>VZSC01017605.1:58526-85162 GCA_013398225.1 Steatornis caripensis | reverse complement strand
TTTGGTTTTTTTTTTTTTTTTTACTCTTACGAGGTTAGAAAGGATTTAGTGGTCAAGTACCTGGACTTTGCATTTCTTTTGTGTCCGTGAAATAATTGTATATGTCAAAGTAGTTGATGTTTTACTGTGTAGGTATGTGGGATGTAGAGAAGGACAAAAATAAAAGGTGACCTTTTGGGATACAAGGGTAGAAAAAATAAGTAAAAAGGTTGTTTTTTTCAGTTGATGATGCCACCCAAGTAAACGACAGCTATCCTGAGGTAAGCAATAATTTCTACTCTTAGAAAAGACTACTGCCAATGCCTAGTAACTGTTTCTTTCCATGTACTCTGTGGCAGGTAGTGCCCAATGACAGAGAAAACTGCAAACTTATTATCATATTAAAAGGTAATATAGATTCCTTTGAATCAATAAAATAATTGAAACCATTGGCATTAAAGTTTTCTGAAGCAAAGTTTATAGAATCCTTTCTGAGCTATTTAAGCAGAAAATCATTCTACTGACATCTTGGTCCTTCCTTGTTCCTCTGCGGTCTCATTCTTTGTTCCACTTTATCCCCTTAATGCTGCTGTCCTTCTCTGCATTTTCCACTTAGTTCATTCCTTTTGATTTGCCTCTTACATCTTTAGCAGAACTCTCTTCTTATGTACTAGGTATTCACCTAAAATCTCCTTCAAAACTCACAGCTTTTAGACTTACGCTAAGCTCCTGAGTTGACTGGACTAAGCAAAAGAACCTCTAGTGCGTAAGCTTGAAATTACTTGGAGGGCAATGGCTGCCACTATCCAATAGCTGAAGAATACACAAACCTGAAAATTTTCATTAAGCAGCAGCCTTGGAAGAAATTCAGATCGCGAGGCAAGAGCCAAGTAAAGATAGCACTATAACAAGACAGTGAGCTGAGGGAAAATGATTCCTAGGATTAACAAGCTGCAGAATTTCTGCTTACCGAACTGTTAAAAACCAGTGAAGGAGGAAAATGAGAGCTATCAACAGCTGCAGAGCATGAGAAGCATGAGAAAGTGAGAGGTGCAGGCAAAAAGGATGGCTAAAACAATGACATTTTGGCGTGGAAAATGTTGGAAACATTCTTTTTCATTTTTTAATTAGACAAACTCTGATTTGAAAATTGAAATAAAGCAATCAAGAAAAGATGTGAGAGTCTGGTGTCTTCTGAAAAGTCAGTTAAGCATTCCTGTAGCTAATGTGCCAAACTTCACTTATTCCTTGCTGAAATGGTAGAAAAAAAGACACTGAAAATGTTACTTAGATGACTAGTTTTATCATGATCTGTATGTCAACACCAGGGCAACAAATTTGGCAAGCAAAGAAGTGCTTATGTGTGAAATGGGGCAGTTACGTTATAGTCCATCCCAAATTCATTTTAAATTAAAGAAAAACAAAATACTGATTAAGAAGAGAAGTGAAAATGAGCTGCATTAGCAAATGGTGATCTATGCAGTACTTCAGTGGACTTCACAAATCTTATCAAGGAGTGCTTTCATACTTGTGTTAACTGTTAAAAACCAAGCAATTACAAATATGCAATCTCTAATACTTTCTTGCCACACATTAACAGTTGCAGCAAGGGATTGTGGATGGCTTGCTGAATACTTTGTATTTTGGTTCTATTTCTTGCATTCATGTAGTTTAATAAGCAAAAGAAAGTAGGTCTTCTGAGAAAATGTATTATGAGTGTTGCTATATTGCCGAAAGCATTTTCAACTCATTAAGTAACTTTATTGTTTTGATTCTTATTTCCTTCCCTATCACATTGTCTTTAAAACAATGAAAGTCATTGCAACAGTGCAGTACTTACCACTTTCTACATAAGTTAATACTGAAAAATCAAAGGAAGTTTTCAAGTGATATTCATGATACTTAACTTCTTTTTCCCACTGTTGTGCTACCACATTACCAACCAAGGTTTCTGGACAGAAATGTGTTCATGTGTGCTGGACAGCAAACATGTTCTAATTTGATTAATTATGAACGTTTTGTTCTCACTACACACATACTGTACAGAAAACATCGAGTCTCTGAATTCACTGAAATAAACTATGCAGTTTCTAGGATCTTGCACCTCAGCCTTTTGAGAGTGAGCAACTTTTGTTCCTATTTGAATTGGCTTTCCAGAAACACCAGAAATATGTCCTGGATTTTCCAACTTCCAGGATGAAAAAAAAAATATGCAAAACAATTTTGAGTGCTTTGCTGGAAACAGAAAGTGCTGCAAAGAATTAATGACTTCAGAGGAAAGGCAGCAATCTGTACTTCTCAAAAGCTTAATAAAACTTCACAAATGGAACATAATAGAGAAAAAACGGAAATGGCGATGACAGTGAGTGAGTGAATGTCATCTGCGAGGCAAGGCAAAATAAATCTCTCTGACAGCATATACTGTTAGGACAAACATTTTGACCTGGATTCAGGTGTTGATGCATAGCTGCTAATGAAATGGACATACTCATTAAAGAACCATGGCCAAAATGTAGAAGGCAATCTGAAAAAGACTTGCTATAAATCCAATGATTTCAGATAAATAAAATTAGTATTAGGGAAGATTTTACTGCAAATGTTTTAGTTATCCATTGCTGTGTAGGTGGACATTTAAATTGCACTATATAGCACTCAGCTATACAGTTATTGGTACAATTTGTACAGTAGTCTGTCTAAATCTTTCACAATGCGGAAAATTTGTGATGGTGTCTGAGATCCAGTTTAAATACCTGCTTTGAGCTTCAGATTCTTAAGTTCTGCAAGGTTAAACAAGATTCAGGAGTAGTATAACAAAACAATTTGTAAGAATAAAGGCAGAAATTAACTCGAAGCATGAATAAAAATTCAGGCATAGGAAGGATAAAAATAAAACCAAACTCCATCTGCACATAAACATCAGTCAGAGTTGGAAAAAGGAGAGGTTCGAAGAGAATGAATCCAAGCCTGATTTAAGTAGAATTATTGCAATTTACACTAAAAAAACCTTGTGTAACTCTACTTGTTACAGTCTTTGCAAAAATAATTGTAGTGTCTAAATTAAAGTCATTAATCAAAGATTAATTATGTATCATCAAATAGTCTGCTGCTAGAAGTGTATGAATTTATTGTTCAGCATGAGTTCTTGCCAAAATGTCTTTCCTTTCTTGTATTATAACATAGCTCAAAAGTTGTGGTTTGCTGATGGAGAGTTCCTGCAATTTAAATTCTTTTTATTTTACCTCCTAGGCAAACATTTTTAATCGTTCAAGCATCTAATACATATGTAAGTATTAGAATTAGAATATATTCTAGAATTTTTTAAACATATTTAGGGTTTTGCTTGGTTTTCAATTTTTTTGCAGGGGGAAGTTTTTTGAAAAAAAAAGGATATTACCAGTAGTTGAAGGTTTGGGTGTTATTCTTGATAAATATTTCATTCATTATAAAATTAATTTTCTTTCTATTTGCCATTCAATCTTCTTGCATCCTTGCAGGTGAGTGGGAAAAAGCATACATTAAATTTCACTAGTAGGCTATTCATTGCTGTAGTATGTATTCTGATGAATTTTAATCTCCTTTTATTTGTAAGCAAGTCTAGCAATGTCACTGCTGCTAAGGAAAACTGATATTTCTTATGTTAAGAATTTGTCTTCTATTCCTCAGAAACTAATCTTGCAAAACTAGGTATGTAAATATATAATTAAAAGCTATATTACAAGGCATTTGCAAAAGACTGCATTGTGATAACACAAGCAGTGTCAGCTTTAGCACTTCTGTGGTTTTGAGGAATGATTCTGAAACCTTAATAGCATTCTTCTTCTAGTTTTGTTAAGCCGCTTAACTATAAAATATATGTTGGCCATCAATATTAGTTGAACATAAATGCTCCAAGTTGGCACCCAATCCTTCATTTACAAAGAAAATAAATGTATCACTTGCAGAGAGAGGATGAGACTGTTCTGCCCCATACCTACACTTGAGCTCTCTCATATGCATAAATTCGTACAATAAAAAATAATCATGTATAGAGATGCATGTGCATGTCTGTATGCATTCATCTTTTTTCCCCCTTTCTTTCTTAAAGATTAAGAATGCTTTTGTTTATTTACCCTGTTTTCATTATTTTTAACATAGTCGGAGTGGGCCATTTGTGCCATACACTCTCTTATGTAATATTTACGATTTTAATGAATAATATCTATGCAGATATGCTAGATAACTCTGAAAAATGTGTTTTGTATTCTTCATATTGTCTTCCGTCAGCATGCTCTAACCATCTGAACTGATCTGGCAAACACGATGAAGATTCTATGTGTCTTCAGGTGTGTTTTCCTTGTAATATTAAGTGATGTTGCAGGTTTTTTAGTAGACCAGTAGAAGTTTCTTTTTGGAATTAGTGTATCTGCACTATTAATGTGCTGCAATTGAATACCACTTAAAATGCATTATTATATCTATTATCATTTTAATATTCACCTACGGTCTCAGTTGTGTACTGTAAAATAATTTGCATTCGGTTTCCTCATGTTTAGCCTCTACTGTAGGAAGAGTTTCCTATCTCTGTTTAAGAAGTATTGATCAGTGTGAACTACATTATTTACACTGATGCATTGAGTTTTGTGTTAGAATCTAAACATTCTTCCTTAAAGGTGTACAGGACTAAAATAAAATGCATCCTTCTTCATAAAGGAGAAAACAGTGTATACCCTCGAGTGCATTACTGAAAATAATAATAATTTTTAAAAAGCTTTCCTATAATACCCCCAAATCATTTTAAGTCAAAGGAATTGACCAAGATCTGTTTATTCAGTGTTTGAAATAGAAGAGCTCAGCTCTCCATGAACTTGTAAACTAACATTCAGGAGAAAATACAGATAACAGTTTACACCTTGACAGCTTTTGCAAGCCTACTAGTAAGGTTAAGTATGTTCATTTATGAAGTGAAAGATCTGAAGTTTCCTTTGTGTCATGATACCAGGATCTGCTGCTCTGTGCCACAGCCAGCCCCGAGCTTCTCAGCTCTCGTGAAATGGCTTCTCAGTAGCTCTCTTTTTTAGAGGTTTTGGTGAAGTTGTTGACTGACCATTTGCATTATGAAGTTCTGTCCCTTGAAGATGTGAAAAACTTAGCAATGCAGAGTTATTTTGGTAATACAATGTTAGTAACTTAAAAAAGGGGGCATGGGGAAGTCGTTTAGGTCTTCCTTATTGAGAGTGAAGTAGACCCAGTGGCTAGGATCTGAATTTGGCATTTGTTCTTCTACAAGTTTCCTGTACGGCAAAAGACAAATCGCAGTGCTTATCCAGTTATTTTTTATATGACTGTCAAGCATCAGTCCACGTTAAATCCCATTCTACATTCAGTCATTCAGTAGATGTGGTGAAAACCTTGGGTAGAAAAAAAGATCAAATTTAAAGGTGGAGTACACATTATTCCTTTGTGCAGGCTGAGGTGTAGAAACATAGAACAATAGAGTGGTTTGGGTTGGAAGAGACGTTTAAAGATCATCTAGTTCCAACCCCCCTTCTTGGGACAAGGACATCTTTCACTAGACCAGGTTGCTCAAATCCCCATCCAAGGCCTCAACCTGACCTTGAACACTTCCAGGGAGGGGGCATCCACAACTTCTCTGGGCAACCTGTTCCAGTGTCTTACCACCTTCATTGTAAAGAATTTCCTCCTTACATGCAATCAAATTTATGCTCTTTCAGTTTAAAACCGTTACCCCTTGTCTTAGCACTACAGTCCCTGGTAACAAGTCTCTATGGCACTGACTCCACTGTAGAGGAGCTAAGCCTACAACTTTTTATCCCATAGCCCCTTGGAGACACATCCTGTGGTTAACAAGAAGACAGTTTATTGGGCTACTTCTTAGAGCAACCCAACATCGTGTATACTGTAGAAGATCAAATGTGCCCAGGCTTCAGGCATCCTCTGAGGGTGTCCAGTCATCCTATGGATTCACTGTTATCTTTTAAGCATGTTTAAGGCTGAATCTTCACTGAGCAGTAGCAAAGAACTGCTAATGTTCTTCACTGTAACTCTTCAACAGTGTTTTTTCAGTACTTCCTTACCTTGAAATGCATTGCAAATTGCAAAATACTTACCTTTGGTGATGTTGCAGAACATCAGTAAGTAATGTGCATATGCAGCAACAATGAACTTTCTTGTACCCACCTACTGTAGGTTCCCTACTTATTTTGTTTTCAGTTATTCTGAAATGTCTTCTACTAGTCACTGTCACAGATCATTGTACTGATCTAATGTGGCAATTTCTGTTTCTAGTTCACTAATGGTTCCCTATGTATCCAATGACAAAGTTCTGTGGAAAGGAAGATTGCTTAGGAAGAAAGGAGCTTAAAAGAGACTTTTGAAACCTCTGGTGTGATCTTCATGCATTCTAAACAGCTGATTTCTTGAGTCATTTCACAATGCTTGTGACTGTTTCTGACTGTGCTGTTGGGTTAAGGGAATGCATTAGACAGCTTTCTCTCGCAATATATTAAAAGCTAACATCCAAACAACAATTCTTCCTGACAAAAGCTGTGGCTTGTGTCAGAGTGAAAATTAAATGCAAGATGGATGATTCAATCCAAAATGGCACTTTCGCCTTGAGGACACACTACAATTTCTTTATTGTGCAATCTGTAATTAAAAGCCTCTAAGAAAAATGAAAATACAAAATATTTGTGTTTTAGAAGCAAATGGTAATTTCATTTTCAGATCACGATTTTTTGGTAAGGTCAGGAAAAGAGAAAAGATGACAGTCACTAGCCCTGATTATCAGAATTGTAACTGGGCATAGCATTCATTCTTGAATTTATTTAATGAATTAGGAAAGTAGGGCAGTAGAGAAAAGAGACACATACTACTATCTGTGAAAAGAAAACATGATAAGAAAGTTAACTGATGAGTTCAAATTTTTCATTAATTTTGATATATGAACAACAGATGTAGTAAAGTTAAGGAAAAAACAACACTGGCTGTTTGGGTAAAACTCTTAAATGAACATTTCTTCAAAACATACATATAAAAATAAATTTAATATGTTTTATGAGTATATAATAATAAATAGGTAGGTTGAAGCTGTATTTCCTGCTTATTTTTACTACTCACTTTTCTTTCTCGTGTAAAGCAAGATTGATTTTCATGCTTGTTCCAGTTTACCTGAATGCAATTTAAAGAAAAATCAAACAGATGAAATTAGTTAGTCTCAGATATTTCCTACTCACTGTTGTTAAACAAAGGGTTGAAGCAAAGGCTTAAAAAATTAATTATACCTAGGGGCATCTTAATACAAATAAATATTCTCTTTCATATGAAAATAAGTATTAAATATTTTAACTTTATGTTTAAAACTAAGTAGTGCTGTACGCTTTTCCAGAGATGGGTTAGCAAAAGAAGGAATGCGTCTAACATAAGCAGAAACAGTTAGTTCATGGTAAGATATATAAATATACATAGGAATTTTCGTATTTTTCCTTTATGTAGAAACAGCCTTTTAAAAATTACCAACTAATCATAAACAATTCTAGTACCTTATACTCTATTCACGTATCTATTTATTTACATTAAAAGTCCATATGTAAAAACAATCATCAGAACAGTACACAAACTGTTTAGGGATTTTTTCTTTTTTTAAGGCTACTCTTCCTAAATCATTACGATTCTTAGCTTTGCGTGAAAACTCAGATGCTGGGCTTTTAATCATAGTTTTGAGCTCAAATGCACCTGTAAACCATCCACAAAGGCAATTGCTCTAACAATTCTAGGCTGAAGCAATACCAGGGATACACAGCAGTCTTTTCCCATGAGCAGAGTCATTCTATATGCCCTATTTAAAGAAATCTCAAATTGAGTTTATTGAGAAATCATAAGTCTAAATCTTATGTAAGATCATAAAAATCTGTCTCATATGTGAGAACATCACCTGTTAGGTTGGTGACAAGCTATTACACTTAATGGTACAGCCAAACTCTAAGCACTAACATGTTTGTACGAGAAATACTAAATATATTACATTTCCAGTTTTCCATGCAACGATGTTCTCAGTATCACATGGAACAAAGAAAGAAAAGTATTGTTCACAAGGATAATGTTAAACTTGGTACATTGCTGGACACAGAAATTTTTTCTTTAACTCATGAGGAAGCAGAGAAAGAGATGTTAAAATGGGGTAGTTTTAACTGTTCCTTTCCCTATCTCTCTGTATGGTGTTTAAATAATGTTTATTTTTTGCATGTGTGGTCATTAAAAACACACTGACACATTTTCACTTTTTCATTGTGGTGGTGTTGAGACAAGCATCAAGAAAAGGGTGACTGACATGTTAAGGGTAATGGGGCTAGGCTGGACTCATGTTTTCCAAGTCTTTATTTAGACTGGATTTGCAAAAATGATCGGCAGTTAATTCCGCCCCGCTGGGGTCAATAGTGGCTCCCAGGGGTTTCAGAGATTTTAAAATTCCACAGCTAAAACTCTGTGTTTACATTATGTCCAACTCCTAATAAAATAACTGCGAAAGCAGTGATCTTTGCTGTTTTGAGTTCCCCAGAGCTTTCCTAGCATAATACTTGTTTCAGTCTTCTACTCTTTTTCTCAAAAATGTCTTATATTCCACACATATACATATTCTGTATAAACACTGACTGTAGAATGGTTTTGATAGAAATGCCCCTTCCCTCTTAATTATTTACATCATTTGTAGCTGTACATGTGAACAGTACAATGAACTATGTCACATCCAAAGTAGTACATGGTTTCTTCATGGCCCTGTTGAACTTTTTTAAAAATATTGACGTTATTTGTTTTGTTTTTTTCCGTAAGTGATCATGTTCTTTAAAAAATATAAACCCTTTGAATAGACAAATTAAAATCACAGTTATTTCATCCCTTATGAGTAAAGTCCATTGAATGAAATTATATCCAAGACAAAATGATGAATAGTGTCCTGCCGGAGCTATAGTTACTCTTGTTTAGTTTGTGGTTTCATATTCGTATTTGGGATTCACATTTCCAAAAATCACAAGCTTAGTCATAGTATTTGGTAATGTTATTCTTGTGGTCATCGTATGTTCGTTGCATTTGCAGCATGCCTTCTGTGGATTAGATACAGAGAGATGCTGTTTTAAATTCGGGAAAATTGATATATTTAAAGATTAGGGAAAGAGTGTTTTCTACACTCACTAGTATTTGTAGATTCCTTAATAAACATCATGGACAAAGGAAAACACACTGCATTCCTTGGTGTCTCTTTATTCTTTCTCAGTTTTTCACAGATTCCAATTTATTATAGCTAGTACTCTCATTTTTGTCTATCTGGTTGTATTTAAAGTGTAGAAGATAAATGCACAATAGATACCAATTATGTATAGGCATCAATGCTTTGATTTTTATTCCTGTGATTAGATTTTAGACATCTTCTACATCAAAAGGAATTTGGGAGTGGTAGAAATTCTCATTGGCTGTTACTTCAGTTCTTTATCTTCCTCATAGAACAGTGTTGGTGAGAATTACGCTGTTGCTAAAAAAAAGACACAATGGTCTAGCCACCCTGCAATTGTATGCTCCGTATCTCAGATTTTCATGTAACTCTAACTATGTTATGAAGCAGAAAACCATTTTTTGTCTCTCAGCTGTACCTTTCGCACTTTCATGTCACAGACCTGCTGCAAAAGTTGTATGAGTTTTGATGTCATGATATGTAGTGCCATGATGCTTAATGGTTAGGTCGCCAGCTAACAGTGAGCTTCAAGATGGTTAAGGCATCCGCAGGGTGCCTATCTCAGCTAGCCTGACATAGTCATGCTTAAGAAAGCCACTTTAGTGCGTAAGTCCCTTTTATGAAAACTTGAATGCCTGAGCAGTAAGGAGGGAATTTGGTGCCTGAGAAAATCTTTATAAGCATAACCAAAAATACAAACATCTAGGTCATGCCTGTAAAGATTTGGGGTTCTTTGTTTCGTATTTTATTTTTCATTAAGAAACAAATGAATGAGTTTCTGTTGCACTACTTCCTTTTGTTTCTCTTATTTAAACAAAGTACCTTAAAATTCTTATCTAGGAATGAAGTTTATACCCTTCATCAGTGGAACTATTAATCCAGAAAGGTACTAGTGACTGAAGTATCTCTTGTACTGGATAATTTGCCTTAGGAAAGGCAGTAGAAATAGGCCCAACGGAAGTAGCAATAATACATTCAAAACGAACCATCTGAGCAGATTCGGGCATCTTCAACATGTACGTCTAAAGCTACGACATTCACAAATTAGATCTACATGTTTCAATATTAGTGTTATGTATTGTGAGGAAAATGATTGCACTGCTTTTATTAGTATAGCTTTTGATTATTGAAAACAAAAGGATTCTAAACCCCCCAATTTTCTTCTCATTGTTTTGTAGTTTGATTTTTACACTTGCTTGTTTTACTAGATTAAAGTTTCTGTAGTTGGTTTCACAATCAGACTGAGATTATGAAATGACATTGTGCAGTGGAATCAGAGTAGAGGACCTAAGCTGCCCATATCTCATAAGAAAATTTTGAATGAATTCAATACTACAGGTGAACATTTGAATTTTCAATGCTGCAGAATGCTTGTTTATTTAAGAACAGTTTAACATTTTTAATGTGGTGCTACAGTTACACTGATTTATTTGGAAAAAATCCACATTGTGGGACAATTCAAAATTCAGAGAATTTGTCAGTTTAATCACTTCTATTTCTACAAAAATAAGTTAGCATTATATAGAATATATATATATTATACAATATATAGCATTATATGGAATACTTACTGGCATTCAATTTATATGAAATTGCCAAATGAACCACACAATGTTTTGCCCTTTGCTAAGGACTGACTATGGCTGCCAGTCAGTCTTTGCAATTACTTCACAGTGTCACATTTCATTATTACCAGATAAATGGTCTGAGAAGATATCTCAAAGCTGTTAATGGACATGTCTTGCAAGTTTTGGAATTTCACTGCGAATGAATGCCATATAATGCTCAACTTTTTTGGAAGTAGACTTAGGTAAACATACATTGTGCGAAGCTTTACTCTTTCGTGTTTCAGCAGGAGACAGAAAGCTCCTTTGAAAGCTCAGTTTTGTGCTACAAGGAAAGCTTGGTGAAGAAAAACTGAAGATTTTGCTCAAAACTCTATCTAAGCAACATGCATGTAAAATTACTATTCCAGATATTGGAATTTTATTGTGTGTTGAAGTAGTCCCAAATACACTAGATGGAAGAGAGTGCAGTGTTATGTTTGTGTTGTACAAGCTGAGCAGCCACACGCTGTTGAGTTAATGCTGGGTGCTGTTTTGGCAGTCTCTGTATTTCCTTGAACTGTTCACCTTTAATACTTCAGAGGTTAAATCTACATTTACTGATTGAGGTTGCTATGTCTGAGAGCTATCCTACAGGTAAATATGACTTTTGATACACCTTCTGTCATCTGCTCAGTTCTCTACTGTGCTTACACTGGTACTGGGCCAAATAGCACTAAATAAGCAAACACTAGAAGATGGGTAGTAACAAATAAATTACTTGGTTGTCTGTTAACTAGTAATGTAATTACTAAGTACTAGGATAACAAAGTTATTCTTAAAATAGTGACTGTAATAAAACAGAGTTATGTAATTTTGTAATATTCATGCTGGACAGCAGAGGACGTTGATCTGATCTAAAAAGGAAACCAAAGACTTTCCTGAGCGGGTTGCCTTCCTTTTCAATGTTTAGCTCTGAATTCTCCCCTGATTCCCTAAGCTATTTGCAATTGTTATGCTGTGCCACTCTCATTCTTTCGTATCTCTCGATAAATACCTTAAAACCTGGATTCACCATTTCTACTTGTGTGTGCAACATTCTTCCAGTCTTTCTCTTCCTATTTTAATTCCCTAAGGAAACTTGTTCTTCAGTTCTTGTGTTAGCGTTTTCACATGACCACAGTTAAACTTGCCCATCTTGTTTCAAAATGTTTTAAGTCCACTCCCTGGGCCAGGGCCCTTTGAGTTCCAGCAGCTATCTCTGGTGGCAGTCTCTCTGGCAAAACTCAGGGCCCAAAGCAATATTAAAATGGAGATCTGACTTGGAAAGAAATGTTGAGCTCAAAATCAGAGTCTAGAAAAATAAAAATTAAACAAAAGAATCACTGTGTGGAGCTGCAGTGGTGATGCTGTGGTGAGTGCAAGCCAAGGTAATGTGTTTGAAAGCCAGAGCATTTGGAAGAAGCAACAGGAACCCCAGTGGCTTATGTGACTTCCCAAGAGCTTGTAACTGGTAGCAGAATGTGCACAGCATGGGCAAGCAGGAGGAGTAGTTCAGATTTAGTCTCGGAAGGAATGGGCAACTGTGCAGGAGACAATGAGTGCTTTCAAGCAACTCGAGAGGTTTGTTAGTGCCACTTCTGAAACGGGTGCATAAAATAATGTGGTGCCAGCAGCAGTGATATAGGTATCAAAAAAATCAGTAACATCAGCAGTTAGGTGAAAGCAGGACTTACCAGCGACAATGTCATTCATGCTGACTATTCAGATAAAGTAAATATATTTTGTCTGTCGGTGTCCAGTGAGCTGGCTAGCTATGCATTCCTACTGTGCGACAGAAAGGTGCCATGTGTTATATAGGAGGAGAATATCCATTGTTTGATTAACTTAAATCACTTCATCTATGTTACATGTTTCCCTGCTCAGGAGAAGTAATCATTGGAAGGACTAGGAGTGAACACATAATAATATGTTAAAATGCCATCCTTCAAGAGAAGGGAAAGCTCTTAAGAGAACAGTGAACAGAAATCTGAAAATGTCTAGTTCTTCAAGGGTCAGGATCCAAGAAACATTCCTGGCCCTAAGAAGTTAAGAGAGGAATGAATTTACTAACTGTTCTGGCAAATATAGAGAGACCAGAATAACTTGTCACTTAGTATTCTAAAGGAATTATGTTGCTGTGTAAAAGAGAATCTTTTCATTATTTGTGTGGAACTGAAATGTTTTTAGAAACAGCAGGTGATGTTTTTCTGTACTTTGTAAATAGGATTCTGGCAGTTGGTCATAGAACACCAGAGCGGAGGTTTATGACCATTGATGACTCCTCGTGGGAGTGATATTTGGGCAATGTTTTTCATCCTAGGTGTTTCACTGAGAAAATACATCAATGTTGTGATGACTCTGGAGGTAGGGAAGTTCATCTAGATGGTGTTTTGGTCTGAGGAGAAATAGGAGAAGAATAGGACGTATGACCCTAACCGACTTTAAAAGGAACCAGAACCTGCAAAAGTACATGTTGAGGAAACAAAAATTAAAAAAAAAAAAACACAACAGGGAAAAAGCAGGCTTTCTTTTGATGTCTGCTGTTGTCCTTTTTTTCAAAATGCAGACAGGAGAAATGAAAGTGAAAATAAGAATGGGTTAAATGGCATTGATCAGTCTGTGACTGGCTTTTCTGTACTATATAGGTCTGAATTATTGTCTCAATTAGAGATGCTTATTAAACTGCCAGTTCATTCTACATTCACTCCTTCAAGCTCAATCCAGCTCTCATAGATCAGGGTCTTCTGCTTTGCATCTAGATAGACAATCTAAACCATGCAACGATCAGGACAGTATCGTCTAAACTTAATCCTTTTGTCCTCGATGCCTGGGGTATAATTCCTCACCATTTAACTTTGAAAGTCGTGTTTACTTCTTTGTAACTCATTTGACCAGATCCTCTGTAAAGTCTTTCCATTACTGTGCCTGAAGAAGAGGCAAACAAGAGACTGTGTGAACTCTTAGTTCCTAAAACTTTATTTTCCTGTACTTCCTTTTGATGTTTTGAATGTTTTAATTATACAAACATTAGGATCCAAAACGTGTAGAGTCATATGCAAACAGCCTGTATATCTCTTTTCCTGTGACTCTTGCCCATGTGTGAAGGGTTGGTGTACATGGCAGTCAGTGGAGATTTTACATGTCAGAAAGATACCCGAGTGCAGAGTGCAGCAAATCACCCTTCATTGTTCATCAACCATCTTGTACTTCATCTGTACAGTAACTGACATCTGCGATATTACTGCAGCCTAGCCTCACAAATCTCCCCAAACTAGCTAGATCTTGTCTCTACAGAAGTTACTTAGACAGAAAAGATCATGCTCTTTTATAGCTTTTGTTTGTTTATGCTTTGATCCATACCTGCCTTTTATCTTATTAGCCTGGTAATGACCTTTTCTTGTATTTGCATCTACGGTTCACTTGACCTTTGTTCCAGCCCAGAGACTGTTTTTCAGCGTAGGCAGAAGTGCTCTTATGTTTGCTAACGTATGGTCACAGTAATAGTAGTTGATCTAAGCAATACTTAAGTAAAGCAGACCTGTTGGAAACAGTGGAGTTTGTCATGCCAAGAGATGGCAGTGTAGCCATCATATTATGCTATTTTACCGTGTATCTATATCTGCAATTTTTTTGCTTGGATTTCATAAAACTTTTATGAACTTTTGTTACTAAAAAAACCCCCAATTTGCAGTACACTTCCTTTTGAAGTAAGGTTTGTAATTTACAGAAATTGAGCATAGTTTCTTGGCCTGCCTTCTAATTACGGAAGACACATAGCCTTCTTAGTTCACCTTTTGTTCCTTCTTCAACTTCCTGTGAAGTCATGAATGTTGGTTTAGTCACTTCCTTGCCTTTCCGTCTGTTATGATGTAGTAAGCGCAATATCACAAGGACAAGTATGGTACATAATATCCATAGGTAAAGTAACTAGGCAAATTCCTAGGTATACAATCTCCTTTTTGTTTTAAGCTGAAAAGGTAGAAATGTAGCTGAAAGTAGGGGTCCAGGGGGAAATAACCCTGGTTATCTTCAATCATGAAGTACATGTGTCAGACATGGGATTTGGTGGAAGTGGTTACTCCTTTCCAAAATTTTTTTATTGTGTCGTGGTAGCATCAGAATACCTTTTTGTTGTGTGTCAAATCATGTATTATTTGATCTCCTGCCTTCTCTCTAGGAGGAGAAATACAAGCAGTGGAGTAGGAGTTCTCTGCTTGAAGCTTTTTCTTTATAGTATATGCATTTTGCTGTACATTTATATCAGAAAAAGACTAAACCCCATTGTCCTTAATTCCATGCTGGGGCATGCCGATGCTCTCAAAGCTTTATATTGGCATCATGGACAAAAATTACACTTCTCCGAAGATAATTATTGTGCCTTAGGAGGTGAAGTAATCAATTTCAGTCCTTATCTGGTGATTTAGGAAATGCAAGTTGTTCTGGATCCCAATGTGGAGATCCCAGCATAAAGATGAGACCAAATAACTTGAATTTGACACTATACACTGGAAAATCAGTAGATAGAACTTGCATTTGACGCGGTAGCTTAGTCAAGCTTCATGTGTAATTCTGTTGTACTTTCCTGTATTTATTACAGAGTTTCCTAGGTACTCAAATACTTCTGGTATCTCCAAGGTTACTGCAATTCTGTATCTGAACCATGGGAAGATAAAGAGGTGAATAACAGATAAGAGTCTATTAAATGGGAAGAAATCTCTTTAATCAAGAAGGACTGCAAATCACTTTAAAAGTAATATGTTAAAGCTGAGCTCTAGCAGAAAAATCAAAAGTACACTTGAACTAAGGACCGAATACCATTTGTCACTCTGATCTTTTAACTCAAGGAATTTTTACTATGAGGTGGGCTGTTTTGATTTTTTTGGGGGGCGGGTGGGGAGAGATTAATTTTTCTTTTCAGTTCTGGATTCATGTTCACCTGTGGCCTGATTTTCTTCAAAGCACTTAGACCAGTTTGGTGGCACCATAGTAGTTGTATTGAGTAGGTAAGAGAATGTTATTTGCATGTTATTAGTATATTATTAGTACTTGAGACTGTGATAGAACAGCACTTCTTCTGGAAGCAGCTTTTAATTTTTGAAAAGGATGAAAAAATAGTGACATATGAGTGAGATCACAAATAAGAGGCCTTTTAAGCAGTTCCCCTGGAACCTGGCCATACCCATCATGCAGTGCAATCTTACCTTATGGTCAACTTCACTGAAGCCTGCAGAAAGGAATGGAACAAGATAATGGCCATTTGCCCTTTATTCACTAAACTGAAAATGTCCCTGAAGAATCTGAAATTCACTCTTGGCTACCTCTGACCTAATGTACCATCTCTATCATATAAAATTTTCCGCCAGCCCCAGATATATGCATGTCTCCAAGTGATTCTTTGTCAGCTGTGCACACACACTGAACTTTTACCCCACGCAGCCTTTCTGAAAACTTTTGAAATCTTACATTCTGAGTGGATGTAAAAATATGTCTTGCCATTAGCAGTTTAAGATTTCAAACTGTGCCTGCCACAAGCACTTGTGTCTGACTTTTGAAGACTATAATTTGAAAGTTTCAATTAAACTTTTCCTATTTCTAGACTATCTAAAACAAGTTGTACTTTCCCATTTAAAACCTCAACAAAACAACAGAGAATTTGTAACTTGAATTGCTACTTTCCAAAAGTTCCATTTAATACTAATAATTTCATTCTAAAGCCTGTCCAACTCAGCTGAAGAGAAGCTATTTATTGCATACTGCTGTGATCATGGTGACAAGATCCCACTGAGAGATGTGTTTGCACATTTTCCAAAGTCCCAGTTTTGTTCTGTTTCCACAACGCATTTTTTCTTCTGGTCCTCAATTCTAACAAAAAGAATGATAATTTACTGTAAAAGTAATAAATCACACAGTAGAAAATAACGCTCTACAGTAAGTGTAAAGAGTGTGTCTGACCGTATACACCATCTCTGTACTACAAATTGGAGTTTTTATTGAATGAAATTATGTGATCTGGAGAGATAAGAGTTGGCTTACATTTGCTGGAAATTTAGCTTAAATGTGTTTCTTGTGCTTAAATGGGTTTCATTTATAATTATCTAAAAATTTAGATGGGTTCATAGCGTGTTTACATGATCTTCAGCTTTACTAGAGTTTCTTGAAACAGTTCTATTAATGTATCTACCAAGAGCTTCTTCCCCTGCCTCAAGTACAACTGTGTCTTTTTAAATTTGAAATATGGGCCAAAAGTACTCAGCTGCGTGTGTGGTAAAATCCATTTCTACAGTTTGTGTACACATTATCCAGAGGCAAGATGCCCATTGCCCTCCACATGCTGTAGGTAAGGCTGCTGAATCAGCAAAGACTTAATGATCACATGGTTCAAAAAGATGAGGGTTGTTTTGGGAATCAGGGTTTTCTTGACTGCTTAAGGTGCTTTCCACTGCCGTATTTGAGAAATGTGCAGTTGGGTCAGCAATCTGACAACTTCGCTGTGTTGGGAAACAGTGGACAGTAATCCTCATCGGAAATTTTTGAATTTTGAGTGAAACAAAAAAAGGAATTTTATGTTTTGGTCTTTTTTTTATGGCATATAATTTTGCATCTGTCTTGCAAAAGACCGAAACAATAAAATAAATACTTCCCAATACTAGAGGATTAAAGTCTTAGCTTGAAGTAAAACAGCAACAATGCTGAATACCGGTGCCCAGGTACACATATGCGTGCACACGATACATTTAAAAGATGGGAACAAATTTATTTTGTATAGTTGGTAGTTAAGTAGCTTAAAGAAAAACAATCAGCTTCTGCCGCTTGTCCTTTCTGTAGGATTTGCCTTTCTCTGAAGGCTCTGCCCCCTTCCTTCTGTCTCCTCATGCTCTGGCCACACTACCCCTCTTTCTTAGGACTTTCTTAGGACTGTTGGCTGAGTCTGCTGAGACCCCAGAGCTGCCTGCTGGCGTTGGCAATGATGATTCCTCATGGAAAAGGAGGGCAGAGCTGCAGTTACCAGCGTAGCACAGGCAGACCGCACAGTTTCTCCTTGAAGGGCTCTTCAGCTGGATAGCCTTTGCACATGAGCCATCTGCGCACCTGTGATCGTGCTCTGTCCTCCCACGTACCCACTGCTCTGTCATGGAGTGAAGCAGAGCAGCAGGGAGGTAACCTCAGGCACAAGGTGGGTGTGAGGACAATAGTAGGTGGCTAGGAAAGACAAAAATAAGCCTGGAGCTCTGTGATAAAGAGTGATGAGAAGGGCTTTTGAGTGTTTTAAAATGTACTTAGACATGGGTTTCTAACAAGTGACTTACATTTTAAAGATTGTAGCTGTAAGGTGAAGGACTGGACATTTAAGTGGACGCTTTCATTATGGAAAGGCTAATATTGCTGAGAGGTTCCCGTGCATACATTTAATTGAGCTCTTTTTTTAAAGAAATGGATTTAAGCTAATGAGGAAAAAAAAATATGTCAAGTTACAAATAGGGATATTTATTTGATTCCTGTTGCTAGATATTTCAAATGTTTGATTGTATACTGATCTTTATTTTAAATCTGATCATTCTTTGGCATTGGATAAATTGTAAATATTTATTTAAAATAACAAGGAAAACACTTATAATTTTGGGACTCCGTATTTTATTACACTGATAAACAGAATGTGTATATGAGTAGGCATAATATACTAGAAGAAATAGTGGCCTGTTTTATTTTATATGCTGCTGTATATGTTTATGTTGCTATTTAATTGCTGGAATGGGAAGATAACAAATCCTTGTGCATACACAATGTTTCTGTTGTAATCATTTGTAATTTACGTTAGAATAAGCTAGCAGAGAGGCACATAGGAAGCCCTGAAAATATTTACACATCCTTCACTTTGAAAGTTTTAAATCAAGCAGAATATTTCAGTTAATTAAGACCCTTAATAACAGCATCAGTCAATACCTCCAAAGGGATTCTAGGATTAATGTTTTCTTGAATCCAGCATGATCATCTGGCTTTTATTTTCAGACTTGTCCATCCTTCGTAAACTAAATTATTGTAATTAACAAATATCATCGCTTACAGAGAGTAACTCACTATATTAACTGTATCATCTGAACTGACAAAAAACAACTTGTTTCTGCCCACTGATGGCAAAGATACCTTAGAGAATAGAGACTGTCAAGAACTGCCCAGGTTAAAGGTAACCTTTGTGTAGATGTCAGCTCTGGAATGAATGGAATATATCACATGTAAAAGAAAAATCCAGAGGATGAGATGATGAATGAGATTTCTCTGTTAGGACCACAGAGTGTTTTGAGAAGTTGTCAATTATTTTTCCCTATCTTGTCCACTAAAATATTTTGTAATTTTCAAAATTAATTCTGAAAGGAACTAGGAACTGTTTTGTGGTCTGTCTAAATTAAAGCTAAAGTGATTGTGAAAACTTGCATATCGCCTACTATCCTCTGGGATCTGAGAGACAAACATTCACTTTTTATTTTCTTTCTTTATAGTTTTTAGCAAGACTGATAGTCATAAAGAAAATGATCTATTAGACCAAATATGGCTGTCCTGAGACAAAGCAGACTTCAGGTTGTATCAGGACTATACTTGGGTGGCTTTTTTTAGCTTGGACGTTTTCTTAAGAAATATTTGTGTGCTCATCTGGCTTTGCTATGAGAGTCTGACTGTGCTAAAAAGTTTTTTTAAACTGAGTTTGAGATAGGGATGTGCCCAGCTTGCTAACAGTTTGCTGGCTGTGCTCTTGGGGTAAATACGTATCTTCTTATATGCCATGCTTTAGCAGGAATGGGGAGTGTGTGTATAGATACAGATACAGCTATTTGTGTGTGTGTGTATATGTGTGTATATATTTATATATAGAACCTAGGGTAGGCATATGGCTTGAATCATTGTTTTGTCAATTAACATCACAAGTGTAAGGCTGCTGAAGGGTGGAAATAAGACATATGTTTGCACCAATACTATATTTGAAGGCCAACAGCACCATTTATGTGAAAAATTAGAATCAATATGCAATGATGTGCCTGTAAAAGTTATACACCAAATTTACCATCTATAGGTATGACTTTAAAATTGAAATCATACCTGTAAGAAAATAAAATTTATTTACATTTAGTCTGGACATTGAAAAGTTCTTTGAAGAAGGGTGAGAATTATCAGCTTGTATTTGTAATGTTCATCGTTACTCGTTTGGGTTAATTTATTCTGTTTAATTTACATGTCTTGTTTTCCTGTTACATTATCTGGTTTCCATGGATCTTGACTATTTTCTTCTTTGTGAAGGAGAATATAAGTGTAGTAAAGGGTCATGCTTGTTAATTGAAGACTTTCATGAAGATATGCTAATAAAAACCCTAAAGATGCTGGAATAAAGTTGATGCTTTTCTTCTGATTGGCTGTATGTATGTATTAGCCTTCTAGATATTCATATTGATTATGCATGAACAAAGTGTAGCATTGAGTTTTTGTTGGTAGTGTATGTTTTTTGGCTAACTGACAGCAGAGCTTTCTGTGGTTATTAATAGAACAGCTAGAGAATTCTCTTCCAGAGAATTGTATCTACATTGCACAATATTGCTGTAATTCCAAAACATGGAACGAGGGACTTTTTCTTCTGTAAGGTAAAAAAGTAATTGTAATGCTGATAAAATAAACCATTTTACTTGGATACTGGATTGCATCTGTGCTTAATAATCTGCTATTTACATTAACTTAGTGTCAGCAGGGCGTAATGACTGTACTGGCAAGGTTTATTTGAGGATCTTTCCAAATGTCCTCCAGAGTGGTTTGACATCCTCTGTTGAATTAACAGGTGAAAATAAAGAAACAGTAGGCCACTGTGAAAACCATTTCATTTTTGATCAATCTAATTTATTCAAAATAGTCACTGGACCAATACTGAAGAGTAGACATAGCTTCTCTCTTGTAGCTGCCTATGTGATGTGGGCACCCTGTAGAGCCGGATACTTAGGAAATGGAGGGGAGCAGCCAGGCGAAAGTGGTTAGGCCTACCCCATTTGCAGACTAATTGTATTCTTTGTGGGGTGCTTTGGGTTCTTTCCAGATGATTAAACCCACAGCTGGGTATTGTTTTAGGAATCTTCTCCATGTTTTCAGGAGAAATAAGAATTAGATTCTTCTTTTTTTCCCAAAAGTATGTTCGCATCACTACTGTTACTGATATTCTGCACATGCAGCGCTGCTGATGCTGTAGTCTAACCATGGACTTCGTAATTCAGAAATTTCTTAGCAGACAGGCAGTGATCTGCCACATTCAGTATCTAAAGTCTTGGCTTTGTGTGTCATAGATTTTGGTATGTCCTAGTGATGAGCTCCTACTGTCGTATTTTAAGATTTTTTTTCTTTTAGTTTTTCAGTATACCATAAAAAATACAGCAGTTAACAATCCCATTTAAAATATAGATACAGGATTTCAAAAACAGGGAACGAGCCTACACTCCAACTCAGTTCTGACAGTATCTATCTGAGGCACTTTTTTCAATTGCCTTCTGATGTGTGCTGTGCTGACATGCACTTTGCTCCCCTAGTCCCTGGATAGCAGCACCTCTGTAGAGTGAAATACAGTCAGATATCCTTTGCGTGAAAGCATAGGTTCAGGGTGAAAGGGGAAAGATGGAAGGAGGGGAAAATCTACCTCTGTTGAGAAATTGGGAGCTGGTCGGGATCATAGAATCATAGAATCATAGAATGGTAGGGGTTGGAAGGGACCTCTAGTGATCATCTAGTCCAACCCCCCTGCTAAAGCAGGTTAGCCTAGAGCAGGTTGCACAGGAATGCATCCAGGCGGGTTTTGAATATCTCCAGAGAAGGAGACTCCACAACCTCCCTGGGCAGCCTCTTCCAGTGCTCTGTCACCCTCACAGTAAAGAAGCTCCTCCTCATGTTCAGGTGGAACTTCTGTGTTCCAGTTTGTGCCCAGATGCACATCTGGGATTGCCCATTGCCTCAACCAGGACTCACTGGCTCTGAAATCTCAAGCAGGAGAGATTGTTGCCAGCCTACAGCCTTATAAACAAGATGAAGAATAGGCTGGGTGATCAGAATCCATGTTTTGTCCAATGTGAAGTTGTTGTTCATCACTGATTTTAAGGAGGTTGGCATGCACCTCATGTATCTATAGTGCCAATCATTTTAAAATGCATGTCTGCAACCAGTTAGCCTATATTAATATTCCATTATGTGAAATTTTTTTTGTGGCTGAAGACAAAAATCTTTCTTGGTCTGATTAACTTAAGCAAATATTTATCTTCCCTCAATAGAAACATTTTACACCAGATAATAGAGGCTTAAACTTTATTCTACTTTACATTTTTAAGTGCTTCCTGTGCCAGAGCACTGTGACAATAATTTCCTAAACAGTATCTGTGAATAATATAAGCCTTTCATTGTACTTTGAGGCAGGAGTGTATCTCTCTGAATTTACACAGTATTTATTACTTGGGACAGAGAATATATCTAAGAAATGACATACTTAGGGTGCGTGTTTAGGTGAATGAAGCAGCTGAGTCAAAAGTTATGTTTGTGGGATTGGCTCCCTTCTATCCCTCCTCTCATACTACCTGCTAATAGAATTCCACCTCCGCTTTATTTCATTTTCCTGTTTCAGTACAGACTTCTAAACCCCTCAGCCTGTGTTACAAATCAGACAGTTCTGTAGCTTCAGTCCTTTCTTGTGTTCATGTTAGTAAGATCTCCTTGGAGAGAAATGTGAGTTTTCTTTAACCATTATCAGGAACTAATGTCCGTAACTTTCTTTATTACGCTACATACCCTCTTCTGTACCGTTTTCTACCTATAGTATCATTTTTTACTATGAAATGACAAAGACCGTGTGCGGTGTTTTGAAGCAACGTGGATAATTGTCTTGAAAGAGTGAGAATTATTATCTCTGACACAGAAAATAGCTAGGATTTTCACAGAATAATGTTCTTTTACTGTAGTTAAACTTTATAATGTATTTCATTCATAACCAGGTCCAGATTTTTTACTAACTGTGTTTACTACTTTTTCAGTGTATAAATGCTGAGCATTTATTACATTTATACTTAACTTTCTACTTACACATTCATATAATTTGTATTATACTTACAGTATTAGCAAGTGATACATTTCTGCACATTATGCATGTGTCTTTCTTGGGAATTCATGTCTACTGACATTTACTATTAAGTAATTTTATTATTTACTTGCTATTACTGGTAAGTTATTTAAATGCAAAGAGATTATTTAATTTCTATTAAATTACTGCTAACTTCAAAGGGAGCAGAATAGTTTCCAAAGCAAGGAAAACACTCACTCACCCTAGACCTGCTTAATCCTTCACAGATTCCCTGCACATCATACATCCCACCCATCTGTACAGAGATGTACAGATTCCCCCACACACCATATCTCAGATGTACTGTTTCCAAACTGAAAATGGTTCCAAAAACTGTGATACTTTAAGTCCTCACAGAGACAAGAATTGAAATTACTTGTGTACAACTGGTGTGTTTTTCTTCCCTGTCCTCTGCTTCTCTAAATGCAAGTAAGTATAAATAGTTTCATATATCTTTTAAATAATACTCAGCCATTTTTTTACTGCGTTCTATTTGCTCAGTATACCCTTCCTTTAATAAACAGTTGTGTTCCTGATGATAGAAAGAAACATCTCTGGAAGGTGTTTCAGAGGGTCTAAATCTGAGTGACTGCCTGCTGCTGTCTTTTTTGTTGACAACAGAGGGAGCAGACCCTACTTGGATTAGGTACCTGATCTGAGTACTTAAGGTTACAAATACTGCAACCAAGCATTTTTCCCAAGAATTTACATTGAAAATGCACACATAAATTTATCCATACCTTTCCGTTTTCTTTCAGAATCGCAGAATTGGTATTTTGTGCATGTTTCCTAAATTTGTTGGGCTGTAGTTTAGCACTTCTTGTTTTCCAGCTTTGTTTTGTTTTCTTTAAATATCCTCTTCTGTCAGAGTAGGTCATGGTGATAGCTTTTACAGCTCTTCATCTGAGCTTCTAGCTACAGACTTTCATTGCAAAGTTACTAGAGGTTATTTTGGTTTTACCTTTATATTAGTATGCTACATTACTTAGAATTTCTTGTACTGCATTTTTATATTATTTCACTTGATACTCTGTTCTAGTTTATATTTAATGCATATAAATATATTCCAAATTGAAATTAATTCTTTCATAACCCATATTATGTTATTTACTAATTATTTAGATCTTCCATAATAACTTCCTATTATCTTTTTTCTAGATTAGTAAGCTATTATAATTCTCCATTATTTGTATTTATTTCCCATTCTCCTATCAAAATTACTTTCTCTCTCTTTTTCAAGATAGTAGTGAAGCATTGTTTTTCATGCTTTGTTCTTTCTGATCTTCCTAAATTACCTGTGCCACACAGTATTCATATCTAATTTTGTCTCCCTTGTTGGCATGCAACTGTCATGATACTAAAAAACTGCCTTTAGTTTCACGTGCTGGTGGTTTTTACATTAAAAATTGTTCTTGTTCTCAAGAACGTCCATTGGCCTTTAGTTGATTACATCAGAAAATCCTTTCCCAGGCTAGCTGTTTTTTTTATCCCTTATCACTCTTGTTACTGACAATGTGTCTTTCTTTTACCATTTTTAAATGTTCACAGTCATTTTGAAGTCTTCCTACAAGCTCTCTATAGTACAGACAAAATTAAGACTATTAAGGCTTAGCTGTGGTCCATTGTATTTATTCATTTTTTCATATAAACCAAGTTTAAATGCCCCTCACAAGATTAGCTTGAAATCTCCCAAATTTGGAATAAATACAAACATTTTTTCTACCAAGGAAATAGGTTACAGTTTGGAAATGGCAATAACTTTCAAAAATAAAGTCTGCTTTTTATGAGGAAAAGAAAAAGAGCTTCTCACAATACAGGATATATTTTGCAGCTGAGTCATAAAAACCTGTCTGTGTAGGTATTATTACCCTGACTTATGGTGTCCACACCGGTAGCTGTCATCTGAGAACTGCTGTCTGACTGGGTCTTGTGAGCAATCCTACATGCTGACTTCAAAGGGTCGTGGAGATGAGCTCAGAGTCTGTTTGCTCATCCTGGTTAAAATAGGGCTACCTGGGTGCAGAACTTCAGCAAATATTTAGGCAGTAAACAAACTGCCTGGACGGAAGGTTGGGCGCCTTCTACCTGCTTCTGCTGACAGAGTTTGGAGTTAGCTGAAGATGTGTTTTGGATGTCTCGTTATACGTTTAGATCTAAATGTTTTCATTTAAAGTAGAAGATAAGTTTGCATTGAATAAGAAACCGAAAGTGGATCTTCTGAGCCTATATCCAATTCTAAACCCAGTAGCCTATCTTATTTTCCTTATTAGTGAAATAAAAATAATCAGATAAGTGCAACACATGAGTGAGAGCATGTCAACGTGATCTTTTGCAAGAAGACTCAGTGTAACACTCGCAAGTCGATTGGCATGAGCCATCTTTAGGCTGGGAACTTTGCAGCTCTGCTCCTGATGTTGTTTTGCAAAGCACAGCCACAGGCCCTTCTGTCTGTAGCTGGGCCATGTCTAACTGCCTCAGATTACAGGTGCACTGCTGTCCCATCCAGCCGAATTTCAGACACTACCCCTCAAACAGACATACCCTGAGACACAATTTCCTTCCCAGAGACTGTTTTATGCTCATCAGGAGCTGAAGGTTTGGCCTGGTATTTGTCTTTACCTGTTTCTACAAAAACACAGTCACGCATTTCATTACGTTTCATTCCTGAGATTAAAATTCAGGAAATAACCTGATAGAGTGTATCAATATGAGGAACATTTACACTGCTATCAAAATCTATGGTCCGTATGTCTACACTGAAACTGATCTGGCTGTAAATGTCCGAGCTGCCTGACCAATGTCTAAACGATATAACCAAGAGCTGTGAAGAGAGAGAAATCAGAGGGAAAAGCAGCACTTGGCACTTGCTGGATCAGGTAAACAATTTGCAGCTATTTGTTCCACTGTGGAACAATATTTACCCACAATTTACTTAGACATGTTTGTTTCTTTAGAGATTAATAGAGCTTCGCTGTCAGCACCTCAGTCCCTCTTTAAGACTATTTCTTGCTCCATCTCCACTTCACAGGAAATAGGTGGGCCGTTCATTTTATCTGGATTACACTAACAAGAAAACAATAAACAGCTTCTTTTTAGCATCCCTCAGAAACGCTGCCATTCCACTCCTCTCCCTTCAGCCCTTCATGTTGGGAAGCAGCAGTATAGAGCAACCATTCTCTTTGTGAGCAATTTTCTGTGCTTTTGTCCGTTGAGAATTCACTAGATTTTGTTTTTGTGGTTGAACTCTGATGATTTCAGAGAACGAAAGAAAAAGAAGATGGTCTGTGTCTCATTTGATGATGACATTGTGCAGTGCTCCTGAGCGGCAAACTTCATTACCCAACGCCTTTTCTTTTTTCAAAAGGTGCATCTTTCCTGGCCTGTGAAAGGAGCAGTTCCCATTTTCACACCAGTTTCAGTGTGACCTGGACAGGCTGGAGAGTTGGGCGGAGAGGAATCTCATGAAGTTCAACAAGGGCAAGTGTAGGGTCTTGCACCCGGGGAGGAACAACCCCATGTGCCAGTACAGGCTGGGGTTTGACTTGCTGGAGAACAGCTCTGTGGAGAAGGACCTGGGAGTGCTGGTGGACAACAGGCTCACCATGAGCCAGCAGTGTGCCCTTGTGGCCAGGGAGGCCAATGGCATCCTGGGGTGCATTAAGAAGAGTGTGGCCAGCAGGTTGAGGGAGGTGATCCTCCCCCTCTACTCTGCCCTGGTGAGGCC
>VZSC01017605.1:47831-58378 GCA_013398225.1 Steatornis caripensis | reverse complement strand
AACAGGCTGCCCAGAGAGGTTGTGGGGTCTCCTCTGGAGATATTCAAAACCCGCCTGGATGCATTCCTGTGCAACCTGCTCTAGGCTAACCTGCTTTAGCAGGGGGGTTGGACTGGATGATCTCTAGAGGTCCCTTCCAACCCCTCCCATTCTATGATTCTATGATTTTCTGGCCTTGTAGCTTGCACTTCGTCAGTCTGCTCTTACAGGTGATTTACTTCATTTGGGATCTGCTATTATGTAAAATTTAGAACTGCTCATAGGTTCCCCTCTTTCGCTTTTATCTGCAAACAGGATCAAAGAAAGAAGCAGTAATACTTGCCTGGCCAAAGTAGTCCTTTCCTCTGGCACACTTGCATGTTTCTGGATACAGGTATTGTGGATCTTTTTTGTATACCTTTGAATGCCTACCTACAAGATTTTTTCAGCAAATCTGTGTAGGCTCCTTCCCTTTAACTGCTGCTATGAAAAAGAAAGAAATGGTTTACCTACTAAATCAGAAGCAACTTCTGTACATGTATTTTATTATTATTATTATTACTACTACTACAGAACTGAAATACCTGTAATATTCAGCCTGCCAGGGAGAGAGGATTCCTCTTTATTTTCTTATATATGCTGTTTTCTTTCTCTCTTTTTAAATACTTGGAAATTCCTGCTTATAAAGGGTGAGCCAGAACCTTCCAGTGCATGGAAGCAACAGGAACAAAAGCAGGTATACCTGAAGATGAACAGAAAATGAATTAATCTACTTTATTTGGACTTACTATTACGGAATTAAGCTCTTTATATAGTATAGAGGTATATAGTGTATAATATATAGGAAGTGAAGACTGGTAGGATTTAGGTTGTGTCCCCAAGGTTTTTATGGTCAGACAGGTAGTGGGATTCAGACCTATCAGTTATCAAGCTCCCTGTCATTCTTCCTGAAACTCAACAGCAGAATAGCTCTGAAAATCAGAGTCATTTGAATGGGGGAGCTGTATTGAGTAAAGCAGATTAATATTAAAATGCCTGCAATTCAATTTGCTTTTAGACTAATGTTTTCCCTGAGGATATTTTCAACTTCAAGGGCAATAAAATCATAAACTTAGATTTGACAGCTTGAAATTTACATAGAAGATAAGGTGTTTCCTTCTAGAGGAGTCTGTTTTTTCAACTAACAAATCACACCAGTTTGCCTGTAGGTTGCTATCTAGTTCTGGAATTTGCCATTTATCTGCAGCATTTTATTCTTTAACACATTGGTATGAATTTGCCTTATCGCCTGACGGTATGCTTACCATTTGGTCTTCCTTGCCTGCAAAAATCCTGTTCACCCTCCAACTTCTGAACACGGAGTCTCAGATCCAGGCAGCTGCTCAAAAGGGTGATAGTAAAACAGTACCAGATTCCTTTTCTTCTTTATCTTTTTTTCTTTTTTTTTTTTTTCAGTTCTGCATTTGATTCTTTCTACTGTACTTTAAAAAGGGAGATAGTAGGGAGAGATGGGTGAGTCCAAAGAATGAAATTTGTGTATGACTGATAGAACAGCAAAATAAATTGGCAGTCGCCCCAATGGGAGACACTTAGCAGGTGATACTTCCAAGATCTTAGAGTGCTACTTGACAACAAAATAATGACTCATTGATGATATGTGAATTACAGCTTTCAATTTCTCTGATGATTTTTATACTGTAGGGGTATTCTTATATGTAAATTCCCAAGTCTTGTCCAAGATGGACTGATAATACTGGGTATTAGTATGGATTATATGTAGGGGAAATATGTGCTTGTTTGATTGAAAGATGTAGGGAAGAGTGTTGATCAGAGTCCCAGTTATAGTACAAATCTGGTGGAGTCTGCATGTCTGAATCACTTTGTGTGTTGTGTGTTGTAAGCTCTTAGTCAGGAACATAAACTCTCCTTCCTCTCTGTCAAGAGAATTTCTGTGCAGTTTTTCTGAGTATGAATTGTTGCATGTGCTGGCTAGGGACATACTATGGATTTTTATACACACTGTGTTGAAAATAGTCCTAACTTTTCAATCTCCTTGAGTTTGTGAAACATGCCGGCTTCAAAGTGCTTTTGTAATTCATGTTTCTTTCTTGTTTTACATCTGTCTCTGCACACCAGTACAGCCTCAGATCAGACAGCTTATTTCTGACTCTATTGATTTAGATACATTTATGGGTAAAGAAACTACCCAAACCTTTTTACTCTTACGGAGTTGAGTGAAACAGCTTTCTGCATCAGCAACTGCTTGTGCATATTTATTGAATAGCTTCTTTGAGGGTGTTATGATGAGCTTGCTTATCAGTGAAAATGACTTGAAGTAGTCTCAGATCTCAATATCTGTGATTCCAATTAGGAATTTAATAAATGCTGAAACTTTTTAAATCTTTCATTTATTCATAATGTAGCATGACAATAAACAGCTGGTGAAAGTGGAGAAATTCAACAAGAATTTACTGTCTAGATTAATTTCTTTCTTTTTTTTTTGTTAGCTTGCAGAGTCTGCATCTGTGACCATGACAAACCTAACTTTAGAGAATTCATTATTACTTCCATTGTGCTCTAGCAGTTTTCATCCTTCACAGTCAGAGGTGAGCAACTGATTTTAAAGAGTTTCCATGCTCAAGGGAGGGATAAACACTCTTTTATTGTTTCATGCCCCAACAGGACAGCCAGGTCTTCTTAAACAGAAAAATAAAAATATGACAGCATTAGAGATACACATTTACCAGTGGTTTATCTTACCTCCCTACAGAAAGAGAAAATAAGTGTTTTCTTACTTTGAAGACAAAATACATGACTGACTAACGTTGGCAATTTATGTTGATAAGAAGTTTGGCAGTGAATTGTAAGAAATACAGGCTTTAGTTTTATATCTGGACTTCTCAAAATGGATTGGTAACTAGATCCTTTCACTTTTTTATATAGCTTTGTTGACTCGTGTTATTGACCAGTGTTAGCCTATGACAAGCATGAAAGAAATCAGTTGCTCCAAGCCAGCTGGTATCTGAGAGACTGTTGATAGATATTTTTATAGCTTATTCCTGAGAAATATCTGTAGCATACCAGCTGTCAGTGATGTAGTATGTATGTAGTATGGTTTCTGGTGTTCTAAGTAAAAAGGTAGACATTCCAAGGTATTAAGAGAGAACTAGTAGTGTATGCATACATGCTGCTGAAGTTGAGGCTTCCAGATTATCCATTTTCTGGGTGTGTTTAATATAAACCAGAGACATTGAATTTACCATACATGAACAAAATGTTTTTGCAGGAAATGTGGAATTTATGTAATCCAACTGTTATACAATGCATTTGTGTATCATTCTGTCTGAAGAAAGATGGTGATTGTTGACATTCAAGTTAACTAAAACTGCCTAGATAACTCTACACCATCTCCAGTAACTGGATCTTAAATAAAATAATTTATTTCTGTTTTGCAGTCTATTTTGCCATAGGAAACAAACATGAAGTTTAATTTTTCCTCAGATGGTGGGAACTGATAGCAAATTAGATCATTATCAGAATTATAGATATTGTGAGATAGACATTTACTGTACTGCTTTTTTATGGGAGTGGGAGAATAAGTAGAAATTATCTTGATCTGAAACCTGCAAAAAATGAAATCAAATTTTGGTCCTGTTTACAAAAGATTTTAATTTTTATCAGTGACAGAAAAAGTCAACTTTTGACATGTTATATGACGACTGGAACTAATTTATAAGTAAAGGTACAAATGGAACCACACATCATGCTGCATTGTCCTGTAAACTCCCACATTGTTTGTTTGTTAATTTGTTAATTGCCAACCATAAGTTTTTCTTTCTTGTCTTGAGAGTTGCTTCATAAAAAGATCAGATTATAGATAGTGGTAGACTTCTGTAGCTTTGGAGCACTCCATCCATCACATAGGCCAAAAAAATTTACAGTGCTTAGCTTGATGCATATAAAAAAAATGTGTTATTTATGCTTAGAGCATCAACGAATTTCTGCCCTCCGGTTTTCTCAATTAAAATGTTGTCTTCAGAGTATCAGATTTAATGTATTCGTAATCATTTGGCCAATGATTATAGACTTTTCCTTACTGGACTTCTGCCATTCATTTTAAAAAATGGTTACTTTTTAATGGAGTAAATGTGTTATTCTTCATTATCTTTTTCGATAGATGCAGTTTTCCAAGAAAAAAACATGACTGGAAATAATCCAGGCATGCTGATTTTGAAGGTCGAATTTTTATAGGGGGGATCATAATTATAGATACCGGATTCATAATTCTATGGTTTTGATTTATTTTCCCTTTGAGCACTTCTCAGACTATGGGAACTTTGTGTCTAAATCAGTAAGTTAGAGAAATCTTTGACCGTGAATGTGAATTGAGTTTCCTATATATCAAAACAAAAATCTGCTATGTCATCATCACTAATGAAACACTGGTGATGAAAAAAAAAATTGGACATTTGAATGTCTCATGAAGCAATTTTTTTCTGACATAAAATACACATTTTCCCTTCAGTGCTTTTTTTACCACTAAATGGCCAGCTCCCCACCAAAACTTCTGCAGCTCCAGTAATGGAATTTTTTCTGAATCACAGTAAGAATTACCTCTGCTGGAGTTCAGCCCTGATATATTCTGCCAGCACAAGATCTATGCCCCAAAAAGTCCTGTTTCAAGGGTGAATTTTACTCTTCTGGTTAACATTTACATCTTGCAGCTAGAAAACTGCTTGCACTTGAGTACCCTTGCACATCTGAATCATGGCACTGAGTTGTTGATGGAAACCTGCCAATTTTATGAAGAGTAAAGATTTTGCTAAATGTACATTTTATGGTGTCACTTAAGCAAAAGACAAGAGGCGGAAGTTCAATAAAATGGTTTATCACTGCAAAAATAATAATAAAAAAAATTTCCTACAGGATGAGTAGGACCTTAAAAATGCACTTTAAGACTTTGGTTTTTATAGGTATCTCATCTTGTTTATATGAATGAAACAATGGAAATGTAATCATCACCATTTATAACTTGTACATAACAGTCATTCACCACTGTTCTGCCCTTTCCCATTCTTTGTCAGAACGATGGATACTAAATGGATAGAAATGGAACAGAAAATTGACAAAGCCATCATATCCCCACCAAAACGAAACACAAAGCACATACTGAAGGCCTGATGATCAGCACAAACAATTTTCTTTAAAGAGATAGTCAGTGTCAACTTTAAACACTGTCCATAGCATCAGCAGTAATAAATAGCCTAAAACAATCACCTGACTAGAAATTGCAGTAAAGTCTGATTTTGTTCTTTTCACACGTTCCTGGTTTTGTTTATAGTAAATGAAACTGTTTTGAAGTCGATATCTTGGCTGCACGTAGTTCTGGCAGTTTTAATGAGCACAGTATAAATATTTTCAAATTGCTTTTCAAAATGCTCTGTAACTCCCTCATTCATTGTTCTTTTTAATTTTCTGTACAAAAGCAAAACTTGGGAACAGGACTGATTTTTTTGGTTTTTATGCAGTTCTGGTTTAAGTGAAAATAAAATGTTAAATCTGTGTGCACAACCTGTATACAGAGTACGTTAATATTTGACATGTAATGAATGTATCACGTCGTCGTATTTATGGGGAACATAATGATGGATTTAGTTTTTGTTGCTGCAGATAAAAGAACCCAAAACCATATAAGTTGTAATTTAATTTACCTGAAATTTAGCTTTTAAAAATGGTAGTAGTCTAGAAAAGATTGTTGGAATGAACTTTGACAGATCACCCTGTCCAATCCTTCCCTAGAGCATGAGACCAACTGTGCTTGAACCATTCCTGGAATATTTTTATATTATTCATTCTTAGGAAAAAAAAAAAGAACAAAACACCTCTAGTGACGGAAGGTCACAGCTTCCTTAGGTGGTTGGTTTCTGTGAGCTACTGAAGGGTTTCTACTACTGGAAAGTTCTTCTTAGTGTGTAACCTAAATTGTCCTCACTGTGAATTGATCCCATTACTTCTTGACCTATGCACATTAAATATAGACAACAGTTTGTTTCCATTCTCTCTGTTCTTTTTATATGTGCATGTGTGTATTTATGTGTCTACATATAAAACTATATGGCTGCAGGTATTTCATTCTCTCATTCTTCTCTATTCTGAGCTAGAATGACTTAAATTCTCAACATTCTGTCCTTATAGACCATATTTTTTGGATGTGTGATCATTCTTATTGCTGTCCCCTGAACTGCCTCCATCTGCTCCATGTTTGGCTTTTTGATGTGTTGTACCCAAAACTATAAACAGTAGACCACAGGAGGCTTTTGTAGTGCTTGAGCAGATTGGATGGAACAAATGTTCCTTTATTGTGGTTATCTCAAGCCATCCTCCATTGGCAATGGGAAACCTTATTTCAGCTGCTGGCAGAGCTTTCTATTTCTGAAACTGAAAACTTTACTAATAACTTGTGTTGAGGAACATTAGAATCACACTTCTAGTCTCTGGAGTAAAGAAGATCTGTACAAAGTATCTAACATTAGTGTCAATGATATTTCAGATATTGCAGAGTTCTGAAGGTTACAACGCCAAAGGAAGAGAAACGCAACAGTTCGGTACGGCACAGTGGGAACAGCTGCTTTTCTGTAAAGTACGCTGTCTTTGTTCTCAAAACTAGTGTACGAATCTGGCCAAGCCTAATCTTTGTACGTTCTTACAAATTAGTAAATGGAAAATACAGTGAGATGCTTTTGAAGGCAAGATGCAAGGTATTGGAAATCTTTCCTACTATCTCTTTAGATCAGTTCACCACTGTGGCTGATACTGTCTGTTTATTGAGATATTGATACATAAACCAGTAAGAAATATTTTTTCTCCTTTCAGTGAATGGGTGGCTTAATCATGGATATGATCGTGTGGCTGGGAGTGCACTCTCAGTAACTTTGACACATAAAATACATCTCCCTTTGCCTTTACCTTACATTTTCATTTCTTTGGTAAGCTTTCTCATATGGATAATCATACTCTGCTGTAAGGACAAACTTCTTTTTGGTATATCCTGCTGTATTTCTCAAAGACAAATTCTATCATTGTGAAATATGCAATCTCAATGAGATTTTCATTAAGGTTAAGTTCAAGCCTAGCATTAAAATTATGATTTCGAGTCTGTGTTTGTCGCTCTGATTTTTGGAATTTAGAAACCCAGACCACTAAGTTAAGCTGCAGAAATGCACTGTTTCACATTTCCTGCTTATTGAAAAATCTAAATTGCTTTTACATGTCAAATATAATCCAAAATAGGCACATTTAACCAAGGTAATGTACATAATGTTTTTTCGGTTGTGGGGTTTTTTTTCAGCAGGTCTCTCAAAACTTTAAAAGCTTGCTCCTGAAAAAAATAATTGTCAGTTACATTCTCTTTTCAGTTTTTACAGGATATCTCCTCTTCCATGTCTGTCTTTTAGACACTCGTTTAGCCATTTCTTACATATTGCCAGACTGCTGTTCCTATTTGATACCCTACTGATTTTGGTGGGACATCATGCAAACAGAGCAGCCTACCAAATATGCGGTCAGTACTGTGGGGACTTCTAGCTCCCCAAGGCAAGGACTGCTTTGATTGATAGTACATTGGAGAAGATGTAGAGATATTATTTAAGTTCAGCATATTATCACATATCACACACATTAGAACCTTTTTCATACTTTTTTAAAGACTAATTCAGTCTTTTAAAATTTGATTGCTTGTTTTCTGTCCTGGTTTTGGCTGGGATAGAGTTCATTTTCTTCCTAGTAGCTGTTATAATACTGTATTTTGGATTTAGGATGAGAAGAATGTTGATAACACAATGATGTTTTAGTTGTTGTTGAGCAGTGCTTACACTAAGTCAATACCTTTTCTGCTTCTCACACTGCGTTGCCGGCAAGGAGGCTGGGAATGCACGAGAAGGTGGGAGGGGGCACAGTTGAGACAGCTGACCCCAACTGACCAAAGTGATATTCCATACCATATGGCATTATGCTCAGCATATAAAGCTGGGGGAAGAAGGGGGGACATTCAGAGTGATGGTGTTTGTCTTCCCAAGTAACCGTTACACGTGATGGAGCCTTGCTTTCCTGGGGACGTCTGAACACCTGCCTGCCGATGGAAAGTGGTCAATAAATTCTTTGTTTTGCTTTGCTTGTGTGCACAGCTTTTGCTTCACATATTAAACTGTCTTTATCTCAGCCCACGAGTTTTCCCACTTTTACTCTTCCGATTCTCTCCCGCATCCCTCTGCAGGGGAGCAAGCAAGCACTGCGTGATGTTTGGCTGCTGGCCAGGTTAAAACCGTGACATCTTCATACTTTTGCTGTGTGCTTTTTTATTATAGTGGATAACATAGTATATGATACGTTCTGTCCTAAAGCTAGTATTGAGAGAAACTACAGAATTACTATCCTCTGCTTAGTAGTGAGGACACTAATACGTATCATATGCAGCAGCAGATAGCTGTGTTCAAAAACTTAAACATGTAGGAAAGCTGAAACAAAACAGAGAACACTTTCAGTTCATTTTTAGTTCAGAAATTTAAAAATTACAGAGAATTGGTTGAGAGTACAAACTGATGCTACCATACTGCTAGTATTTCTTAAGTCCCATGAAGAGCTGCTGCCCAGTTTGTAATTTGATTTCATATAGTGTGAATCAGGTTTGAAGCACTTTGCAAACCCAAGAAGTCTAATAAGAAGTTAAATCCTGAGTAAGAAATAAAATAAACATCGAGACCACTGCATTGGTTTCTTTATTTACTGAGGAAAAACCTCAATGAATTCTACTGATATTACTAACATTTGAATGCAGTGAATGGTAACATCTACATTCTGGGATTGCATATCTCTTGTTTAACTATTTTTATGCCTGCTAAAAGATAAATGTAATAAGATTCAGTTGATATTTTTTCATATTTATAGTATTTTATTGCTTTATCATCATCAAAGCTTTCTCCTCCAGAAGTGGTTGCAGGACTGCAATGTGAAGAGATGTCACATATTGCTCCCATACTAAGAATTTTAGAAAAGACTCTAGAGGTTCAGCCATGAGCTTGTCCTTATTACTTGGAGAAAGAGGTGCCTACTGGAGGGGTCAGAAGAAAGTTAATAACCATCTTACTTGTAAGTGGGAACTGTGGTTGATGATGCCTTCACTAAAAATTAAGACAAAACATAAGTGGAGTGGGATCCTATCCTTACTGAAAAATAGAATAAGAGACAAAGCCTTAGGGAGCATTCAAAAAGGACACTTCTCAGAAAAAAAATGGAGAAACTTTCTTGTAAATTTGGAAATAATGTGATCCAGGTAACAAGAACCTTTCTGTAAAGAAGACTGAGACCATGAGATTTTTAAGGGGGCTAGAGGCAAAATAAATGGCATTTATCCATTATATCATTGGTACAGCTGGTGTCATAAAAGTGCCTGTTACATGTAATACAATTCTGTCCTGACTTTACAAAGTCTAAAGCATTGGTTGCTGATCTAAAGCTTGCTTGAACTAGCATAAATATTTGGTCTCCAAAACTGAAAGACAGATAGAAGTAATTTGTCCTTAACATTAATATGTAAGTATAGTTTCATACTTGTCTGAGAGATTTCACTTATTTTGGTTGCAGGATGAGCTTTGTAGTACAGATGATAAAACATACCCAATAAAGGTCGTTTGAACATTTTTTCAATTCACATTTATTTTAAAAAAATGGACATGATCTCCCTTTAATAAATTTAGTTTAATAGTAAATTTGGGACTGAAGTAGGCTTCATGAATTTAAAAAATAAATCGAAATCATTCAGTCTCCAAAGGGAAGCATATGTAAGATGATAAATTTAAGTAAAAAATGAAAAGCAACATTGTAGTGAAGTCGAATCATCATTAGTGGCCATAACAATGCAAAATATTGTTCACATGAGATAATCTAGTCATTTGTGCTATTTCTCATTTCATAATTTTAATTTGTTGCTATTTCATCTAAAAATATTGGTAACTTTAAAGCATTTTGGTTTAGTATTGTTATACGTTATCAATACATGAGTCATAATGAATGAAGAATTAAGGCAGACTACAGAGCCCTGGGGGAGCGAGTGAAAAATGTCGGAGCGCAAGTCATCTTCTCCTCCGTTTTACCGGTTAGAGGTAAGGGTGAAGCCAGGAATAGAAAGATAATGCACGTCAACTCCTGGCTACGTGGCTGGTGTCGTCGCGAGGGGTTTGGTTTTTATGATAACGGGACGTACTTTAGGGACTTTAATCTGTTAGGGACGGATGGGTTCCATCTGTCTAGAAAGGGCAAGGGGATCTTTGGCAACAGGCTGGCCAACCTGGTGAGGCGGGCTTTAAACTGAATGACTCGGGGGGTGGGGTCCACAATGGCAATACTCATGCCATTGCAATTGACGGCATAAGCAAGCAAAAAAGCAAGGATAATCAGGGCAGCTACAAAGGTTTCTCGCCTGCCTCCCAAAATGAGAAGCAGGAATCCAACCACCTCAAGGATGGGTATGAAGGCATTGGATCCTTGTGCGCCCCTCCGGGGAAACCTGCGTG
>VZSC01017605.1:0-44913 GCA_013398225.1 Steatornis caripensis | reverse complement strand
GAGGTTGTGGAGTCTCCTTCTCTGGAGATATTCAAAACCCGCCTGGATGCATTCCTGTGCAACCTGCTCTAGGCTAACCTGCTTTAGCAGGGGGGTTGGACTAGATGATCTCTAGAGGTCCCTTCCAACCCCTACCATTCTATGATTCTATGATTCTATGATTCTATGACATTTTCTTTTGAAAATTAGAACTTGTTATTTCAGTTTAAGCAGTTTGGCATCTTTTGATGGACTGTAACAGATGCCTATTCAATTACTATGAAAAGAAGTGTAATTACTGTCAATTATATAAGTGAAAATATTAGTTAAATTTACTGTGATATGCTTTGTATGAAGGCATATTGTGGGGCTAGTGGAATATTGGCTTCCAATGAAGAAAAAATGCAGAAGACTCTTCTCAGAACAGTGGTCCCTGTAACATTTTCTTACAGCTGTTGGTGTAAGTGAAACTGTGGGGCTTTAGTATCATGTCTGCACCATTGTGTAAAAAGTCAACCTATCTGTTACAGAACCAGAGGTTTGAGGCTGATTCCTTAGTTCTGACTGTTGCTGTAGCTTTAAAGAGTCCAATGGGTGTGTGAAAATACAGTGAGACTCAACACCTTCATGTTAACCAGGAACGACCTGCTGAGAAACCTGAGGTGCTTAGTGTCTTTGAAGGTAATGTCAAAATTTCTACTGAGGTCATCAGAGACAAAATTTCATCTGCAAAACTCTGAGTAAATAAGGCATAACTAGAGATAGTAAAATATTCATGGTGTCTAGTAGATTTGTGTAGAAATCATAAAAAGACAGATTTGAGAACAAATAAAATATAGGACAAGTTAATTAACAGTTTCGATTTGTAAGTTCCGTGGGTATTCTCTTAGATGTCTGATACTCGGCTATAGCTTTTGTCTTCATTGTTTAACTTCATCTAAATTCGTAAAACAGATAGAAAATTATGAAATGTGGTCAGTACCAAAATAACATTCTTTTAAAGCATTAAATAGCCTGTGATGTACAAGATGTATCTAATTCATTCCATATTTAGAGTAAATCTTACTACTTACGAAGGTTTGAATATATAAAAATGAATGCTTGCCCAGTCCTTTGAAAATAAGTGTGACACATTGCAATATAAAACTTTAAAACAGGCCAGCTACGTTTCTATAAAGACAGAGTGACTTTATTCTTCACACTGAATGCTGTATTTTATACTAAACCTGAATATACAGCATATATTTATAAAACAATATTGGCACTGAGGTTTGGTTTTACTGTGCTCAGTCATTATTTTCCCTCACCCAGTGAAATTGATCAGCGTTATTGCAGTTATCTCACACGTAGGTTTTCATTTGTGAAAACGTTTTTCTTCATGTTGCTGATGCAAAGTTTTATTAACAGCGGTCACAGAAGTCAACTTTTTCATAGAAGCAAATTTTCATCCAGTCACTTGTGCAACAGTTGGCTGTACAATCATTGCATTTCAATGAGAAAGTCTTATCCCATTCAGTTGCACAACACTAGGTCTAAAGAGCAATTATCTTTCACTCCAGGACGACTGTTTCTGTGGCATATGAGGAAAAGGGCAATGTACTTGTGTAAATTAATCTGATTGAACATTTGGAGGGGAAATTGAATTATTATGTAGGATTTATGTCATGCCATTGCTGAAGGCACTGAGCAGTCCTCTATAATTGTAGCCATAATTCCAGCTGCAGTGATATTTTAAATTTTATGGCATATATGATACCCTCAATGAAAAGGGGGATGGCAAGGGAGCTGGAACTAGATGATCTTGAAGTTCCATTCCAACCCAAAGCATTCTGTGATTCTTTTATCATTCTATGTTTTTGGAGCAAGCTATATGATGTATAGCATAGTAAAAAAATTAAAGTTTGTAATTACTAAATACAACTTTTAATTGTGTGTTTTACACCATAGGTATGCTCAACCTCTTATCAGAGGCAAGGCAAGCTTGGAATGTATGTCTCATAAATGGATTTCTTAATATTTGTGAGAATCTTTGAGAGTCACAGATCTTTATGTGGTAAAAGTGCACACTCTTCTCCCATTTTCTGTTGGAAGTACTGCACTCACATGATCTTTTGAATCCCCATGCTTCTGTGAGGGTGCTTCCACCTGTTGTCCGCCACTGCTCTTTCAGAGGACAGTGTTCAGTAGCAGAGCTGGTTGAACAGGCAGTTCATCTTGTCATCCATAGCTAAAGTCCACAGCCTGATACGCTGAAAGGATCCAGCGTCACTTTCCATTTATCTTAGTGCATTGGATTGTGACTGAGTGCTCTGACTGTTGTGGCTGCAGTGACTCTTTTCGGAGTCACTGCCTCTCCTGATCCTGTAACAAAAGTGACAAGTGTCTCAAATAAGAGTCTCAGGCACACCTTATACTCCTTCTTCCTCCTCTCTCATTCCACTTTGGTTGTCTGGTGTGTAGGTCTGAATGACTCCTTTCTTTGTATAGGTTTATTTCTTAAACATAAATTCTCCCTCTTTTTGGCACAGATAATACCTTTGTCTCCATCTTCTACACTTTTTGTTTATAGAGAGACAATTTTCCTATTGTGATGGACCAGTGGTTGAGAGAAAGGCAGAGCTAATGGCTCTAAACCAATCTCAGATGTTGTCTCGTGTCAGTTTTTAAGTATCTGTCCCCATTTAGCTCAAAACTGAAGGATAGTTTGAAGTGGATTTTATTCTGTGAAATGAAGGTTGAATTCTGAAATGGGGACAGGAATACAAAAGTTACATCCACAGTTTGATACAGGTATGTCCTGTTCTCTCAAAAAACACCAGCAAAAAAAAAAGTGGCCCCTAGCCAACCAGGCAACCAGCCCCAGCATCCCTCTGACACGCTGAAACTCCAAGGAGCTGCAGTGAATTACAAAATAAAACCCAAAGTTCTCTGGGTTCAGCTCTCAGCTGCTTGGCTGTAGACTGCAAGTAGTGCAGTTATTAGATAGGCTTGATTTAGTTTTGTTGTTGCTGTAGATGAGAACGTAACAGCCCAGTCAGAATCCCAAGCGCGCAATCTGCATTGTAGTGCAATAAAAGGATATATCCTGTTATCTTAATAACCAGAGGGTATGTCCTCTCAGAGTCTTAATCCAATTTTTAACCAACCTAAACTCTTCGGATGAGCTCAAACCACTATGGAAAAATTCAGCAATTTCACTGTCTTGCTGGAACCGGGTTCTATTGTACATTCACCTTTTGTCGTGATACGGCACCATGAGGGCCAGCAGCACCCTGGCTGGGCCGGGAGCAGCGAGGATCCCTGGGGTGAGAGGCCAGGACCTGGCATCTTGTCAAGTCCCACAGTCCCAGTCAGGAGCAGGGCAGTCGGGGGGCACCAGGGCAGCCCCAGCTTGGGACATCGGGCACCTCCCTGGGGACAGGAACAAGTTGAGGCTGGGCCACGATGTGGGCCCAGCTTGGCAGGGCCCATGGCTGGGCAGGGCTGGATTGTGGGAAGCGGAAGACCAGCCCTGCTGTGCTGTGGCAGAGACTGATGGCCCTGGGGGGCTGAAATGGGGTCCTGGGACCAGGGCAGAGTAGCAGGAGAGGGGCTACTGGTGTCTAGGTAGAGACAGTAGGGTGGGAGTGCTCTCATACAGTAATAACACAGTATTTCTATTATCCATGAAGTTGAAATTCATTAACTATTTATTTACGCTTACCACATGGGAGAGCAATTTATTTTTCTCTTTTGGAAAAGAAACACATTTAAATGAAATGAATGGATTGAAGATGAAGTTTTGGCATGCTATAGCTGTTGCTAGGGTTGTGCATATATATGACTGGAAAAGAGGTTTTCTATTTTTTTTTTTTTTGATTGAGTAAGGAAGGAGAAGCTAACAGGTTACAGTTTCTTACAGACAGCCTAAAGAACCGTTCATTAGGTAAGAAAACTGTGTGCAAATGTACATTGTTAGGTAGTCTGATTGGGTCCTAGTACCTGGAATGAAATGCATCTGGGCCTCGGTGTGGCCCTCTGTGATCCCTCTAAATGCCTCTTCCAGCCCCTTACTTTGCACATCCACTATATGAATTAGGGAGTGTAGAAAGGAGGTGATTGTTGGGGCATTGCCCAACTTGGTATTAAGCTCTGGATCACCAGGCATCCTGTGTCATCTGTGCGCCGGGGGAGCCAAACGAGAGCCACCAAGCCTGTGGTTTCTGACCAAGTTTTCTCACCCCAAGGTTACTATTAAAACCCAACTGAATTAATGGATTTACAGGAATAAAAAGGTGAACGGAACTGAACCAAATCCTGCTGTGCTTGATTTTCTTTGCTGATTTTATCTACAACAGATAAAAGTGAATAGATTGTTGTTAATCTTGGATGAGTTATTTGACTGATAAGTTGCAGAGCTGGTGACCTTTCGCTTTTGGTTAGGTGATTGTGAGTTAACATTAGGACACTCAAAGCAACAGTAAATTATCTGTATTATCTGTTCCTGGTACGCATGAAAATGTGTTGCTCATTCTAACGTTATGTACTGTGACTATTTCCTGAGATACTTCTGCACCTGCTTTTCATTACTTTTGGCATTTGGGTTATGAGCTAAACGTTACATGCAATAGGAGTTTCTATTTATTGATTTGGAATTTATTTAGTGAAGGAATAGCGGACAGAAGAAGGATGTAATTCTATAGTATGTTAACTGAGATTAGAGTTCTTCACTCACTGAACCCCACAGCAGAAACTGAAAAAATGTTTAAAATAATACATTAAGTTCCATTGACCTTTTCTCTTAAGTTTTCTTTCCATAATCAGCTTTATTATCAAGAGAATCATTCAGAAAACTCTGTGGTTTCCTACTGGCTTTTGCAAAATACTTTTCATATATAAGAGCTATATATTGGTTTTTTCCATTTGTGTACCATACCTGCTTTTAGGAGGTAGTTTCAGAGTTTCTGAATGGTCTTGCAGCACTTAATTTCAGCCAGGATTGCCAGGGTAAGACACAGTAAGTAGATGCCTGCTGAATGTGTCTGACATCAGTTGTTCTTTTCACCTGAGGACCAGGAAGATGCAGTTAGACTTTGTACTACTTACTGCTGTAGAGCAGAAGTGTGGATCTCTAATGGACTGAAATGCTTAACATTTCAGCAGTTCAAATTTTCTCTCTGGAATTCTAATTCTTCATCAGCAGGACTAGTCCTGACATGGTTTCGTGAAATATGAAAGAAGAGGTGGTAGAAAAAAAGGAAGGAGTATTAGTCAGTGCTCTAATTGAATGGCCCTCTGAATTTTAATCTCAAAGTAGCACATGTATCTAAGATGCTTTGTTCCATATTTTAGAACCGTACCTCTGAAGGTTTCTACCTGGGGGATTACAGAGCACAGAGTGTAGGCACCGTAAAGCCTCGCTTTATTCGTGACTTAACAAGCATGAGAACAACTCCTCAAACCTGTTGCGTTGCTTAAACCACAGTCAGCTTACTGAGTCATTTGTCAGTGTAATAGGTGAAGGACAGTTAGCTGCTAAGCACTACCAGGTTTATTATGCATTCTTTTCGAAGAAAGTCTGTAGAAAATGAAGAATTTGGCAAACTGCCTGAATTCAAATAGAGCTCATTTAAGCTGATTGCACATTTATTTAAATGATGATGTCATATTTAAAAAAATGTATCTAAGAGCAATAGGTTTCATCCTGGACACAGCTCGCCTGTCAAATGAGCTGCATATTGAGACATATGTTCTTTTAATGAGTTTATACAGTAGATTCTGCAATGTATCACATTGGCAGTTTTTCTTCCTTTTCTGAAGCAGAACTTTTCAGCGTTTTACAGGGCAGTTTTCAAACTTCTTCCCGCTTACATTTGGTCAAACTTAGGTTGCATCACTCTGTAAGTATATAAGTAAATATGCTTGATTTTGTTTCTTTCTTTAGGATGTAGGAAACACACTCAGCTTTATTATTCCAGTGTCATTTTGTTTTCTGATTTTGAACTACCTTCTGATTTCAGGAAATTATTCTTGTATCTGGATGATTAAAAGGAATAAGAAAAAAATGTTTTTGCAGGTTTTTGGGTATATTAGATTAAATTACCTACAATTGTCTAAAAGTTTATAAATATGATACTTCATCTTCAGAATTTAGAAATGAGAAAACTATAGGACTTGCAACTAGAGCATTACAGCAAATTCTTTCAGTCCAAGCTTCTGAATATTTGTGTATTGTAAGATATTTCTCATATTGTAATCTAAGAATGGATGCTCTTACACCTAATCAAGTACACCACATTCAGTTTTTTTACATAACTTCCTGTCATAAATAGTAAGGAATTGAGTTTAGGAGGAACTCCAGCAGAAACTGAAACTAAGACCTAATACAACTTGTAAAAAGATGAGTGAGACATAAAAATTTTAAAGTAATAATAAGGATAATGTTGGCACGTTGTGGTAAGTTGGCAAAATTAAAAAGATGAGAATTGAAAAGGATGAGTACAGATTTTGTGTATTTATTGTTATTTTTCAACTTCTTGCTATTCTTAGCTCTATGCAAATCAGTGCAATTCATGACTGCTTCCTCAAGGAACTTAAGATCAAACTTAGTATAGAAAACGTAGTTCAGTCACACATAATATACAGATTAGAGTTTCAGCTTCATCATGGTCCAAGTATCTTGGATAAAAAAAAATCAAAGTACTATGTTGATTTTTTGTTGTTCTTATTGTTTATTTTTTAAATGGCCTGTACTGAAAATGGAAGTCACGATTAACTTATTTGAAGCCCAAAGGAATTATAGTTTTGAAGCATGTGGTCTTTTACAAAAGCCTGAAAATTACTGCAATCACTGCAAGTGATGTCATCCACAGCAGCAGAGGCTAGTAAAGTACCTCATGACCTGTAATTAATCTCTTTTTGTTGTTTAATATCCCTTAAAACAAAGGATAAAAGAAGAAAAAAAATCAACAGTAAAAAAAAGGAAAGCATAAAATGAGTTTTGTAGATAACCACTTTTAAAACTTTAAATACTAGATTTTTAAATATAGTTTCTCTTGTATCAGCGTGGTTCAGGATCAACTGAGTGACAGCTAAAGCAGTTAGACTAGTTTAATGGGGTCCAGGACCAACTGAGTGACAGCTAAAGCGATTGGGCTAGTTTGTATTCGTTATAAAGTACTTCATGCCATATTTATGTGCGATGTGTTGTACTATGCAGTTGTGTAAATATGTAAGATCTCTCCCTGAGATTTCCAAGCAATTGCTATAATAGTGTATGTCAGGTTTTTTACTTGATATTGCTCATGTGGACTATTTCAGATTCCTTAAATTCCAGGGATTATTTGTTACTCTACAAAGATGTCATCTGATATCTTTATATCATGCACAACATCTATTTTTTATGATATGATCAAAATTGTAATTCAAATGTTACCTTCAAGTTAAGAAGTCTTATTGAATCTATTACTTCTGGAAGTTAGCTAATCCCAAAATAATTCTAGCATCATAATTTTTTTACGCATAGGGAGAAGAAAATTCAACTTCAGTCATAGTAGATGTGAAGACTTAGTTCAGCAAGAAATGTAAATGTGTTTCTAACTTTAAACATGAATATTTCTAAGTGCTATTTTCACGAAACTGTTTCTTGGCCAAGAAATAACAAAAGGAAGGAAGAAAGAAAGAAGGAAAGAATGGAAGAAACTTCTTTGCGAAATCCTTGACTTAAAAAGTTAACAGAATATAATAAAATATTATCGCTTTATCTACTTCCATAGATAATGTTGTGAAGCCTTGAAATATTCCATCAGATGTTAAGTTATGGTATGGTAGAGATGTATCAATTTGTATTACTGTATCTTCAGACTTTTAAGTATTGGTTTTGAGGCCTTACTTTGCAGCCTTATATCTCATCACAGCTTTATCCTAGTGAAGTTTTATCAATTATATAGAATTCTCCTTCACTCTGAAAGTATAGGTCAGTCTTTTGAAAGCCATAATGGTTTATTCGGCAGTTTTGGAATATGAACTCACATGCCAAACAGCAGAAGGGACAGAGTTATGAATCCTGTGTTGTCAGTTACAGTGGAAAGGGGATTTCAAAATGGAAAATCATAGCTGTGGAAAGACATGTGAGGAAAATCTGTATGTCCAGTTCACTCCTGCTTGTTTTACAATAGGCATTACAGAGACTGTTACCCAGATTCCCCTAATAGCACAGCTATATAGTTAAAAGAGTTATAGGTCCCCAATGACAAATATCAGAAAATGGGAATAAAAGCAACAGACATGGCCTGGTAAGTCTTCCAAGTCCTTGGTGTTTTTAACTACAGAGTATGGAACTAGGAATGGGCCTACACTGCAGAGTTTTTGTGCAAGTATCTAAATGAACAGATAGATTATACTCGTAGTGATTATTTCATTCCCAAAGTTTCTAGACAAGAGACTTGAAATTTGTGGGGCAAACAGAACAGTTGGCTAGAAGTTTTGATGAAAAAGTAAGAGTTTTGCCACCTAAACCTTTTGAAAGTCCAAGAGGTTTGTGAAAAACTACCCCACGCTCTTATTCTCTACAACCTGAATCCTAAGCCTCCATTAAAAGCACCAGAAACTTTTTTACATGGAAAAAGATCTTGGAATAGAAGTTGTTTATTTTACTACTGTGTTTTTGCCCAACCATGACCTGCCTGGACTCCTGCTGTGTGGAAAGGGTGTTGGGAGAACATATCTGGGGGATACCACAGCTGCTTCCCCAGGTAATGCAGAAAGTTGATCAGAAGCCAAAGCAGAACAGGCTTCTGGATAGAGTGGTGGGAGATACGCACAGGCAGTGAAGGTGATCTGATAAGCTTGACAGCATAACGCGTTTTTGCATTGGCTATTGCAAGGTTGGTATCTTGAGGGTTTGCAGGCAGTAAGTCCAGGGACACAGGAATTCCTAAGGCAGCTGAGTGTTGTCAAATATACTGAAAGAGACTGAAAAATGCCATGATGCTGGAACTCTGTCTAGGAAGAGACTTCTTTTTAAGCCTATTATTTAGACTTTGTAATGATGGGATAGGCAACTAAGTTCTTTGAACATGGCACTGTGCTGTGTGCACTGATACTATTATTTTTATTATGAGAGTAATATTTTTTAAGTTCTTATTTGTGCCCCTATAGAAAGATCCCACAAAAACAGTCCACAGACTTTTGAAGACAAGCAGTACAGTCTAGTTAGGTGTAATTTGGGAAGCTAAGAGAGCACCTACACGCCAGTGTTCTGTTGGGAAGGTCTGAAGATAGAAGCTTTATCTTCCTGGCCTGTTCCCATGAAGGAGAACAAGAATGTTCATTGGATTGGCAGATGTAAACAATTTTTGAGGAGTTCACTGCTACTCTAGGGTCCTCTTAAAAATCTTATACATAACACTACTCTCAAGCCTGGAGCAGGACTAGTCTGTTCACAAGTGGCTAAAAAGAACTGCCAATTCTATATATAATAAATAATTCATTGAAGAAAAGTTGCTAAAAGTTGTGTTTGTTTCTTGAGTAGAAGAGTTCAGTAGTAGAATGTAATGACTGTCAAACAGTAGCCTAAATCCTTTGATAAGCCCTCCTGTAGATAAGAAGATGTTGCTGTGTGTTCATATGACCTCACCTCACCATAACCTGTCAGGTGCATCAGGAATGAAGGGAGAATCCAGTAAGGGAGAAGCCCAGATCAATGGAAGGAAATGTTAGAAGCAGCATATACTTTAGATCCCAGATGATGAAAGGTGGGGTTAAAAGGTTTACCCTTTAAAAAGAAAATCAGATAGGCAGTTGCTTATAGGCTATTCTGGTGTTTTTTCCTAGAGGATACTGAGCAGAACTGAAGTTTGCTCAAAACTTCAGACAGAGGAGAGACTAGTTTGGAGTGTACTTTCCTTCCTCCTTTAACTATTTTAAGCTGAACTTAAAAAGATGGACTATAAAGGAAAAACTCAGGTACTTGGCTGTTTTGGACTTTGTGAAGACAGTTATCCCAACCCCTGCAAGGACTGACATGATCAGTTTCATGACCCCATCACACTATAAGGGGTTTGGTTTTGAAAGTGGAAAAAACATGGTTTCATGATAATTGTAGTTACACGAAGATCAAGAAGGTAGTGCCTACTGTTTTCTCAAACATTATACTGCAGTTACGGCAGCACATTATCAATTGATTTTATCTAAGACAGTCTCTTTTGAAAGTCAAAGGAGATAGTAGGAGACTATGTGACTGCATACATTAAGGACATTTCTTTTTTATCTTTTGAAGTATTAACATCTCATCTCTAAAGAAATAAAATTTAGCAATGTAAGTTTTTTCTCCCATGATTTTAACAGATGTGTCCTCTTTCTTCTTTATCTTCCACTGTCTGATTGTAAGAATCTCAAAGAACTCTGAATGAAAACCTTGGTGGATATTTACTAGTTGTCAGTCCTTATGATCTCTCCCGAATCATCCTCATGTTGGTTACAAATTCTCATAGCAATACTTCTGGACTCTTACAATATATTTATAGGTTGACTGTTAATGATTGTCAAAACTACTGCCTGAAAAACCACTGCTATTTTTACACAAGGAATACAGTACTCATAAAAAAAAGAATATAGGCTTTGGACTGGTTTAAACAGCATGAAGTTAAAAAATTTCTCATTAAGTAAGTGAACCATTTTTTTGAAACAGAGGCTGATGGCTGTTAAAACCAGGAGGAAATATAAGAACCTGGAATCTGTGCTGTTCCTACGAGAGGTAGTATCAGCAGCTCACAAAAGAAATCTCAGTTTTCAAAAGAGAAGCATTTCTCAAAGAGTGAAAACACTAATATCTTCTTCAGCATTCTAGCTTTTACTTCTTTCGAAATCAGGCTCACTAAGTTATGCTTATGAAGAGTTTGTTTAAAATATGATCAAGTATCACAGACACAAGAAGTCTAGAACATATCTGAAGCTAGAACCATCACCGAGGATTCCCTCCCAGTCTCAGTATTTATAGCTCACAAAATGTTTTTTTCTTACAGTTTCAAGCTAGATAAAGCTGCTTGATACTAGGCTTTGCTAGATTAACTTGCACATTGGCTTGTTTATTAATTGGCAAAATAACTTATATTTTGGGGACTCTGAGCAGCAGAGTCCTTGACATTAAGTTTACAGAACTTTTGCTAAGCCATCATTTCACATTGTCCTGTACATTTCTCAGATTTAACTTATCTGCCATTTACTCTCAGTGTGTCCTTGTGGCTTACCCTGATGGCATTGCTGTCACTTACACTGAAAGTAAGAGGCCAGTATTTTCCCTGGGCTATGTGGACGTCAACTGTTTCTAAAAATAGTCATGTATTTTGTTCTGCCGCATGATCTTAATTTAGCTGAGCTTCCTGCCTTAATCATTCCTTTGTGACAGGTTTGCCAAATCCCAGATCTCAAACATGCCGTACAGCCCCACGACACCCGTATTCATTTCTTGCATCAGTGTGTTGTGCTAACATTGACTTAATTTGCTTTAATTCAGTGTGTCACAGGACTTCTGTTCAGAGCTTATTCTCTGTACATATCTGTCTTTCACTTGAATATTTCTAAAATGACAAAGAATTCTTTTAAGCAATTGTGATTAAAGCAGTACCCAAAACTGCACCTAACTAATTTGTTTTCAGTAGTCGTGTCACAAGCAATGAACTTTGATAGTTCTAGTAATCTTGTGAAAAGATTTAAAAATTCAGCACAGTTAGCATAACTACGTGACTAAAGATGTAAGGAAGGTATCTCTTAATGCATCTCTGACCCTCTCTTCTCAACATTACTGCTTATAGTCAGCTTATCCCTGTGATATACATTACTTCTCTTTCTCCAAGTTAAATGTTTTGTTTCTCAGGTCTGCTGAAGGTAGAAGGGGGAAAAAACCCCCAACAATACGTAAAGAAGTTAGATTCTTTCATATGCCTAAAATACTTTCCCTTCAGCTTACCAATCATAGTTAGAATGTTGATGAAAAAAATAACAAAATCTGCCTGAGTACATATGAATTTGATCAAGTTGGCTTTTATATAAGAACAGTTTTGAAAAATAATATCTAATGGGGAAATGCAAAGGATTTTTTACAAAACATGTTTCCATCTTCCTCTCCTTCACATTTTTTCTTTCCCTGCCCATCTTCTAATCACCAATCTTTTCCCTCTCTGTCATGTTTTTCTTGCCCCTTTTTATTCTTTTTCCTCTTTCATCAGTCTTCTCGGACTGGCACTGTGTTATGTCCATTAACACACACACACACACTTTGTGAATATTTTGGAGAATTTCCTTTCCTACTTCCTTGGGGGAGAAGTATTCTGAGAAAGAACTCTGTATGTCCCTCTAGTTCCATATCCTCACAGGGTGAGGGAATGGAGTCTTTATACTATAACCTTTCTATTCCCTGAAATAGATTTTAAAGTGAATAAAGGAATTATGACCTGAACTCTGTCCTCTCCTCTACTCTGTTGACTGAGAGTCTTGGAAAGTAAAAAGAAAGAGCAAAACTCCTGCTTTGCTTCAGTAACCATGTCTGAAGTGCAGAAGTCCTTTGGTGTACCAATACAGATGTACACCTACTATACCTGCAAGTTTTGGAGCTATCAATGGGGTTTTTTAAACTTGAGTCCCATTTGATTTCAAGATTTATATTTAAAATCTTTCAGGTAAGTTAAAAGTTGGGAAATACTTGAATTAAGCATAGCTATGCAAACTTAAGCGACCATGTTTTCATGGATACACTATGACTTGGTTTCAGTTACACAAGCACAATCTAAACTTTCCACTAGAACCTACTTTAAGATGAAAGTTCCCATAAAAAGTAACCCATATTGAGGTATCTTCTGGTACTCTCACAGCTAGGCTTGGATGCTTTGGAGCTGTCATTCGAGCTAGTGTACTAGTGGCTGTAATGTTCTGCCACTTTTTGTGAATTTCCAAAAGATGAAGCTCCTAGTTTATGTTTGTCACTATCGATGAAAATGGCTTCTGTTATTGAGGGTAGTTGCATAAGACAGCCTACATCCATGGCATTTAACTGCCTTACCGTCTGAAGTAGGGTGGCTGTTAGAAAATTAGTTATTGAGAATGATCCTTATACCGTCTCCTGAATCATATAGCCTGTTGTTTTGGAGAATTGTCTTGCACTAAATCCACACGAGGGTCCATACTAACAGTTTAACGATATATACAATAAATTTGCTGACACTGCTTAATTTTAGTATTCTGTACAGTAAACCAGACGTAATGCTCCCATGCCTGTGGAATTTTGATCTGATTTTTGGGTACCATTTCCCTGGAGGCAAGTGCTCTATTGTGGTTGCAAACGTTCATTTCACTCTCCTGAAGGTTGTCTCCGTCTTCCTTATCCTTCAACTTGCCCATGGCCGGAAAGCTTCCTCAGTTTTGCCTACCTTAACTCCTTTCTGCTGATCTACAAAGTTTAAGATTCCCTTCCACATTATTCTCATTCTATTCCTGGCAGTCCTTGTTCAACATGACATCAGCATCCTCCAGTCTGCTTGACTGCACAGTTCAAATTTTCTTCATCTTCTTCATCTACATTTGGTGGCTCCCATCTACGTTTAGTGGAGTGTGAAAGGCAATCATAGAAGGTGTTGCTGATATTAGTCTCACCCATATTATAATTAGATTGCATCATGAGTGTGTCCAAGACTTTACAGACAAAGAAAAATTACTTTCAATTTTTGGCATCCTGTCTGTCAATGAGTTCAAGAAGACATTAAGTAAAATCTAAACTGAGCAGTAGTCAGTTAGGTAGAAAATGAGATAATCAAAATGAGTAATTCCCATGAGGTGACTGATTAAATAGGGATGGGACCCATAGATCACGTCTGCCCTGCACAGGTATCATTGTATGGCAGCACAGTGTTCTTGGACCAGCACATTTTACTGCTAGCCAGCGTTCATCTCAATCAACCTCAGCTTTTAGAAGTGGAGCAGGCTGTAATTGGTGTCTCTTTGCAACTTAGTGCTCTACCCCTATGGCAGGAGACGGCTGTCTGGACAGCTGGGATGATGGCTTCACCATCCCAGTCCGGTTCAGTCCCATACAGAAAGATTTTCAGTGAGAGTTGCTGCTCTCAAAGTGGTATTTTCTGATTAGCTTTAAGTGCTTCTCACTGGCTACTTAACTTTGTTTATTTTAATTTTACAGTACTTTAAGTGCTGTGTTTTGCTATGAGGCGTATTTTGCATATCTCAAGTTCTCTTTTTATACATTTTGACAATGTACTATTGCAGGAGCAGTTTGACAATAAATAAACTTGACTTGATGATATTACAACAGTGCTGCTACAAATTCCTGCTTTCTGGATTCCAGAGGAGTTAAAGAGGCTTTTGCTGCAATCACATAAAAACTCAAGTGGAAGATCTAATTATGTTGATTAATTTTGAGCCAAGTTATTGATGTTTGTTTTCTGTAAGTATGGCATTCTTCTATATAGAAGTATCTGCTCTGAAAAGAAAAATGTGGCAAAGACTGTGCAAACCGTGACCATAGTATCTCTGGTGGCTAGAATTTCCTAGTTCATGCACAGTATTACTCCACTTTCCTTCACTGGCAACGGTTTGAAATAGGTTACTTTTTTTTTTTCCTTAACTTCAGGGAGATTAATGTTTGATGGTAGTCTTTATAAGTGACTTTGCAGAATAGGCAACACTGTAGCAGTGACTGCAATTAAGCCTTGGGCACTCTTTGCGCTGTCCCAGAGATGACAAACAAATGCATTGTTTTTAATGGTGACCACTAGAAGTGTATGCATGGTTGTTGTAGGAATTCTTCTTAGATGGGAAGGTTGCTGTTGATTACAGAACCGGGTAGTAGAAGCTAAGTTGTGGTTCAGACATTGGTCTAAAGCTGTCAAATGGTCACTTAATCACAATAATTTAAATATTTTTATCAATCAGTTTTTAAAATTATTCCTTGTATTTTTTGTGATTAATGTGGTTAATTATGGAAAGTCTGCAAGTTCATACTTCAGGAAAGGAACGAAAAAAACCTATGAAGAGAATCAGTGACATTCAAGGATCAATCACCTGACACGGTGGTTTCTTCTATTCTGCCAGCTTGCACTGACTCAGTATTATCTCACAGCTTCTTCAAACCTTTTTGCTCCTCACAGCCAAATTCCATTTCCAAGTTATCAGTGAGAAGGTAATTGCTAAGTAGAAAGCAAGCTCCAATATGAAAACAAACACTGAAAGCTAAATGATTTTTTCATTAGACTGTTGCGATTTTTGTTACTGTCTCCGTGGAAAGGACTGATGAAGTCAAGTGTCCTTCGCTGCTGGGTTTGAGACCCCATCCCAACAAGGTATCTACTTCTACCTGAACCAGTTAGGAGCTTCTGCTACACATCAAGAACTCAACTTGTATTCACATCTGTGGACATAACAGGAAAACAACTTAAAACACTGTCACTGCTCTGTCTTGAAACAATTACAAATTAATTACATTGTGATATATTACTTGGTAATTTAAAATATAGCAGACAGTTTTTTGATTTTGTGAATGTAGAATAAGAATGTTCTTTTTAATACTATGAATCATTTCATAAAAACAAACTATAAAATATAATGAAAATCTTTTGACCTTACTCAACTAATTTCAGTCATCACATCAAAATGAGGAAAGGTCAAAATCAAATACAGTTTTGGTTATGAAGTTTCAAATGAAACTTGGATTATTATTTATGTTCTGGGGCAATTTAAAATGACTTGTCATTTTGTTTTCATTGAAGTTAATGAAACTTCTGAATTTCTCTGAGATTAGATTTTGTAATTTCTTTCAGTTATGCCTATCTTGATAGTTCAAGCTATATCAAGACATGCTAAAGTTTGTGATTCGAGCTGTAGCATACAAGCAGAAATGTCTAATATCTGTTGAGAAATCCTGGTTTGCATTTTCCTTGGTATATGGGAAACATTTTAGTCATTTAACAAAATGAAAATATGTGCTACTTTATACAATTGTAAACTGGGAGTAAAACATTAATACTGATTTGATTCAAATAACATCTGTACTAAGTCTAGTATCATATGCCATCTTCATTTAATCTGGTTTTAATTTTTGTTATTCATTGTACATTATTATTAATTCTAATTATACATTAAGCAGGATTTTTACAATGTATCATCTGAGGAAAGTACAGATATTTCAAATTTCACTTTGAATGGTAATTTTTCCATTAAGAACTTCTGCAATTAACTTTGGATCTGAAACATGTACATATATACAAATATATATCAGATATTTATACAGGATATGAAAATCTCAAATAAATAGGTGGTATTATACTATTTCCATCTACTGAAAGCCGAAGCATAGCAGAATAAAATTATCTTTTTTTAAATGCTATGCTGTGTTGTTGTTTTAAATGACATTGTAATACTGTTCCATTTGGGGGAATTAAAGGGAAAATCATGAATAGATTACACTGTCCATACTCATGTAATCATTAGCATGTAAAAAAGTCATTTTGTGCCAAGTGGATACAGACATTTAAAGAATTTCTGAAAGGCTGAGACCTTCTAAGAATTCTTAGAAGTCAATATATATTCCATTGGGGTTTTTTCCATATTTTTTGCTAAAATTCTAAATGCTTTTATACATTTATCCTGTAATACACATATCCAAAACACTGCCCAGAGGACATGGCAGGCTGGAGTATCAACAGCAGTTGCTTTTAAATAATTTTTTAAGGTTAATAGGACTACACTTGTCTACAGAAATGGAGGGATGGTCCTGTTATGTCAGTGAGGAAAGATAAAAAATATTCTAGTATTACATTCATGGCTTTTTAGTCTGAATCCGAAACACCAGAGCTAGGAGTTTGTGACTGAGTTTTGTGAAAACAGAATCCAGTTCCTAAAGAAATATATTTAGCCCAAAGATTTTCACTAAGAGTATTTTACCACACCCTTATTATATAGGCTGCATACATTTTCTTAGTCTGTGGATATATAAAACTCAAAAATATTTGGTACACCTATTTCATTTTGTGGTCATACTGATTTTTTGCACTTCTCCATTTGCGAATCAATTTATCCTAGTTTGCATCAATTCAACTTGTTTTACTCACATAGAAAAATTTCAGAAACTTTAATGATATTTAAATATATAGGAATGTAGTTATTACCACATAATTCTGAAGTCTAGTGTCTCTGGACCTCACAGGGCTAGATGTGTGCTTTATCATATTAGCTGTTGAATAAATGTCCTAAGTTTGGGATAAGACAAAGACAAAACTTACATTAAACTGTGACCTTGTCATTAAGTATTATCTTACCTGCTTGTTAATTTGGAAAAGTATGCTCAGTATTTGAAGAAGTGGAAGCATTCTTGTCTTTAGCTTCCCTTAGTATCCAAGAAATTCACAGAATCACAGAATGGTAGGGGTTGGAAGGGACCTCTGGAGATCATCTTGTCCACCCCCCCTGCTAAAGCAGGTGCCCCCAGAGCAGGTTGCACAGGAACGCATCCAGGCGGGTTTTGAATATCTCCAGAGAAGGAGACTCCACAACCTCCCTGGGCAGCCTGTGCAAGGGCTCTGTCACCCTCACAGTAAAGAAGTTCTTCCTCATGTTCAGGTGGAACTGCCTGTGCTCCAGTTTGTGTCCCTTGGCCCTTGTCCTATTGCTGGGCACCACTGAAAAGAACCTGGCCCCATCCTGTTGACACCCTCCCTTTTCTTCTCCAGGCTAAACAGACCCAGGTCTCTCAGCCTTTCCTCATAAGAGAGATGCTCCAGTCCCCTCATCGTCTTCGTAGCCCTCTGCTGGACTCTCTCCAGTAGTTCCCCATCTCTCTTGAACCTTGCAAATTAAAATCTCCTGAGTGTTTATAACCATTAATTTATTTCTTTACCTGCTTTAGGAGATTAGTACATTGCTTTTTTTGATGATTATTATTTTTATTTTTTTTAACTTAGGTTAAATCAAAAGATGCAAAATGATGTGACTGTTAGCATTAGGCATAATGCCAGAGGCACAGAATTTATGTTTGGGAAACAGTTGCCTTGGCAGACGAATGCCAGTATCTCTTTTATAAAGAAATTCTGTGGTAAGAGATAATGCAGGGCGAAACCAGTCTGCAGTGCCAGATAGTCAGAGAACTTCTGTTCCTCTTTGATACAAGGCACTGCTACGCAGGTAAAACTGAGAAACGGTCTAAACCATGAAACAGTTCATGCAGCCTCCAGCGTATTTAAGAATAAGGAGACATTTAGTCCCTGCTTGGGCTCTGACATCTGCTCTACCTCTTTTTTAGATTAAGTACATAATTATATTCAGACATTTCTTGTGGATCACTGAGAGGTAACATTGAAAAAGCAAGAGATCAGACACAGAGGCTTTTTTCCTAGCAACATTCCTGGCTTTAAGCCCAAACTTTCCTGTTCCAGTTTGCCACAGAGCGTTTCACACGAAGACACGCAATAGCAGCCCATTGGCATTTAACCTCACCATTTTCAGGTTATTATCCTGTAATACTGCTTTTTTACCTCTAAAGATTGCATGTTGCATTGTTTGGTTTTTTTTTTTTTTATTTTGCCATTTCTANTTATACATTAAGCAGGATTTTTACAATGTATCATCTGAGGAAAGTACAGATATTTCAAATTTCACTTTGAATGGTAATTTTTCCATTAAGAACTTCTGCAATTAACTTTGGATCTGAAACATGTACATATATACAAATATATATCAGATATTTATACAGGATATGAAAATCTCAAATAAATAGGTGGTATTATACTATTTCCATCTACTGAAAGCCGAAGCATAGCAGAATAAAATTATCTTTTTTTAAATGCTATGCTGTGTTGTTGTTTTAAATGACATTGTAATACTGTTCCATTTGGGGGAATTAAAGGGAAAATCATGAATAGATTACACTGTCCATACTCATGTAATCATTAGCATGTAAAAAAGTCATTTTGTGCCAAGTGGATACAGACATTTAAAGAATTTCTGAAAGGCTGAGACCTTCTAAGAATTCTTAGAAGTCAATATATATTCCATTGGGGTTTTTTCCATATTTTTTGCTAAAATTCTAAATGCTTTTATACATTTATCCTGTAATACACATATCCAAAACACTGCCCAGAGGACATGGCAGGCTGGAGTATCAACAGCAGTTGCTTTTAAATAATTTTTTAAGGTTAATAGGACTACACTTGTCTACAGAAATGGAGGGATGGTCCTGTTATGTCAGTGAGGAAAGATAAAAAATATTCTAGTATTACATTCATGGCTTTTTAGTCTGAATCCGAAACACCAGAGCTAGGAGTTTGTGACTGAGTTTTGTGAAAACAGAATCCAGTTCCTAAAGAAATATATTTAGCCCAAAGATTTTCACTAAGAGTATTTTACCACACCCTTATTATATAGGCTGCATACATTTTCTTAGTCTGTGGATATATAAAACTCAAAAATATTTGGTACACCTATTTCATTTTGTGGTCATACTGATTTTTTGCACTTCTCCATTTGCGAATCAATTTATCCTAGTTTGCATCAATTCAACTTGTTTTACTCACATAGAAAAATTTCAGAAACTTTAATGATATTTAAATATATAGGAATGTAGTTATTACCACATAATTCTGAAGTCTAGTGTCTCTGGACCTCACAGGGCTAGATGTGTGCTTTATCATATTAGCTGTTGAATAAATGTCCTAAGTTTGGGATAAGACAAAGACAAAACTTACATTAAACTGTGACCTTGTCATTAAGTATTATCTTACCTGCTTGTTAATTTGGAAAAGTATGCTCAGTATTTGAAGAAGTGGAAGCATTCTTGTCTTTAGCTTCCCTTAGTATCCAAGAAATTCACAGAATCACAGAATGGTAGGGGTTGGAAGGGACCTCTGGAGATCATCTTGTCCACCCCCCCTGCTAAAGCAGGTGCCCCCAGAGCAGGTTGCACAGGAACGCATCCAGGCGGGTTTTGAATATCTCCAGAGAAGGAGACTCCACAACCTCCCTGGGCAGCCTGTGCAAGGGCTCTGTCACCCTCACAGTAAAGAAGTTCTTCCTCATGTTCAGGTGGAACTGCCTGTGCTCCAGTTTGTGTCCCTTGGCCCTTGTCCTATTGCTGGGCACCACTGAAAAGAACCTGGCCCCATCCTGTTGACACCCTCCCTTTTCTTCTCCAGGCTAAACAGACCCAGGTCTCTCAGCCTTTCCTCATAAGAGAGATGCTCCAGTCCCCTCATCGTCTTCGTAGCCCTCTGCTGGACTCTCTCCAGTAGTTCCCCATCTCTCTTGAACCTTGCAAATTAAAATCTCCTGAGTGTTTATAACCATTAATTTATTTCTTTACCTGCTTTAGGAGATTAGTACATTGCTTTTTTTGATGATTATTATTTTTATTTTTTTTAACTTAGGTTAAATCAAAAGATGCAAAATGATGTGACTGTTAGCATTAGGCATAATGCCAGAGGCACAGAATTTATGTTTGGGAAACAGTTGCCTTGGCAGACGAATGCCAGTATCTCTTTTATAAAGAAATTCTGTGGTAAGAGATAATGCAGGGCGAAACCAGTCTGCAGTGCCAGATAGTCAGAGAACTTCTGTTCCTCTTTGATACAAGGCACTGCTACGCAGGTAAAACTGAGAAACGGTCTAAACCATGAAACAGTTCATGCAGCCTCCAGCGTATTTAAGAATAAGGAGACATTTAGTCCCTGCTTGGGCTCTGACATCTGCTCTACCTCTTTTTTAGATTAAGTACATAATTATATTCAGACATTTCTTGTGGATCACTGAGAGGTAACATTGAAAAAGCAAGAGATCAGACACAGAGGCTTTTTTCCTAGCAACATTCCTGGCTTTAAGCCCAAACTTTCCTGTTCCAGTTTGCCACAGAGCGTTTCACACGAAGACACGCAATAGCAGCCCATTGGCATTTAACCTCACCATTTTCAGGTTATTATCCTGTAATACTGCTTTTTTACCTCTAAAGATTGCATGTTGCATTGTTTGGTTTTTTTTTTTTTTATTTTGCCATTTCTATCAATTTGCTTTTGCCAAGCCAGAACAGACTGGGTTACTCGTTACGTCATTTTGTTGGTGTTTGTTCTGGGGGACACTAGATAACTGTTAGTGCAAACAGTACTGGATGAACAAATGTTGTGATGCAGGTTGCGAGTCGAGACGGACTGAAAAAACACCATTGCTGCATGCATAGGTTCAGGCAAAAGAGCTTTTTTTGTTGCTTTGTCACACTGCTTATATAACTCTTAGATAGTACATGTGTCAGATGCTGGTAGGCTTTCTGTCTTCTTCTGGACGCTGGTACGCTTTCTGTCTTCTTCTTGCTTGCTATTTGCTGTTGTTATCTGTGCAAGGCTTAGCTAACATCTGCCTTCCGCGGTCCTAAGTTCTGGACTCTCACCTCCTGTTTACGTGCCCGACATTCCACGGCTATTTCAAGGGTACACAACTGCTAACTCGTCCGCAGACCTGCTGCAGACCCCAACAAACAAACAGCAGCCCAAAATACAGTTCGTTCCGTTAATACTGCCTTGTGGCTCACTGATTCTTGAAAAAATTGATGTTTATACTGTGAATGCTTAATTGAGCTTGCTGATTAAATACACTTGCAACTAAAATAGTAAATTATAACTGGCAGGTAAATATCATTCCTCTTTTAACAACGGTAAAATGAAATAAACATTAGAAACCTTGTTAGCTACTAATTGCCAACTTCAATTCTTCTGAAGCATGAGCTTTGCTAAGAGCTGGACATTTTGTTAAAAAACTTTGTGAGGTGATTGTTTTCCTCACTGCACAGCTTTGGCGAGTTCAAAGTTCATCTCAGTCCTTGAACTACCGGGTAAGTTGAAGTACATGTAGTTTACGGGCCTCCAGCTTTATGAGCATCTTTCAACTTCAATTAATTTACTAAAGCTGTAATTCTGTGCAAAGGATATATAGATCCCCCCTCGTGTATTAAACTCTATAAGGGAAGTATGAGGCTGTGTTTGGATCTAGGGACTGTCTGCTCCCAATTCATTGAGAAATTTTTCACCAGAAGAGTCCAATATGTTACTGTCATAAATTATTAAAAATCATTATGTTAACTGAACATAAATAACTCAGTGTTCAAATGAAATATAAATCAAGTGTGCTTGAAAACAGAAACTGAATAGGGTTTTATTCATCTGTGGTTACTAGAATACTCCCTTGATTTACTGTGCTGTCTGCACGCCTCTGACCACTCTTCCAGTACTAAGCACCTTGTGGCCAGCTGGATGGAATGAAGGATGCCTTCATGGAATTTGCATTTAGAGTAATGCTTCTTTTATCCCCAGAATATTTTTCTTTCCCTGAAAGGACAAAGGACCAGCTATGCTACATGTAAGGATAATTTCCAAGCCTTCTTTCCCTGTTTACAGTAGAGGTAATTTTGAGGGGGGTTTTAATTGTTGCTGGGAAAAAAAAAAAAAAAAAGCCCCTGCAGAGTTACAAATGTGTATGTTTTGTTTCCTAACACACAAAAAATGGCAGAAATGATTTCCTTCAGTCATCTCCAAAATGTAAAGTGAAAAAGGTGTTGGTAAGAATGGAGGCAGGAGAAGGACATGAAAAGGCAAACATGACGTTTAGTAGTGGACTGCTATCACAATTAGCTGCTGATCTGGTATCTGTGCCTTTGAAACATGCTTTTACTCTGTTTCCCGGTGAGCAATTCAGACAGTTCTCAGACAGTAAGAATTTTGTGTGACTTATCTCCAGAAAGAAGTGTACAAGCCGCAATGATATCATATGCTAAATTGAACTGCATTTGTGCATACAATACTGTATTCTTTCTTTGCACCAGTAACTTTAAGAATGAAGTGTTTCCACTATTGCTTCAGTAGTATTTCATTTGGCTTGTGGTATTCCCAACACTTTACATAGTGTCTCTTATTACTGTTGTGTGCACATGAAGTTTTCTTTTTATTTTCTATCTTATTTTATTAAGTGTACTGGAGTATTCGGTCATAGAAGTACTTTGTGAAATTACATCTATTATACCACTGAAATATGACCTGATTTATTAGAAGAAAATCAGAGCACAGCTCTGATGCTCAGTGCATTATCCTAAATGAAGCTTTATCTCTGAGGGCTGCCATAGCCTTCAACTTCACTGTTATGCCATTGATTTCCCTTTAGAACACAAATACCATAATAATACTGCTCAGTAAATGTTTCTTCAGTATTGAATAACTGCTTGGTCTGTCGAGGGGATGTCAAATTCTATTCCCAACCTGTCTGTCGTGTTACTTCCTTTACATCTATCAGTAGGGATGAGCTAAATAAGTTTGGTAACTCTGTTTTGGAGGAAGTGCGAATTGCAAATCAAGTCAAAAGGAAAGAAAGTAACTTTTCAAAGGTTGGTTGTTTACATATCTTTGATTGCGGTGGTTCCCAAGTCTTTCAGATGAAGTCTCACTGCTGTTGGAGCCATCCTTTCTCTTTGAGTAATGCATGCTGCTCATGCCTCCCCCTGCACTTGCATACCCTACTCTGTCCTGACACTGTTGCCATTTCATCTGCACCTCATCCCTTCAAAGCCACAGGCGGCTCCTTTCTCATCTTCTGGAGCACAGTTTGTCCCAAAGGGCAGGGAGGGACAGAGAAAAATCAAATACTGAGGCTGAAGTGGGCTGTGTGCTGATAAGCAGAGGGCTGTCTAGGTGAGACTGAAGGAAGCTCGTAGGAGAGCCAGAAAGATGCTCAGGTGAAAGTGGCTGTGATTTGAAGGTAAAGGCATTGCAGAGGTTAGCCAGAGGCTGAGCAGGGGATATCTCTCAGCACTGCATGTCATGGTTTATCATTTTACAAATGTTTTATTTTTAAAATTACTTGGGTTTGTATTTTCTGTCTTTTTTTCATCTATTGCAGGAGGAGAGAATTACTAATTGTCGGGGCATTTTAGCAGCATAAGATCATAACATTTCTGCATGATTCATGACATTTTCCTGTAATTTAATCATCTACAGTGTTTATTTGGAGTGTAAATGCTGGAAACAATGATGTTTCTGAGCTGATTTATGAGGTAATGCACTTTCTGAAATATCAAGTGTTATAAAACTGCTGATAGAAGAAGAGCGTTGATGATGGGCTTAAAATCTCTGTGTGCAGCTGCAGACTAGAATCAGTAGGAAAAACAGTGATACAGAGGCAGTGGCAGCTGTATGGCAAAGATTAGGAACTGAGTTGTTGAATACTTGAGAAACAGGTACACTCGTTGCAATGAGTATGATTTTGTATTGAGAATGATGTAGTTCCAGGTTTACATTTTAGACAATATTTTAATACTAAAAGCTCGTCAGGGACATGGAAAATTGCCTCTAAGCAATTTTCCTAGAGGAAACTGTGTGTGTAACCTGTCTGTGGGCACCAGTGACGTTGTTTCAGTAGGAGATGGATGCCAGGAGAATATTGGTTGTATATTTTATTTTACCTATTTGCAATTTAGCGTGCAGGGACAAAAAGAAAGTATCACCAAGGTGATTGGCAAGTAGATTCACCAAGTATCAACAGGTAGTGGGAGGCAATATTTATGGTTTGAGGACTGTCTCTCTGAAGGCCAAGGGCTCTATTTGCCGTGACAGTCCTTAAGGCATAGGACAGAGAACTATGACTCCTGCCTTTCAGAAGTAATATCACATTAACATATTAAGCATATCAGAGTTAATGGTAGTGGTGTTTAAAATGTTGGAGTTTTTTTTTAAGGGATTTTAAAAAAGAATTTTAAGATGGGATTCAAAGGGTTTTTCAATAAAGAACTTGGTATTCACGTGAAGCTTCATACTTCTAAGATTGCTAAAATATCTGAGCAAAATTACAGGTTATTTTGGGTTATGAGCTGTATATACAGTAAGCTATGATGCTGGAAAGCCTAGCTGTTCTTGACTTTTCTTCTACATGGTAATAAAAATATTTCTGAAATAAATAAATAAATGCATAATACATAAAAGCAACAAAAAGAAGAAAATTGATTAATACTGGGTTGTGGAAATGACCTGGATTAGTTAGGGTTTAGATCAAAGAGTAGCTAAAAACCCCAAAGAACCAAAGAGGAATTGTCATTGCTGGTGGAAACAAAGTTGCCCAAACCAAAATTGCAGAACTTTTATTAATAATTCAGAACATAAGTGAATATACTTTTGACTGCAAGTAGGAGTTACTGACCTGACATAATCAGGGCCCGAGAAAGAACACTGTGCAGTACTTCAGTTTATATTTTGAAGATACAGAAGTTTATAGTTCCAGAAGGCTAAAAAGTCCTCAGAATACTTTGTTAGGTGAGTAAAACCTTTTTCCCAGTTCAGCTTACTCAGTGTCTGGAAAGAGAGTCCGTAAAAATTAGAAGGAAACATACTTCATTCCACAATGACTGTCCCACCAGAGAGAGAAGTCTTCAAGATTGTGATAGTGACCGTGTTTGTTACGAGCACTTTGAAAGCAGAATTACAAATATGGATCTCTGTTGGATCTTGGTGCACTTGTAAAGCTGATGAGGAAGGAATGATGATGGTTCGCTTTTAAATTCCTGCATTGTAACCTAGCCAACCTAGGCTAGCTCTTCTAGAAATTAGTCTAGAGCACAGGTTATGAATCAGCAGAACTCAGTAAACACAGAACATTAACCCCATATGTGCATATGTGCTTGAGTTTAATAGAACTGCATCCAGGGCAGCAAAACAAATTAAGAGACTGATTTAAGAGATTAAGAGGTTTTATTATTATTATTAGGGTTTACAGTTTTGTACTATGTAAGGTATAGTTTTTTAGTTTTAATTTAAAGTTAGGGTAATAGAGCAAATTTTGTGTTGGAGCTTTGAATACTATATTTATGCAGATAAGAGTAAGCACGTAATTAGTTCAGAATAGTAATACAATGCTTGATGGAGAGGATTTTGTAACAGGTTTCGTTTCTCCAGCCATTGAATGAAATTACTGTTTTGCCCAGGAAGTGTTTCCTGGAAATGTTATTGGCTGATGCATGAGTATTCCTATTTCAGAACCAGCATCAGGACACTGATGTTATCCTCTGATAATAGCCCGTTCCAATGGCTTTATCTCATAAATAAATGAATGCATAAATGTGCATTGGGATGAATATACTTTAAGTAAAGGCCAGGCAAAGTAATAATCGCAGGATCTGGTGTGACATGTTGCCAGCACTCACACATATTCCTGAGTTTTCTAACATTTGTTTTTTTACACTCATAAATATTTCTGCAACGTAGGCACACTGTTAAATGAGACTAGCTTCCTTGGAGTCATTATGTATGTTAATAAAATGTGAGACAAAAAGCATCGACACATGATGATTTTTAATTAGAGGAGAAAAGAAAAAACAGTCTTTTAAAGGAGAGAGGGCATTCTAAAGAGCAACACTCGATTGTCTCCATCTGAAGTGTTGCTTTCCAGCATACTCTTACTTTTTGGTAAAAGAAAAAAAAAACAAAACAGAAGAACCCTACAAACCAAAATCAACCCAAAACTCTCACACTTGCAATTAGAAAAAGAAGTTTGAATGCCCCGTGGAAGGGAGAAGGTTGTGGAAACATAAGTGTTCCTTTGATTATACTCAATGAAACCGAGTTGTGTACTTTGTAAGAACCAGGAACAACTTCTAACACTTTACACTTCCTATTCCTATTGCAACTTTGATCGTTTCTCTTTTTAAGCAAAGACTATAACTGCACCTAACAAAGAGAAGTGCAGTTGCAGAGCTCAGACAGATAGCTTCTATGTTTTGCAATATCTTTTTCATTCTAATGAAATCTTTCTCTCCATTTTAGACAAATATCGCTCGCTGTGTCATAGCACATGGATTTCAGGACCGCCTGTGAAGAGGTAAGATCAGCTATTTTTCTTTTCAAGCAATAGTAGAATCAAAATCAATGAACCTTTAATCCTTTCTATATGCAAAATTCTTTTTTTACCCTTTTTTCAGAAATGAGAGGAATTATATAATCAGATAAAGTTATTCAGCTGTTCGCTTTGTGGTGACAGATAGGTTTTGTAGTGGAAGATGAAAGAATTTGCCAAACTGTATTCATTGCTAGCCCTCACCTCTGCCCGTTCCAACTTGCCTCTTTAGGTACAATGTAGGTGCAGGTAGCTATGTTTTCTGTGAGCTTTGATCTTAGTGAAGTGTTTATGTCTGAAAGCCTGTACATGAAGAAAAACATCAATGGAGTCAGAAATCTGTCTAGTGCTGTTCAGCAAAATCAAGGGGGAAATGTAGGGGTATGGGGAAAGGGTGGGAAGAGAGGGTAAGCTGTGAAGATGACCAAAATGAAAAGTAATTCCATTCTGATTTGATGAGGTGAATTATTTTCACTTAAAATAGATACAGTTTCATAATGCCAATGCGAAGTATTTCAGTACCCTCCACTAGAGATGGGGGAAATGCTTTACTTTCTGTGTTCATACTGACTTTACCTTGAAGAAGGTAAATGAGATGTATTTGTACATGTTGAAAAGAGCATCTTATTTACTCAATAATTGTCTATGAGCAAATTCTTCCAATGTGTTTTCACAACTTCAGCAGCTGAGACACAGTGAGAGAACCATTTATACAAAATTGTGTAATGATGTCAATAAATTACTGGATTAGAAAAAATCATGACAGTTACCTGTACTCTGAGAATCACAAGCAATATTCAGGAAGTTATGACAGAACGAGAAAGCTGGCCATATCTTTAAGTGTGACCATGATCCCACGAACAAATAGAAGCGGAGCGATGGGAATAGCAGTAGAACAAAGACCTAAATGCAGCTAAAACCAATTTTGACCTGAGAATCAGTTGGTATAAATTAGGGAGAAGAGAAAATAAGCAGGGTAAAGAACAGTAAATCATGACAGCATTCTGCAAGAAGCAGTAGGGTCAAAAACTCATATTAAAGTGAATCTTGCCTTTGGGAAAGGATAATGTGATGATTGTTCAGGATGCTATGTAACAGGCTTTAATACCTCAGAAGATCCATGTCCAGTCTAAATTCTATAATACAGTATATCTCAGATTATTTGCCTGGAAAAAAGCATTCTTGTTATTTCTAAAGTTTGGTCTTTGGTTTTGTTTCTTTTTAAAATATCTTTTTGAGTGCACTTATTGAGCAAAAGAGGCAGATAAATATTATTTTAATAGGGTTTTATGTTATTGTTCAAACTGTACACTAGTATAGATTATTTAGTGCCAATTAACTTCACCCTGTGCCCAGCAGCGGTAACAAGAGCAGCCATAGAAAGATGAACTGGCATATGAGTCCTGTCTTAGCCTGTACAGTGCATGTACATTGACAGATCTGTTTCATTCTGTGTCTTGCTTCTAATGGGGGCATTGATTTCAAATTTAGCTCTTTAAAAATCAAATGCTCTGCTGGAGCTTCCATGATAGACAAGGGAAGGAGAGGATGACTTCTCCCATCCTAAAAAAGCTCCTAAGAGACCCTAAAGAAGCTCCTTTAGCTTTAGATTAATAAAATTAAATGAGGTGGATTAAACTCCAGTTTACCTGCTTTGTGTAAAATGAGCTTTGTTCACAGAATCACTGGTGTCACTTCCAAGAAATTATGGAAACTGTGATCTACATCTTTCCTCCCAAGCCAATAAAAGTTAATAAAGTATAGACTTTCAACCTACTTTCATCAAATGCCTATGTCTAAATAAATCATCAGTAGCCTTATGCTTACACATAGTGTAATTTTTAACTAAAACCTCAGTAGTATCATTGTAAGGCATCAACTACTTTGGTTTTCATTCAAGGGAAAATATATTGAGCTGGATCTGAAACACCGAGAGAGGGGAGGCTGCTGCAGCTCCATGCCCTCAGGTGCAACCAGTAGAGAAAGTGAAGATGTATCCCCAATAGGCATATATGCACCCAGAGCACCCATATATACTACGTTTATCTATATATAGGTATATACTTATGTATACGATCAGCCACGCAGATCACAGAGCAGTTGCATAAATGCAGGCAGCACCGATAGCCTCGTCCTGCTCCCCTCTCTGGCTGAGCAGGGTGGAGGTCCACTAGTGAGAATACATGTTCATGTATGTACAGTGTGAATGCCTCCAGCAGCTGGGCTTAGACACTCTGCCCAGCAGCTGCCTCTGGATCCCAGTCTTCCCAGTTGCTAGGAGCTGGGCATGCGAGCCCCTGAGACCTCAGCCGCTCTCCAGCTTTTGGTACAGACATTCACACACCCCGACTGTACCCCCTCACACACACACACCACACACACCCCCCGCCCCTCCCCTCCCCACCCTGGAGTCCCTCGCCCAGGAAAAGAGTTATAAAGGAATTTGATAAGAGGATAGGACAGACTTTGATGATACGGCATAGGACATGGACAGACAAGCATAGTGACCAGAAAACTATATGACCAACCCCTTTTTATCCCCTTAAGCCTCTATTTTCCCCTACTTTTCCCTCCGCAAATCACTGAAACCTCTGCCTTTCCCCACTTTGGTTTCTCCCCTAAGCATCATATATGTTCTGTGCAATCCAAAACTGCATCCTAGAATGTGTCCTACACCTCAGACAGTGATCCTCACTCAGTCCAAAAGGTGCACTGGCATTGTCTTATCATAATGCATCACACACCTGGGCAGTGGGGCTGAGGCTATCCAGGGACAGCACTGGCAGGGGACCAGGCTGAGTGTCCCTTCCTCTGAGTCCTTAATTTGGGTTCCTGCGTGCCATTGTGCTCCTGTGCTCTTCTGCGCTTGTGGTGATGGGCGTTCAATAGGCTGATGTCCCCTTTGATGGAACTGGACAGGGTGTTATTTGGACTTCCCCCATCTGCCATAGTCTCGCTGTACTCTTTTGTCTGCAGACAAGATTTTATCACATAACCTAACACTTGTGGTCTTTATCTACTTCTTAGCTTCCAGAAGAGTTCATTTTTGCTCCTCCACTGGTGTGGACACTGTCCTTTGAATTCCACCATCCAAATATTAAGTAATTACTTAATATGATTATTCACTTGAGTTCAGTATGAGGTGTAATTGTTCATTCCGTCAGATATTTCAATTCCCAATATATACCTTTCAGCTATTGCTTTTATTGCAGTTTTCTTAATACCTTAAAATTTTCCAGACTGGTCACCAAAACCTCATCCAGTAGTTCATTTTCTTAAGAAAGTGATGATAGCAACTAAAGAAAATACCATTGTGACACTGCCTCCTTGATTATCCTGTGGTTCTATTCCATTGGCACATGTTCAGCAAGTTTAGTCACTCCAAGCCACAGAAGTTTTGGTATTATTTTATTTATTTCAACTACTGACATGAAACATAAAGTAGCTATAGACGTTGCTCTACGTACTTCTGTTTAATTGGTTATGTAGTCAGGACATTTACAACTTCCAGCTTTCTTCCCCCTCCATCCCCTATTGTATCAAATTCTCCATCATACTATCTGTCTGGGAAAGATTATCTCCGGTCTTCTATATCAAAATAGTTACTAGGCAGTTTTTGATAATGGCAATAAAAGCTGTCATGAGTCATCTTGGCTATTTGGTCTTTCTCTTCTTCCTCTCTTTATTTCCTTTCTACTGAATATCTTATCACCCTTCTTTTGCCATCCTTCAGTGCTGTAACCACAACCACTGCAGAGGAACTGAGATCACTCTCCCAAAATGATGGGGCTCAGGCTACGGTTGGTACTTCCATCCCTGTCCTTGCTAATGGCAGTAAATGGTTTGAACTGAGTTTCAGTGAGCATAAACCCAAAATATTCCACATAGATGCACTGAGGCTAAAGCACGTTTTCTGTAATGTCCATGACATATTGATATTTTTTTCCTGAAACTACTCTTCTCATTCTAAATAACTGCTGCTGTAGTGCGTTGGATGTCTCTGAGGGAACCTTAGTTCTTTCATAGTACCAATACTTTCATGCATCCCTCATTTGTCTATTAGTGGGATTTGGTTTGAGATTTGGACACTGAAATGCTCTTGTCTACTTGTAGGTACCTGCACATGGACTTTGTGCCTAAGTTCCTACTCTAGATCTGGACAGAGTAATTCAGTTCCCCCAGAACCTGCTGATCAACTGAATTGCTCTCTACACTTTACTGCCTATAATGAGCAGTTCTCCATTGATTATGAGAGCTTAGACACTTATATGTAGACAGATACAGTCTGTGTCAATCTCATGATTCTAATTCTTATTTTCTCCCCTAAGCATCTTATCTGTAGACCGTGCTGCCTTTCAAGGCATCTTAAAGTGGTTTTATTCTGCAAGAAAATACCTTCTGTGCTAAATGCTTTTTTTTCTAAGGGAAACTACCTAGTATCTGATGATGGGAAAGTTACAGTTATTTTTTCTTGTGGCTTCTCCACACCTAGTTGTGGGAAATTGTCCATTGTTTCATATTTAATTATTCTGGATTCTCTTTTCCTTCACTGGTCAGCAGATGTATCCATTGTGTTGGTTTTTGTACTTATTCAACAATTTCCAAGCCGTAAGACTATCCAGCTCCTCTTTTAGCCTTTATCCTGAGCTTTCTGAACTTTACAAGAGCGTAAATCATAGAGTCACTGGGTTCTTTAAATGCTCTCTTGTACTCACTTGACCTTCTTCTATATTCTGAAAACTATCTCTTTGAAGATAACCTCAGTCTCTGACATAATACTCTTCTCTGTATTGAAAGTGCCCTTCTGATGAAACTGAAGATTTGGGATGATTATAATGCATTAGAATATTTTCCTCTTAGATACTTTTTTTTTAGTTGATATTTTCCATGCACTTTACAAGCAATCTGCATGAGCAGCTTTCTACCTTTTCTAACTTCCGAAATCTCATTCTTTCCTTCTATTAGCTTGGCTATTTTTTCCTAATATAACTTCAAACTTATTTAAATTAGTAAATAACCCACTCATTCCCACCCTTATAATCTATCTATCTGTTTTTAAAGTTATGTCCAGTGTTTCTTTAAAGGATTAGTTTGAATTGGTAAACTGTTTGTTTGTCCTCTGCTTTATGGATTCAATGAATATTTGTGTAGACTTCACAAACTTTATTATTATTTGATACATTCTGTTGTTCATAGGCCTCGTGACCTCTATGTCAACATCCATCTTGCTGGGGTTTTTTTTGCTTGCCACAGAATGTGTTTTAATTTTTAAGCAGCATTTTGACTTCCTCATGACTTTCATAGATCTTGTTATATAATATTTTGGACTGATTCTAGTTGCCTTTATGCCATTTTATGATTTACACATTTCAACCTAAGCTGATGATTTCCTTTGTTTATAAATGCTATCAAATGGCACTGCTGGGATTTCTAATACCTTGAGTTTGCTGGTTTTTTTATTCCTAAATCCAGCTTCACCTCATAATTTAATCCCAAAATCACAAGTTGGAAAGTGACTGGCAACTTACAATGCATGTGAGAATGTAGTGTAACAGGTGAATTAACTTTGAAGAAAGATACATGTTCTCATAATAGCCCTGGATTTTATGTTACCTTTTGGCCTGAACCGTAATGATATAAACTAGTCCCAGTAAGCTCATTGGCAATTCAGACATCAAAACTTGCCTGCTTACAGTGTCAGAAAATGAAATGTTTTGGTCTAAAAAAGTACCTTAGTTCAGTGAGAAGCTCATATGTGTGTATATATATATATATATATATATATATGTATCTCCTTAGATACTTATATACATATATATACATTTTCCAAATGTCTAATTTACATATTGAATTAATCAGACTGTATGCAACAAAGAAATTCTCTGTAAAAATTTATTCTTTCGAAAAAATCATTTATGAAGAATACCATAGTCAAATACTCGGTCCTGGCAAATTAAATAAAAACGTTAAGTCCGAATTCAGCATTTTCCTGCATTTTCTTCAGGTTGGAGGGTAAAATTCATGTGCAGGATTGGAAAATGTTGGTACCTCATAGAACCAATTCCAAGTGACAAAACTGAACACATCCCTGTGCATCTGGGCTGCATTCCAATTTTTGACAATATAAGTGCTTTTCTCTTAACAGTAGCAACACCTCCAAGATTGAGTAGCTGGACCATTTAAGAAACATCCTTTATGTTGTTCTGACACGTATTCCTACCTCTTGTATTCATTGCCATTACCGGCTTACATCTCTGATTCAATTTCCTTTTTTATTATTATACTTGTGATTATAAAGTAGTGACAGGCATATCTCTAAATACTCAGAGGTCAGCTTCAGTTCAAATAAGCATCCTAAAATGCAGATATTCATCTGAAGTGAACTACCTACATATTAAGGCAGTTTCTGCAACCCATTCTTCTTACTGGTATTGGATTGTTGTTGGTAAAATTAAATTTCAGGGCTTAAAAATAAATTGCAGAAGTTTAATTTAATTTTGGACATACCAGACAAAGCAGAAACTAAAAATCTATACCGGTTTGCATAGAAAAATGTGTTAAGAGATTGTTTTCTCTTCATTTTTTTTCACTAGTTCGTGGACTAGATTATTCTGGGATATCTATCAAAGTCTTCCTACTGTTGTGAAACTAGAAGAAGCAAAGCTATCCAAATTGTTTTATTACCATCAGGCAAAAGTAATAGATAAAATAGCATAAACACAAAGATATAGCCATCTTTTGACAACTAATGAAGGATATTTAAAATTGCCTGAAAATACTGAATAAGTCTCCTTCAGGACAAAACATAGAAAAAGTTTTAATTATTTTTTTCTTATCATAAATGACAAGGAAAACAAAAATAAGTAAAAAGGGTTTTTTTGAAAAAAGTCTTCCACAGAAAACGTGCCAGTAGCCTTATTTAGGCCAGAGAAATTAAAAAATATTTTTGTTGCAAGTCCTGCAGAATATTGACTTTGAAATCAATAGGTGATCAAGAGGACATTTCTCATACAGTATTAATTTTGGTATATGTTTTGTGGAGGCCCTGCTGCTAACAAATGTATAAACTGTAGCTTTCATGTGTGTTTCCTCTGAAATGTTTGTAGTAGGTAAGAAATTCTAAATTCTTTCAGGAAAGATGCTAGGGCCAGATCCTATACACAGCCAATAAGGACAATGTACTGTAAGTCAGGGTATAATGGAAAAAGATTTTTAAACGATCTTTTTTCACTGCTTTGCTGCTAATAATGATCTGAGCGCAACCATATTCTTTGTAGAAGCAGTCTGCCTTGAGAGCTCTGCCAACCTGTACTCTTCTCTGATGATAGTCATCTGAAGCAGAAAGTTCTACACAGGCTGGTGTGGCAAATCAGAGAGGGATCAATTTTCAGTCCCTCTTGTAGTTATATTAGTTCAAGAACAGTAAGCAGTTTCTAAACTCCTGCCAAGGACATCAGCTCTTGTGACGTCAGTGTCTAACTCGGTTTAAAAGGGCGTAGGATGAGATGACAGAGGCAGTACTGTACAGCTGCAACATTTACTGCTTGCCACTTAGGTACAGCTACCTTCATTCCTGCTTTTGCTTCCAGTGAATGATTCCTCTCCCGTACGGAAACTCATTATTTCACCACTGTATATTGCTTCAATATCCATTCCTGTACTCACTTGACCTTCTTCTATATTCTGATATACCTTCTCCACTTCATAAACACGTGAAATTTCACTCAGTTTTCATGCCCTCTTTACAACAGGTGCTAAATTCTATGAATAGGATGAAGAAAGTAGGAGAGTATAAATGCCTGGACGCGTTCCTGTGCAACCTGCTCTGGGGGCACCTGCTTTAGCAGGGGGGTTGGACTAGATGATCTCTGGAGGTCCCTTCCAACCCCTACCATTCTGTGATTCTGTGATTCTGTAAGCAGGACAATGGTCCTGGAGATTTTGGCTCAAGCATACGGTCAAGGTCTATTGGCTTAACAAACTGTAATCAGCTGAACTATGCTTCTCTATCCATGTCTGCTGTAAGATGATGCAGTTTATCATACATTTGAGCACAAAGGGGTGCTTTGCATGACCTCACACTGACAGTTACAGCAGCTCAACTGAAGTGGCAAATGCTGTTTTATTACTGTAAGTCAGGGATAGGGCAGAGCCCTCTGCCAGGGAAGTGTAGAAGGCTTGAAGGGAAAATTTTAGCACACCCTCTCATGGAATCTCTTAAAATTAGTAATAGGAACCAAAGCTAGCATGCGCCACAACCCTGCACTCCCACACCTCATTCGCACCCACACGTGCACACCATCTAAGCTGTTCGAATGTAAAAAGATAGCAGGGGTGTAGGCTAGACAGATGATCTACCTCCAACCAGAATAATTTTGCTGGGGCCACGTGGATGAAAAATGTTGATGTGCACAGTAATTTACGTGAAAGCATATATACAGGATGTCTTGCCTAAGTTCCAGCTCTAGATAAGGATGCAGGAGTTTATATCCTTATTTGATTCTGTTTACTGAGTGCTTTGAAGCGGGGTGGGGTGAGGAGAGAAGGAAAAAGACATTTCAGCAGACAAAAATTAAACATGATTAAATAATTACATTCCAGACTTTTTTCTCAAGGACTTATCTTGAACTTATCTATTGAAACTGAACTACATTCTTCTCCTTTACTTGGTTGTTAGTGCTGCTCTCAGGTAGGAGAGGGAAGGAGATGGTATAATTGAAGATTTAATTTTTAACTGTATCATAAACCAGATTTCATAAAGTCCAACAACAGCAAAGTGGTTCATTACATTTTAGTGTCCAATGTAAATAAGTTCTCTGTGTGTGTGTGATCAGTCTTTCCAAGGGCCAAAATATTTTGCTGTTCGCAAGCTTGGTTTCCTTGTTTTAGACTGAGTAATTTCAGCCCCCATGCATTTAGAAATCGACCTGAATTTTAATTTCATTCTAATGGCTAATTGTGTCTGCTATGGTTATATGCCTCTGGTTCCCACAAAGAAGTCCCTCAGCTTTTGCAGAAAGACTGTCTGGAGATTTTATAGGGTTATTGACCAAATCAGAAATGTGCAGTCAAGTAAGGCAGACTTACTATAATCAGTGTATCAGAGGTGGAATTTATTTCCTTGCCAGTTATGCAGGGAGGAAGAAAGGCACATCGGTGAACTTTTCTGCAGGAGAAAGGCATTTTATAGGTGGCAGATGCTTGTAGGCTAGCCGCTTTTATTTGACCATAGTTATTTACAGCCCGCTTTGTTCAATTTCCATTGTCACTTGCTGCTTACTTCAGAACTCCATAGAAAGAGGAGTCATCTTAGTCTATAAAATGTAACAACTATAAAGTTGTTATAGTCTATCAAGTGTTATAAAGCGTTAAAGTTATAAGAAGAGGACCAGGGGAATTTAAATATGTTACATTCTCTTTATTTTAGTGTCATAGCATTTTATGTATGATATGACAGGAAATATTTCAGTGGTACTGAAAACCTAACTCCTTTCATGATCCATTTATTTGATTTGTCTGTCCATGTTGATCAGTTTCTATCTCATCCTGTTTAAAAAAAAAAAAAATAAAAAGACACTTAAATATTAGAACAAGGCTGTATGATGTCCTCTGACCAGGACTTCCACTGACCTCAGTGTGAGTTCAGTGTCACTTTCCAAGTTACGGCTGGGTTGCACAGATTTGCTGCTGTTGTCCAAGGGGAAACAATTTCCTAAGTTTGAATGTTGAGCATGGAGCAGAAGTAACAGAACAGTTTGTCAGTGGAGAGCATTATACAGAGTTATTAAAAGGTTGTCCTCGACCTTTCCACCTCTTTTAAAGCCTCTTGAGAGCAATTTAAACTTTTCTTCTGCCAGTTGCCTACTGTCAGTTCCATATTTGTGTCTGTTCTCTCCATGGTATGGATGTAAGGTATCAGAGCACATTATGGGGAGATCTTCCAAATCCTCTTTTAAACTCTTGTCTGAGAAAGAGCCCTCAGATTCAACCAGGTCAACCTCGGCAGTTAAAGTTCACAGCAAGACTTTTGTTTCCTTGATCTCCTCTCAAGCCAACTTTATACAGACAGTGTGTTGAAATCTGACCTGAATTAAGACAATGGAAGTTTTATTATTGACACTGATGAGTCCAAGTTTTTAAATGCTTTTTTTAATATTAATTTTCTTCTGAGATACATACATGCATACATATATATCTGTATCTATCCAAATAGGTATAGGTATCTAGTACTGGTAAATTACATGTTGTAGGGTTAAATTTTTACATGGTTAGTAAGCAAATTTCTCATACCAAAAATGCTGTACCAACATGACTTGTGTCCATTTATGAAGTGTTACAAGGAGTGCTATTTTCAACACAGCCTTCAGGGAAAAATTATTAAATACTGCAGGTGTTACATGTGATGACTTTTTCACTGCTCAAATCTCTTACGTATAATGCCCAAGCAACTAGCACAAGTAGGTACTGCCACAAAGAAAGACACTGAAATCGTTGGAAAGTCACTTATTGTACACTGAAGAATCCTGCAGAATTCTTGATCTCTAGCCATAAATGTAAAACACAGAAGTGGAGCAAAAAGTAGGTTACTAGAGGGAGTTGCATTCTTTTTTCTTATTCTTAACTTCAGCATCGTCATTCAAAAAGGAGCATAAAAGCATGAGTTGGTGTTGTGCTTACAGATCAGGAAAAGCCCACAACAGGTTTATGTAGGCTGTTAGTGCTTACACCTGGCTAGTTTGGAGGTGTTATTGAATGCATTTCTCTGTCAAAATTGGTGTAATGTGTGGAATATCATGTCCAAGTGAAAGAGCACAGCTGCTCTGAAGCAAATTCATCCTGGGTAGAATAGCACCTATAAAGTTTACGTTCACTAGTTACTACTGTAACCATCATTGTCTTGTAGACTGATGACAGTACAGTGATCACTGATAATAGTTTTGGATATTTGTCAACGTATTTATGCTAACTGCACCTACCTCTCAGCTATTCTATTTCAAAATGCCACTTCTAGCAATGCAAAGTGCTAACTGGGAAAACTTTTTTTCTTTATTCCTTCCTTTGAAGACAAAGACAGGGATTTGTTTGCTGCAGGATGGTAACCAGGAGCCTTTCAAAGTGCGACTGCACTTAGCCAAAGATATTTTGATGATCCAGGAGCAGGATGTGATCTGTGTGTCTGGTGAGCCTTTCTATTCTGGTGTAAGTAGTTTTTATTTTTTCTTTCAGATGTACTTTGTACAAAGCAAAAATGCTCTGTGTGTATGTATGTGTGTGCATGTGCGCACACGCTTATGTATGCATTTACTCCCACAGTTTGATATTTCATTTTATACTGTTAACACTAAGTGTATTTTAATATATCATCTTGTGAAAGTAAATCTTAGCAATACTCAGATAAGAGGCAGCAATAAGATAACGAAGAAGTTTTATGCTGGACTACCATGTTGTTTCACTGCACTCGCCCTTGAATATTGGAGCCACTGAATGGGATAGGAATGACACAAGCAGTGATTTTTGCAGTGAATACAGATACCTCAATGTACTTACATATCTGAGTATTGTCTGTGGTGTTGGTAAGACAGTTGATGGGTAGATGTTGTGGCAGGGCTTTGTTGGTGGAGGAATTATCTGCTATCCCCTGTTGCTCTGGTTGGTTCATATGGTAGCACAACACCAGACTTCACGCATGTTGGCAGTCCATGCTGCCAGGGTCACTAGTTTTACCAGCATATCATGTTAATAAAGATGAACGTCAGCTGGAGCACAGTAATAGTGTGATTTATGTATTACTGTTTTTACATGATGTGTCAAATTTCTGATTTAAACATCATATTGGATTTATGGATAAGAAACCAAGCTTTGTAGACAATTATTTGGAAGATCTGTAAAATGTTATATATAATAATGTTGTACATTTCGGAACTGTTGTAAAGCTAAGTTTTTATTTAGTTCTAGAAGACAGCTAAAAAAATAATAGAAACCATTTACTATTCATCTCGACAGACATTTTTATACATACTGTAATTATATTTTGTAGAGATATTTTTAAGATTTATGGGAAACTATCATAAACATTCTGCTCTCCCTTTGAACTAAATAAAATTACAGGATTTCATGTTAAATCTTGTGAGGCATAGTAGTGTAATATCTGTTTATGCAAATGCTATGTGACTACTATTATGTCTGTTTTATTAATTAATTGACTCTGTTGCCACATCCCTGTATCTCTAGATACAAGTATAATATAAAGACACAAAGCAGAAACCAGAAATAAATCGGTATAATGTTAGCAGTGCTAAAAGCATGGAAGATTAATGGAAAACGTATACAAGAATCCATCTTACTGTTATGAACATCTCAAGGTGAATGGGTCTGAGTTTTTCTCTGAAACAAGACAAACACACTGCCTACACTGTCTATACAGGCTGGGTTTATTTGCATGACAAATCTGACAATAGCTTTCAACAGTTTCATGCTGTACAAATACAATTTACTAACACAGGTTTGTGTGCTTTGTATAGAATATAAATGCTCCTTTTACCAATCAGACTGTACTGTTCCTCAGCATACAGGACACTTAGCAGCTCAGACAACAGAAAGAAGTTAGGAGTTCAAGCTCAGGCTATAGTTGTCTGATTAGCAACACGCGCTGTGGTACCGTTACTCCACCAACTTCATTCTAGCATTATTTATTAAAAGATTTTATCACTCAAAATTACGGCTTTCATCATTGTGCTGCAATATCTGTTACTTCTGCTGAACTTTTTATTTAAATGTCTTCATGAAATGCATATTTAATTATTTTCCACTTCACAGCAAGGCTTTATCTTACAGTTTTGCCCTCTTTAGTTTTGCAACGGCACTGTAAAAAACAGTGGATGATTTTTTTCACCAATTACACTCCCCTGTCTTATTTGCATATTGAATGCATAACTTATTAGCTGATTGATATTACTGTGGTGATAAGTAGTTTCTTTTCTCCTGGAAGTGTCATTGTTAGGCTAGTGGCTTTTGAGCACTTTACCCTGATTTCTTCTGGGATTAAGACTACGTCTTGAACCAGTAGGTTCATTCCAACTCAGAATGATTGGCATGTCACAGACAGTTAACTGTCCTTTTGTCACAGGTCATTTAAATCATCTGGAATCATGTGCTTTGATTGTGTAGCATGATCAGACAAATCCCATAGGCTTCCTTTTTTTTTGCATTTTTTTCCTCATTTTTATTCTTGCTTTATTGGGTTTCTTTTTTGTTTGTTTGTTGTTCTTATCTTTTCTTTGCTTGGTTGATTTTGTTTTGTTATTTCTGTCATTCTAGATGACTGACCACATCCATTTTTCTTTTACACGCATTCTACAGAGCAAGAGCAAGTGTTTTCATTAGCAACTGACATCGAATACCTCATGGAATAAACTTGAAAGGATAACATTTTTAACTGAGGAACAACAGCATTGTTAAATGTTACAGACCAGTAGCTACAGTAAAAGTTATTTTTAATCTGATTTAATAAATAATCTTCAAATAATTTGATTTTAAGGTTTTTCTTAGTCACTTCTGCACTGTTAAGGAGCGAAAGGCTACTACTATGTTTCTAGTTCAGAACAGTATCTCTTCTGTTTGTTGGGTCTGAATCAATTTGCATGCTCCTCTATGTAGGACAGACTTTAAACAGGCACTTAACGTTCCAGCGATATCCTGATCTGCATTCTGCAGAATAATCTAAATGAAATCAATGGCTTCTTAGGAATGAGGTGCTGCTTAATGTGTGTGCATGGGATAAAGACCTAGTTCTTAATTTAGAACACTTCCTTTTTGGTTGAAAACAGTTCTAGTTTCCCAAAAATGAAGAGGCGCAAAGGAACCTTGTTTCTTCTTTCATTGTATACAGTTTGGAGTAAGAAAATAAAACCCATAAAAGATTATAAGCAACATAAACAGTGTTAAACACTAAAAAAGAAAGCATCTGTTTCTTTACTAGGCTGAAAAAAAATGTGTTAGTGAGGATCCTGCAGTAATTGTACCTGTAGCAATTCCAAAGAGCATCAAAGATCATTCAAACAATCATGGATTAGATGTAAATTTCAGCATCAGTTGCAGCAATAAGTATTACAGAGATTTCTTCATGTGTGCAGCAAGACTTTCCAAGAGATAGAAACGTACTGGGTTTTGCATTATGCTGCTAGTGCATATCTGATGTAGATTGGAATTCCAGTACAAATGACCAAAAGTGAGATAAAAACATTTTGTGAAACTCAAAGCCTAGAAGGCAGTGTTTTTACTAATCCAGTTTAAATCCTTACCTGTAGAGAGGCTTTATAGTATCAGAAGTGTATGCCCGAGTTGCAGTAGCGTGTGTTCTAAAGATATCCATGAGTCTCTCTTTGGGAAAATTAAAAGATAAGACCAGTGACTTTTAGGTCAGGTACACCTTTTTCTCCCCTAAAGTACTGGACACTCACAAAATATTTTTTCATGATTGTGATATTGCCAACAGACAGCTTTCTTAGAATTATAATTGTCATAAATCTCCATGGCAGTTACTTGTGGTACAGAACAGTTAGTATTTTTATTCTGTTCATCTGGAAAAGAAATGCTCTGAAAACAGTTGAATTAAACCATGCAGGAACCTCATCAGTATTGATGACAGAAGTATAGAAGATTTTTATATTTCCTTTCAAACATATTTCTTGAATTACATGAAATTATACTCTCAAACGTTTGCTATGTGGTGTTCCAGGTGACAATGTGCAATAAGGCAACTCCCAGTCTTTTTAGATGTGTAGGTCAATAGCCTGGACTAACAAGGATCGCCTAATAGTGACCTTGCTGAAAATTGTGATGGGATGGGAGATAGCCTAAGATATGGAGTGTCTGATATGAAATATGACTCTTCAGTAGATTTATTCCTAGGAAAAGCTTTAATCTTTGCAATTCCAAAACCAAAATTTTTATTTTAGACTTGGTCCTCACAGTTTCTGTAACCTTTCATGAACATCTGAAGTTCAAGTAAAAGGATTATTGTGTTTTATCAAGAAAAGTAGTTTATCTGCCTGGGGAGCCATGGTTTTTTTCTTCTTTTCTGTAATAGATTTTATTTGTTTGCTAATTATACTCAGATTTTTTTCTAGTAGAGTGTATGTGCATGTGAGATCCATAAACCAAGGATATGACGATGTACCTTTTGATATGATGCATACTTTGAATCAGCTACTGTTTTTCTAAAAGACTAAAAGTACACTGTGAGCAACTCGCAAATTGCTAAGTTCGATTACCAGGATAGTTTACATTTTTACATAATTTTCTTAAAGTTTCTGTTAAAGTGTCATAGATTCTCCAAAATAGTGCTGACTCACCTGATGATAACATGCAGNATTCCAAAGAGCATCAAAGATCATTCAAACAATCATGGATTAGATGTAAATTTCAGCATCAGTTGCAGCAATAAGTATTACAGAGATTTCTTCATGTGTGCAGCAAGACTTTCCAAGAGATAGAAACGTACTGGGTTTTGCATTATGCTGCTAGTGCATATCTGATGTAGATTGGAATTCCAGTACAAATGACCAAAAGTGAGATAAAAACATTTTGTGAAACTCAAAGCCTAGAAGGCAGTGTTTTTACTAATCCAGTTTAAATCCTTACCTGTAGAGAGGCTTTATAGTATCAGAAGTGTATGCCCGAGTTGCAGTAGCGTGTGTTCTAAAGATATCCATGAGTCTCTCTTTGGGAAAATTAAAAGATAAGACCAGTGACTTTTAGGTCAGGTACACCTTTTTCTCCCCTAAAGTACTGGACACTCACAAAATATTTTTTCATGATTGTGATATTGCCAACAGACAGCTTTCTTAGAATTATAATTGTCATAAATCTCCATGGCAGTTACTTGTGGTACAGAACAGTTAGTATTTTTATTCTGTTCATCTGGAAAAGAAATGCTCTGAAAACAGTTGAATTAAACCATGCAGGAACCTCATCAGTATTGATGACAGAAGTATAGAAGATTTTTATATTTCCTTTCAAACATATTTCTTGAATTACATGAAATTATACTCTCAAACGTTTGCTATGTGGTGTTCCAGGTGACAATGTGCAATAAGGCAACTCCCAGTCTTTTTAGATGTGTAGGTCAATAGCCTGGACTAACAAGGATCGCCTAATAGTGACCTTGCTGAAAATTGTGATGGGATGGGAGATAGCCTAAGATATGGAGTGTCTGATATGAAATATGACTCTTCAGTAGATTTATTCCTAGGAAAAGCTTTAATCTTTGCAATTCCAAAACCAAAATTTTTATTTTAGACTTGGTCCTCACAGTTTCTGTAACCTTTCATGAACATCTGAAGTTCAAGTAAAAGGATTATTGTGTTTTATCAAGAAAAGTAGTTTATCTGCCTGGGGAGCCATGGTTTTTTTCTTCTTTTCTGTAATAGATTTTATTTGTTTGCTAATTATACTCAGATTTTTTTCTAGTAGAGTGTATGTGCATGTGAGATCCATAAACCAAGGATATGACGATGTACCTTTTGATATGATGCATACTTTGAATCAGCTACTGTTTTTCTAAAAGACTAAAAGTACACTGTGAGCAACTCGCAAATTGCTAAGTTCGATTACCAGGATAGTTTACATTTTTACATAATTTTCTTAAAGTTTCTGTTAAAGTGTCATAGATTCTCCAAAATAGTGCTGACTCACCTGATGATAACATGCAGAGGAAAGCTAAAGTCCTGATAGAATTAAATCTGGCCAGGGATGTCAAGGGCAACAAATAGTTTCTATAGGTAAGTCAGTGATAAAAGGAAGACTAGGGAAAATGTGGGCCCTCTCCAGAAGGAAAGGGGAGACCTGGTTACCCAGGATATGGAGAATGCTGAGGTACTCAATGGCTTTTTTGTCTTAGTCTTCACCGTCAAGTGCTCAAGCAATACCGCTCAAGTCACAGAAGACAAAGGCAGAGACTGGGAGAATGAAGAACCACCCACTGTAGGAGAAGATCAGGTTCAAGACCATGTAAGGAACCTAAAGGCGCACAAGTCTGTGGGACCTGATGACATGCATCCATGGGTCCTGAGGGAACTGGCGATGAAGTTGCTAAGCCACTATCCATTATTTTTGAGTAGTCCTGGCAGGCTGGTGAAGTTCCCACTGACTGGGAAAGGGGAAACATAACCGTCATTTTTAAAGAGAGAAAAAAGGAAGGCCCGGGCAACTACAGGCCAGTCAGCCTCACCTCTGTGCCCATCAAGATCATGGAGCAGAACTTTCTGTAAACTGTGCTAAGGCACATGGAAAATCAGGAGGTGATTGCTGACAGCCAACATGGCTTTGCCAAGGGCAGATCGTGCCTGACTGGTGGCCTTCCATGACAAGGTTACAGCATTAGTGGACAAGGGAAGAGCAACAGATGTCATCTACCTGGAATTCTGCAAAGCATTTGACACTGTTCCCCACAACATCCTTGTCTCTAAATTGGAGAGACATGGACTTGATGGATGGACCACTCGCTGGATAAGTAATTGGCTGGAAAATTGCACTCAAAGAGTTCAGCGGTCAACGGTTCAATGACCAAATGGAGACAAGTGACAAGTGGCATTCCGCAAGGGTCAGTATTGGGACTGGTGCTGCTTAACATCTTTGTTTGTGACATGGACACTGGGATTGAGTACACCCTCAGCACGTTTCCTGATGACACCAAGCTCTGTAGTGTGGTTGACACGCTGGAGGGAAGGGAAGCCATCCAGAGGGACCTTGACAGGCTTGAGAGGTGGGCCCGTGCGAACTGCATGAAGTTCAACGAGGCTAACATAAGAAGGACATGGACCTGTTGGAGTGAGTAGAGAGGAGGGCCACAAAGATGATCAGGGGGGTAGAGCACCCCCTTCATCTCCCATGAAGACAGGCTGAGAGAGTTGGGGTTGTTCTGGCTGGAGAAGGCTCTGGGGAGACCTTATAGCAGCCTTCCAGTACCTGAAGGGGGCCTTCAAGAGATATGGAGAGGGACGTTTTACAGGGGCATGTAGTGACAGGATGAGGGGTAACGGTTTTAAA
>VZSC01017604.1:158594-197958 GCA_013398225.1 Steatornis caripensis | reverse complement strand
GATGAAAAGAAGGAAATTTAAGATCAAATTTTACTCTAATGACCACATTTGTAATTAAATTTAGGTTCTTATTTAAAGCTGGTGCTGGTGGAGACCTGTGCTTAACACAGTTTTTCTATATTTTAAGTAGTTTGTGTTTCTTTTAAGTTTTGTTGTAGTTTTACTTTCTCTAGAGTTCTAAAGCTAGCTTCAGGAATAATTTTTCTATAGACTTCATTTTTTTGTTTCTAATGCAGTGCTTCACTCTTAAGTATACATATCGTTTAGAGTAGTAAGAATTGAGAATAATTAACTTCTGGGTAACAATAGTGAATAATAAAGTTCTCCATGTCATCATGAGGGAAACTTAATTTGGAGTGCAAAATACTACGTTACAGTCATATGGGTCATTTATATGTGTGGAAGGTTATTTTTAAAAACAGGCCAAAGAGAAAGATAGTTTTCCCTCCAAAATGAGCATCACATTTTTTTCTGAATTATGTTAAAATTCAAACTCTACTTACAGAATACCCATAGGATATCAATCCTGTGGAGATCAGCTGTTGCACTAATGAGGTGCTTGTTTAACTTCAGTCTGCACAAGTGCCTACAAATGTGCGATCACGTAATGTCTGTTCCTTGGGAACCTAGCTTGTTCCCAGTAAATGTTTGAAGACGTCTTCTGGATTAGCAGCTGCTCAACATTTTGTTTTAACCGTAACCATTGGTGCGTGTTCAAAATTTCCATAAAATACAGGTTATCAGTTCCTCCATGGGCTTTTTTCTGATCCTCGTCAGCTCTAGCCTGCAAATTCTTCACAGGTAGTTAAAATTTATCCTCATCAATCAACTGTAAAGTGGCAAATAATGGTAACCATTTTAGGCTTGGGAAGTAGTTGCCTAGAATTATTTATTCTGATGGTGTTCGAAAAGTATTTGATAACTTGGTGTGTTTCAGTGTTAGAAAGCTGAGACATTTGCCCCTCACTCTTTCCAAATTTGTCAGCTTATATTATTTAGCATGTTGGAATTTTAGTTGGTCTGTATGTTCTGAAGGCAATGGATAAAATAACTAATTCATTATTCTTTATGACTTTGAGAGATAAGGGAAAAGTATTATTACTCTTTTGGAGGCAGAATTGCCATGGTAGTACCATCAGGAGTAGATTTTTAGGACCTCTTGATTTTCCACCCTTGGGAAAGAAGATCACAGCGTCCTTATGTACAGAAAAATCCTTTGTATTTCAGTTGTCTTGCCTGATAGTGGATAAGAAGAACAAAAGCTTGAATGTAGCTCTTTTGCGTGAACTTTACGTGTTTTACCAATACTCTCATTGTGGTTCTTCCTGCTTTGCTCATGATTTGCCTTCCGTATTTTACAGAAAGTGAAGCAGCGGTTTTACAGACCGAGCGTTGATGGCCACGTAGCTTTGGTTCCTTCTTTTACCGTTATCTATAGCAACCATCCAAGTTTTCATGAAAGGCTAATATCCCATGAGACAACTGATATGTGACAGTCGAAATGAAGTCTCACTTTTTTTTTGGTGTTGGAGTAGGCTAAACTTTTTGCCTTGTATAAAAACTTGCCCAGTTATTGCTAGGACTACAAAGCTAGTTGGCAATAATTGCCAGGTCATTATACACCAGGCAAGGACTTCTGATAGTGTTGAAGACAATTCGTGGCGGAAAATTTGACGATTGCAATATTGTAGAGCAGGCCTAAGGGAAAGCCTCTCTGGAGCTAATGTTTTTCAGGACATGGCGATTGTAGCCAACTTTGTCCTCAGGGGGTTTGAGTGTGAGTCTGCCGTAGTTTTTAACAGCATTTTACTAATTTAGCTTGCTAAAGGTATTTTTTCCTGCTGTGACATTTGGTATTTATCCTCCAGTCCTGGTGTGGTGCTGGCTGTGGTATTCCATCAGTTGGCAGGATCAATCCAGTTAGCTTCTCTTCATGGAAGATGCTCAAGAGCAAGAAAGAGGAGTATCCAGCTTCTAGCATGACACAGAGGCAGAAATTAAATGTTTTAAACTTAATTACTGTACATGGGTGAATTCTGCTGCGTTCTTCTAAATTCAGGATTCTTTAGCCACAAGATTAAAGGTGGTGAGTTCTTGTAATTTTTGTTTGAGTACATTTGACAGACCTTAGTACCTTTTGCTGTTGTATATTTGCACAACGTTTTCACGATTTTGGGTAGGTGTTACGTTGAAGCCTTGGTTATTAAAAAGCAGGGTTTCTGGAATACAATTGCACTTCAGCTTCTGTCAACAGGCTTAGTGTTCAGAATAGACATGGCCCTTCTGATAGTGCATGTGAAGGAGAAGTGTGGCTTCCTTCTGAGATTGGTCTTATGATAAAAGCTTCCTGCCTTTCTTGAAACAACAGTATGCAAGCGTGCTTTGCGGTAGGCGTCATGCTACTCAGCAGAGAAGGCTATTCTCAAATGCCAATTCCAAGAAAGATGCTTGGGAAGAAGAAATCTTGCTTGTTCAGTTTATCTGAAATGGATTTGGTTGCAAACTCCTGGGCAAGCAATGTTGAGCATTATGCAGCCTGTAAGTGAAGATTTCTATTAGTTACTCCTGGGCAGAAGAACAGCTTTCTCAAGAACCGGAAGAGGTTGCCCAGTGCTTCAGCCAGCTCTCAAAATACTGTTCTAAGCCTTGAAATGTTTACATATATGTAAAAGAAAGAGAAGGTAATTTTTTCTAATAATGTGGAATACTGCGTTATGTTAGTTACCATTCCCTGTATAATACATAACAAAATTAACTATCTGAAATTTCTTGTTGATTATTTTGTATTAAATGGTTTTAATCAGTTACAACCGTCATTGGATTTTATTTTTAAATGTACAACAGCATGTGATGAATAAATTCATGCCAATCCATTTTTTGTTAGGTCATCTCCAGAATATCCATATCCTTCATTGAAAACAATTTAGCTGTTGTCCAACATCAGTGAAACTTCTCCAGTCAGAGGAGGGAGGCATTTTTATAAGCTGCAACAAAAATGAAATAGCGCTAACCTGTGTGTTCTGTTTCTAAGTAGTTCAGAAAGGTTCTGAGACACACAGATGTGTAACAATAATATTGGTGAGTTGAGTGTCTTGTCCAAAGTAGATGTAGCCTATAATACTTACTATTTACAGTATGGTGATGATAAATCACTAGTTTGAAAATTTGTTTAGATTAGATATGTATTAGTTTGACTCATAACTCTGTGGGTAAATTACAATACTTGGAAGCAAAGCAGTTGAGACAAAGAAATTTTTGTTCCATTGGCACATACTGAGAGCGACTACTTAAAATTGCTACCAGTGGGAAATGTATAAGATGAGGTCATACCCTATAGAAATAGGACCATGGTTGTGAAACATGCTAAACATAAATCTTGTGAAGCTTGTAGGGAATGCACTGAATTGAATGTGCTCAGAGTTCATGCTAACAAGAAATTCTGGTCAATGAAGGCAGATAAAGGACTTGTAAATGCCTGTATTTCAATTAGTCTGGAATTCCAGAACACGTGCTTAAATAATATGAAATAAAGCTGTTGAAACATGCAGCTCTCATTAATTTAGTGGTCATAGTGAAACTTAAAAATGTCTATGTTGTAAGACCCAAGGTTGCTGGAATACCTTGCCAGTATCATTGAGTGTTTAAATCTCTTTTGTTTTCCAGGGGTTAGAGCAGAGAATAGGGATGAGGGGTCTTTGAATTTTGGTCTCAGTTGTCCCAATAACTCACTGAGGAACCGCGGGTGAACTGTGAAAGCTCGCCTCAGTATGCTTTTACTTGTACGGCGGAAGAGTTTGACTTCACTTATTTATGATAGCTTGGGAATGAAGTCTACAGGAACATTCCTGAAGCTCATTCTCACATCACACCCCCTTCCTTCTCATCTGTTGGCTTTCTTTCATTATCATCTTCACCAGTGCTCTTCAGACCAGCAGTGCCAAGCATTAGAAAATCACAGCAAGGAGCCAGAGTGGACAGGCAGGCAGAGATGTAGTTAAGTAGTTCAGCAAGGCTCCATGCAAGGTCCTGCACCTGGGTTGGGGCAACCCCCAGTATCAATACAGACTGAGGGACGAATAGATTCAGAGCACCCGTAACGAGAAGGACTTGGGGATATTGGTGGATGAAACATTGGACATGACCTGGCAATGCGTGCTCGCAACCCAGACGGCCAACTGTATCCCAGGCTGCATCAAAAGAAGTGTGGCCAGCAGGTCGAGGGAGGTGATTCTGCCCCTCTGCTCTGCCCTTTTGAGACCCGACCTGTAGTGCTGCATCCAGCTCTGGGGCCCCCAACATAGGAAGGACATGGACCTGTTGGAGTGAGTCCAGAGGAGGTCCACGAAGATGATCAGGCGGCTGGAGCAGCTCTCCTGTAAAGACAGGCTGAGAGAGTTGGGGTTGTTCAGCCTGGAGAAGAGGAGGTGCCAGGGAGACCTTACTGTGGCCTTTCAATATTTAAAGTGGGCCTATAAGAAAGATGGGGACAGACTTTTTACCAGGGACTAGTGACAGGATGAAGGGCAATGGTTTTAAACTGAGAGTAGATACAGATTGGACATAAGGAAGAAATTCTTTATGATGATAGTGTGAGACAAGTGAAAGAAGTTTCTCAGAGAAGTTGTGGCTGCCCCCTCCCTGGAAGTGTTCAAGGCCAGGTTGGATGGGGTTTTGGGCAACCTGGTGCAGTGGAAGATGTTCCTGGCCATGGCAGAGGAGTTGGAACTGGATGATCTTTAAAGGTCTCTTCTGATGCAAACCATTCTATGATTCTGTATAGTATTGAGGTTCAGTAAAGCTGTGGGCTCAGGACAGTGTTGACCTGTCACCCTGACACTGGATGGCTGCATCAAGCCTGGACAGACCTGTTGTTCCCCTGTGTTGTTCCAGCAGCCCCTGGCCAGGCAGCACAGACGTCCTCTATGGATCAGTTCCAAATGGGATGGAGGGAGGTGGGAAGTCTTCCTGCTGCAGGGATGATGAGGGATGGACGGATACATGTGCTCCTTCTCACCATTTTGGAGATGGAAATCTGAAGAATTCATTGTCCGTAAGTCCCAGGGGAGCATGGACTACGTGCAAGCATGCTCGTATATTCCTGGGCTGGCCAGAGTGGTCTTTCAGCTCTTATCTTTTATTCTATCTGGCAGCATTACTAATCAAAACCATTTTTGACAGTTGTCGTGCTTGCTGCAGACTGGCTTGCAGCTGTTTTCTGTCCTTCTGCCGTGTGATTGAAAAGCAGGAAGATTTTAGCTGGCTTTGGTGGTTTGCTTCTGAGACGCAGAAACCTCTTTCAGTGCTCGTGGTGAGGCAGCCTCACTTGGACCTTCTTTCTCTGACATTTCTGTCAAGGCAGAGGAGATTAAATGGCCTATTTCTCCGGTTTCCCATGCTGGCTGCTGGCCTGGTTTGTGGGTAATTCAGTTCATGAGCATTATACTGCTGGATTTTTATTTTTGTTCTGGCTTCCTCATATTTTGAGCAGCATTGAGCTGCTCAGTCCTTTCTGCAGAGAAAACTAGAAAAAGGTGAAAGTCAGTTACAGGCTGGGACCAGGAATCCCAATTAAATACCAGGCATTTTTTGGGAGGGGGTGGGAGGAAGGAAAGGGAGAAGAACAGGTAGAGAAGAAGCCAGGAAAAGAAGAAAAAGTTATCATAATCTTGGAAAAAGTTACAGATACCACAAGTGCAGACTACTGGGTTCAGATTAAGATAAAGAAATACTAAAGCTTTTATTTTGTCGTCTTGGCAGTGCACAATGCTTGATTATTTTTGTGCTTGGTTCATTTGTTGAGTGCGTGTTCTGCAGCTGTAAGTTTTAAAGTTTTTTTTTTTTAAGGAGAGGCTGAGGTTCCTGAGCCAGCGGAGACCTAGCAAAGGCTAAATGCAAAGTCTGTCGCCACGATGTACATTTGGGTGTTAGGAAGATCAGAGTAGTTTAGCTAGGTGGTAGGGTAAGAGGTAGATTCATTAATAAGAGAGTTCATGTGAATGTGTGGATTTAGTTCAGTGGGTAAATGGAGTTTGTTAGTGTAATAGAAATTGCACTGAACTAATGAAGTATTTGTCTGTAAGTTTGACATGTTTACATGACAAATCTGGAAGTATTCTGAGGAAGGAGCAAGATGGACTTGAAAAAGAGCTACCTGTGCTATTAATCTTGTTACTTTTAATGCTGGTTTATTTATGCTATATTAGTGATGCGTTTTACAAATCCCCAAGCAGCTGGGCAGGGAATCAACATACATGTATTATTTGAGAAAGGAGAACCATTTCCAGTTAGTACTTCTGTTCTATAAGATACACGGCCTTGTATGTGCTTTATTTGCTTTCTACCCTCTGATTTGCAAGCTGGTCTTCCCTCCTCTCCCATAAATTACAGCAGATTTGGCCCTTGTCTTGTGCTTCCAGAGCTTCCACAAGATAGTCCTGCAAGCTGATAATTGCTCGGGCTTGTGAATACTGCACGTATGTGTCCTTCCATTCCTTATGTGCGTCTTTATTTTCGTTTTGGGCAGGCAGTAAAACGCGATTATATTATAGACTTCTATTGTCCTTCTAATAAAGGTGCACAAATCCTAGAATCATAGAATGGTTTACCCCTGCCACGGACAGGGACACCTTCCACCAGACCAGGTTACTCAAAGCCCCATCCAGCCTGGCCTTGAACACTTCCAGGGAGGGGGCATTCACAGCTTCTCTGGGCAGCCTGTGCCAGGATCTCACCACCCTCGTCGTGAAGAATTTCTTCCTAATATCTGTTGTATAAGTAACCAGTGGAAAGAGAGATCAAGTATGACGGAATGCAAAGGTGGGTGTTTGCTGCAATATTTTCTCTGGGTGTTCACGTTCTGAAAGCTGAAAATGGAAAAAAATCAGAGAAATTTCAGAAAACGGGCGCAAGGCTATTGTGAGTTCTGTAAAATATGCTTTATGGTAGGATTTAAATATTTAGTCTTTATAGACTTCATAGTTAAGTTGCTTTTATAGAAGGTAAAGGTAAGTGATTTGATCTGCTAATGACTGAATTGAAAGCTTTGTGTCTCACAGATGTCAAGTGTGTACTGATCTACTCGTACGAGTAAGGTTCAAATGATTCAGTAATGAAGGCAGAGACGTTCAGACTCCTTTAAAAAAGTAAAAGACAGAGGCACAGGGAATTCACACCTGTGAAATGGGATGAATGAAATTTTTTATGGTTTTCCAAAAAAAAAAGGATTTAAATGTATGTCTCTTTAAAAGCATTGGTTCAGCTTCAGTGATGTATTTTAACGTATTTTAAATATATGTTATATTCATAAAATATATAGAATGGCAATAAGTTCTGTATTGGTGTTGTAATTTAATCAAAAGCTGTAACAATGAGTAAATTCACCAGTTAATTTAAATCTGTCATCTAGAGCAAGGTTTAAATGGAAAGGGTTGCCTTGCACTTGAAATACTACGGATAGAAATTAGGAAAAAAATTTCATTTCAGAAACTTCTTGTACATTTTCCTATTCATTATTGCTTCACAATCTCTTCTTTATAGCACTCGTGCTTGTTTTCAAAAGCTGTATGATGCTTAGCTAATAAGGGCTATAACAATAGTTCATTTTGCAGTATGCGATCAAGTTGAAAAATGTTATTAATGATTTCGGATAGACTGCCAAGAACCCTTTTTTTTGAATGTAATTTGCTTTTCGTGAAGAAACACAAGTTGTACAGGCCAGAGCTGTCAGCCAGCTATTGTAGCCAAGATCAGCAAACTTAATAGGAGTGAAAAAAAGTCTTTTGTGGTATTCCATCAGTTTTTGTTCTTATAACAAATTGCACCATTTTCATTTTAATTAAGTCTGTAAAGTGCTGTGAATGACTTCCAAAGATCTGTGCCTTTCAGGCTGTATCTTTACATTGGGTTTTTTGTGCTTTTTTTTCTTTTTTTTTAAATGCATGTTTAGAAGTAGATGTCAACATTTGTCAAATACTTAAAAAGCATGCATTTCTAAATTAATTAATTTGCATTAGCAGTCATCTCTGCTGCTTGCATTTAGATTTTTAACTTTGGTAAAACAATAACTATTTTGATGAAGTATTATAAGACCATTTTATTTTTGTGAATACCTAGAAAATTCAAAACATCTGGAATCTAAAGTACTGTTTTTCCCGCTGTTTTTCCGACCATTTCCATCAATAATGTGCAATTATTTTCTGCTTTAGTTCTGGTTTATGCAAGTGGTTTCTCCTTTTTTTTTTTTTTTAACTCACTTGCAAGGAATTTGAACAGAAGCGCCTGCTTTCTTGGCGGGGGAACAGTTGGTCATCTTTGTCTGGAGATGACATTAGAGCTTGCCCGACGTTTCAGAGTGGTAAGATACATTAGGCTGCCATTTCACCTCACGTATAATGTAACACAGTGTACATTCCTTACAATGGAGAACAATTTTAAGATTCAGTAACTATCAGCATGGCAACACATTTATTTCACACTGAGATCACTAAAACCATCTGTTGATAATTTGCTTTCTTACGGACCTCTGACTCGCATCTCTGAATAGAAGTATCTGAAGTCATTGCCTAAGCCTGTAACGATTCTTATTTAAGGCTTATTCACTGTGAACTGAATGCAAATAAAAGTTAATTTTTTACAGCTTCATAAAAATCTGTTTATAATGAAATATTTAATGCTAACAGTGGCAGAAGCAGTTAAAAATGATCTAAATTCCTAGTCGGTGGTTTCTTTTGGAACACTATTATTACTATTTCTTAAATGGACAGTTTTGCCTTTTTAATCAGTTACGCTGACACAATGATAAATATTTCTAATCAGATGTATTTCATAGTCACAGTTACACATCCTAACAAAAACACAAGATTATTTTAATATTTTCAGTGTTTAAAAATAGACATAATTTGTGCTGTATTTTTAATTTAGGAAGCAGTAAATGCAACTGCATGTAAAATCTTGGCATGCAGTGGACAAATGTCTAGTACAAATACATGCAAACATTTTAGAAGATATTTTGAGGATTGGAGAGGGCTGACGTTGCAGCCAGGTGATTCAGTTTATTCTAAATCGTATGTGACTGGGGGGGTCTCTGCTCAAGGATACTTGTGAATTGTGAACCAGAAGAACTGCGAAAACTTCGGTGGGACAGAAGGGAAGTTTTGACCTGATGCCTGAACTTTTCCATTAGAAATCTGTTGCTGAAGAAGTCAAAGAGATTATTTTATTAGGTACCATGTGTTGAAAGGTAGATTCATTTGTGACAGAGCAGTACTCTGCATGTTTTAATCAGATTGAATCCAATTAAATAAACATATTTCCCATTTCAATACACTTAATGCTTTTGAAAAGCATTTATTTAAAGTTGTGAGATTGCGTTCAGTGGATTTAAACTTCATCGATATTGAAACAAGTTGTATGAGAATATTATGCAGCATGAATGTTGGCTATTATTGTACTCATAACTTTGGTAGCTTTGAAATTAAAACCCAAGAATATACCCGGCAAGATGCGTTCAATAAACTGGGTTTTTAATCAGAGTAGGTTTGATCTCTTGTAGGGATGCTTTTTCTATTGGCAAGATATCACATGCAGAATTTCAGAAACTATACAAGGTGTGTGACCGTATTGTTCTTTTTTCATTACTGTTGCGGGATTCCTCATTTGTGCGGCTTTTTTTTCCCATATTCTTTGTGGAGCGTTAAGTATGATGGAGTTTGTCTTTAACATTTCAAAAAGAATATTTTTGGTAAATTTATATTTTAAGTTTTTCCACCTCCGTCCTTATTGCTCCACACTCAACATGTACAGCTTGGATGCCAGCAGGACGCTCTGTGTTTCGGGAGTTCAGTGTGACTTGGCTTGTCACAGCTAGAAAGCACAGGAGGGAGGATGGCCTTCCACTCGGCTGGCGCGAAGCGTTTCCACCACTTGCGGAGAATTTGGGGCATTGGGCTGTGTTTCTTTGGCAAGCACAGGATGTTTACACATCATCTGTAAATTGCATTTTTCCGTAGACTTGTCACTGAAAACGTTGTTGTGAAATACTGGGACAGGTTGATCAGAGAGGCTGTGAGACCTCCATCCGTAGAGATGCTGAAGACGTGCCTGAACAAGCCCTGGGCAACCTGCTCCAAGGGGCCCTGGGCAGGACTGCGTGACCCAGGTGGTCTCTGCCAGACGATTCTGTTTGTGTCCGCATTTGCGAGGCAGAAAGGAAAAAGCTGGAAATTGAAGCCAGTGCGGGAGTGTGTCCAAACGAGAAGTGTTACGTATAAATCAAGATTTTTAAGAGTGGCCACATTTTCCTAGCCTGGCAACTTTTATCATCAGTCTGTGTACCGTTACAGTTTTGCGAAGGTGCTAAAGGAATTTCTGAATGGTTTCGTCTTGCTCTTTTTCGATGTAAGACATTGCCATCTTCGAATCTCAACACGTTGTTTGCAGTTTTCTTTGCAGAAAGGATACAAACTTGAAATGTTTTCTGCTAATGCCACCTCCTTCACCTTTAACATTACACCAACAGTAATCTTGGTTCTGATTACTCCTTTGAAAAGATGAACTTCTTTAAGCATCCTCTTGGATTTTTGCATACCTAAAAACCCAATAACTTTTTCTCCAGCCTTGTCATTGTCGATGCGTGAATGGCTATAGGTGGCCTCATCCCTCCCACGCTGTTTGGGTCTGAAGCTGTGATTGTGGTGGTAATCTTCTTAGTGATACTCGCACATGAAGAGTGGCTCCCGTAGGAGGACATCTATGGTGCTAGATTTGCTGTTGCTGTGATTTTTTGGTGTTTCTGAATGCTTTTGACATCTGGCATTAACGATATGAGTACAAGTGTATTAAGAGAGATCTTTTACTAGTAGATGTGAAAAGAAAGTCACACACACCAGTGGTTTTCAAAAGAAACAAAAGCAGCTTAGCTGTATTGACAGAATGCTCAATTCGGTTGAAACATCCTTAAAAATGTTGATGAAAGAAACCAATTTTGGGAAATACAAAAGATTGTCTCTCAGAGAAGAAAGGTTTGAGAAGAAGAATCGCAGTTGGGCATTGCCTGGCATTGTCGTGGGTGTAAATGGAAGTGATGGATTTTGCAGACCGGTGTTCTGGAGCTCACACTTTCATTTGCAGATGGCAGGGGTGGGGGGGGGACATGAGACAAATAAAAGCTCTTCTATAAAATTATTTTATGCAGGCAATTGTTTAGAAAAGGATGAACTCCACTTAACCTGTGCCTAGGAAGACCGAGGAATTAACCTCAAGAGATGTCTTTGATATTACATTTGTTGAGATACAGCTGTCTTCAGGTAGTGTAGCACAAACCCAGGGAGTCTTGCAGTCATGTAAGCATTGAGCTGCTTGTTTTTAAAATCACTATTTAGGAAGACAATCAGCTACTGCAGACTGCTTTTATTTATAAACTTCCTAAACGTTTGTTTTGTTTTTTTTTTCCAAAGAGCCTGATAATTACTTTTCAACATGGATCCTTGAATGTTAGAATGTTTTATTTTATTAGAACCAGATATTAAAAACATGTTTCGTTGCAGTTGAAATTGAAACTGGCTTCACTACTTGCTATGGAAACAAGTCTTTAAAACAAATCTGTTCTTGTGTACGCTGATTTGCCAATCCACCTTTTTATGTGAGCAGTGAATTTTTTATGCCTTTTTGCAACAAGCTTGTAGAAAGAAATGTAATACAGAACCTACGCTTTTGTTGTGTTATAGTCTGAATTAAGAGTCAGTAATCTATGTTTATGTCAGAAGTATGTGCTAATTGTCCCACTGGATTAAAGAAAACATTGGACAACTTAAACAGAAAGGTGTGCAACCTAACTAAAGATTAGCCTAATGAAAGTTTTCCCCAAGGTCGTGTTCCCTGTCATTTGTATGTGACAATGTTGTGGTTTGTAATCCCACCATTATTAAGACGTTGGAGGGGCTCAGGTGTTTTAAGGAAAAGAGTTGCATCATATTCTTGGTTTTTGATACTTGTTTGTTAATTTAAGTGTATAATATTGGAAAAAAGTAAGAAGTTTCATGAGTTGTAAATTACCATATAGCTATTATTTCCCTTATTATCCCAATTTTACCTGAGAGCCTGTGGAAGACCATTATATGGGGCTGAGCATCTCTGACCTGAACAAGAGTCTTGTGAATCTGCTGCAGTGTCGCAGGAGGGACTGCCCACTGTTCAGGTGGTTGCTTATGCTGAGACCAAAGTCCTCAGTAGACCTCTCACCGTGCAATAAACCTTTGCCTAACGTGGGCAGACTGTTCTAAATAACTTACTGAAGTGATTCAGTTGTAAAAAGAGTGCTAAAGGTGGCTGACACTTTAAAAGAAATATTGCAAAAGTTGAAACAAATCTGCCCAAGCTGGGTTGTCCGTTTTTTAAATAACTGATTTGCACCTGTGTTTCTTGATGCAGGCTACAGAAACATTGTTCCGAATGGCAGTAGCAAGAGGAGCTATTACACCCTTAAGACACGGAGAAGTAAGGCGAGATATATATATATATGTATATATTATTTTTTCAAAAATTTTTTTGCACATGTGGTATAATGTTTTATTAACGTAATGCTTTATAAATTCCTAGGAGACATACTGTCTTCAGGTAAGTGAAGAGGACTGGACTATATGTAACTAAAAAAACTATAATGTAGGTATGCAAAAGGAGAACAAGAATTTAAATCCTGCCCAGTGGGAGATTAAGTACTCTTTGAAAAACACTGTATTTTTCTCTTTGCTTGAATGATAATTTAGCCTTATAATAGAAGTGAGTCACAAGAATGTTGTTTTAGCCAGGTAATTTTTCACTGTATTTTCTCTATTAAAAATTGTAGAATCTAGAGAAATGCATGTGAGATTGAACTTTGTTATTGGATAGCTACAGAGAGGTTACTTCATTCTTTGTTCTTTTCGAGAAATCAGTAACTTCAGGTAGTATATGAAATACTAATATGTTATTTATTCTAAAGAGGATAAATATATTTGAATATTATGTTGCTCATACATGCTTCTGTTGATTGTGAACATTTGTTTCCTTCTTTGTGTGGTTTTCCGTCAGGTTCTGAAATTGTTCTGAACATTGCTGATTAAATGTCTCCAATATTAGGTGGTGGAATTTATGCTTAGGTTGAATTTAATTTAAAAAAAAAAACCTAGAGTCAGTCATGACATTGGAAAAGAGAACTGATCTGGGCATTGCCATAGCTGGATCCTACAGCATATAGGGTGTAGGAACCTTAATGATTTTTTTTATGGCAATCTGATTCTGATCAAATTCTTAGGTAACTTTGTGAAAAGTTAGTATCGTAGACACAGCATTCAATCTGGAATCTAGTCCTAGACTTACCCTGGAATCCCAGCTGTGCTGTAAAATGTTCCTTATGCTGAAGAAGTTGCTTTAATTTCTCTTTTGAAATAAAGTAATGTATCTTCGCATCAGTGTCTGAAGATGCACCTGAGATTTCCTGTCCTGCCATTGTCCATAGTTTTAGCTTTTTTGAATAAGGATCCTTTATACTTTTTATGTACTGCTCTTCATTCTTTTGTATGGAAGAGTGTAATATATTTTCCAGAAAGGTTAGTTACGAAACTTGTGCAACCCTTCTAAATTCTCTGTTTAGTTTTTTTTTGGTGAAGGTTTATGGTAAAGGTTAATGATCAGGTTGCCCAGAGCGTTTGTGGAATCTCCATCCTTGTAGATACCCATGGAATGGTGTGAATTATGGAAAAATCAAATGATACATTTTTTTTAAGTGTAACTAATTGTATCATGCAATGCAAAATACTGGGATGATTACAGGCATGATGATCTCGGTTGTGAACGATACTAGTAATTTCTGTGTCTGATATATCGTGTGTTGGGCCAGTTCAGCTCACTGATGTGGTAGAAAAAGTTTCACTTTTTTCTTCAGATATTCTGTCTGATCTTTTATCAATTAAACAGCCTCAAGGGCTAGAGAGAGCCAGCTGAGAAGCAGCAAGATAAGTGGTGAGAGGATGTAGCCGTGATTAGCAAGAAAGGAGTTGGGTGAAAGTACATCCGTTTGATGATGGTGAACTTTACGTTGGCGTACTGTGTCCTGTGACACTATTTGAGGTATTCCTGGGGCTTCAGTGGAAATGCAGTTAATGCTAAGGTAGATAATTTATAGATAAAACATGTAAGAATTGTCCAGAGTTGGCTTTCTGTGTAAGAAGGCAGTGTGAGAAATAAAGAGACTTTTTTTCTCTCTTATATTCTTATTAGGCTATATGCAGGGGGGAGAAATATTTTGACTCAAGGAAGATCTTTTCATTAAATTCCGTTGTGGAATTAAGATCTATTTCATCTGAAAATGAGGAATGACATTAATCAAATCAAATTAATTTTTCCAGAAGAAACCTATAATTATCAAGAGTCATATTAAAATTTTTTTTTAGTTCTTCCGAGAAATTACTAAATGTTTGCACAGTGCATAAGTAGAAAGGGAGCCAGAAGAAAAGTTGAATGTGAACTAAAGTTGACTGTATTCTGTTTGAGAAGTGCAAACTTGGCAGTGAAAATCAAAGCAGAGCAACTTGTTTATTGGAAATTCCAAACTACGGAGGCAGCAGTCCAAATGTGCAAAAGTGCCATTCAGCTTTTGCAGCGGTACTTAAAAACGTAACCCCATTTAACATTTAAGAGAGAGTAAAACTGTTTAGTACTAGAAGGCAAAAATCATGTAAATACTTATTTGTTTTAAATTTATAGATTAAAAAATGACAATATTCTGTCTGCACTGCTGAACAGATTAAGGCGCAAACTTTTATTCTATACAGGCAAAACAGAGTGCATGAAAAACTATGCATTGTAATCAGGCTGTCATCACCCAGTGGATTTATAAGATCGAATGTCTATGGGAAGTCCCTTTTATTCTTCCAACCTTTCCCCGTTCATCAGGACTCATCAAGCCTTTATACATACAGAATTTTCAATTTATTCCTATATTATTCTTGAAGAAATTGAAAAATGAGGTTGTGCTAGTTTTTTGACTTTTCGCATGTGGTTTGTAAAATTACTGTTGAGAGTTCAGAAAAGCGTGCTGCCGAAAGTAGTTATCAAATTTGAATACGTAGTGCTAAAAATTACTTAACTGTGGGATATAGATCATAAAGGTTCCTGAAGAATTTTCTCAGCAATCCCCTTACTGAATTCAGTCCTGGTTGGATTGAAGTGTAGTAGCATCCACGGGAGGGAATCAAACCCAGAAACATAATTTGTTTTCAGGATTCAATATGTTGTTTTTCATGTTAATTAATTCTTTCTGTCACTTGCTTTGTTTTAGAGGTGGAGTGTGAGACAGAGGCTTGTAGAGTTTGTTTCTGTTAGCACTTCTAGGTCGTTCCCAAACGATCCAAAAATTGTGTGAAGAGATGTGATCACGCTAAATCTATGGCTCCGCTTGTGTACGCCAGTCTTAGAATGTATTTCATTAACGTCACAAGGTTCAGAGTCGGTGATGGGCATAGCTGAGTGCTGTGCATTCAGCGTGCTCGGACCTGGCACCACCTGGAGAGGTTCTCCAGCTGTTTCTTCTGCTTCTGATCTTCGTGCAGCAGGCTAAGATCTGCTGCCATCTGCTTCTTACGCCATCCAGCCTCTTCCAGACATCGCTGCTGTCTTCATGGGCGCTGGCTGATGTGGNATAATTTGTTTTCAGGATTCAATATGTTGTTTTTCATGTTAATTAATTCTTTCTGTCACTTGCTTTGTTTTAGAGGTGGAGTGTGAGACAGAGGCTTGTAGAGTTTGTTTCTGTTAGCACTTCTAGGTCGTTCCCAAACGATCCAAAAATTGTGTGAAGAGATGTGATCACGCTAAATCTATGGCTCCGCTTGTGTACGCCAGTCTTAGAATGTATTTCATTAACGTCACAAGGTTCAGAGTCGGTGATGGGCATAGCTGAGTGCTGTGCATTCAGCGTGCTCGGACCTGGCACCACCTGGAGAGGTTCTCCAGCTGTTTCTTCTGCTTCTGATCTTCGTGCAGCAGGCTAAGATCTGCTGCCATCTGCTTCTTACGCCATCCAGCCTCTTCCAGACATCGCTGCTGTCTTCATGGGTGCTGGCTGATGTGGCAGCAGTGATGAAGTTGAGGAAACCGCAGCCTGCCGGCTGAAGAGGATGACAAGAGGAATGGGAGGTGATTTGTGCTTCAGAGTTGACTGTTCATGCTTCCCAGTTCTGCATCCCCAGAGTTTCTGCTGATGTGTGCTCAATCCCCAGGGAAAGCCAGGAGGAGGAGTAAGGATTGGCAACAGTGGCTCTGAGAAGTCACTGGATGCATGGTAGGAAGATAGAACACGTTTAACACAGCCAAGTTGAATTTCCATGACTGTATACAGAGAGAAAACGTCCATAATTTTAATTCAAAGTGACCGATTTCATTCACATTGAGCAAGTGATATACCAAACCCAGTGTGGCACGTAAGATTTGTACAACACTTGGAGGTACTGAACGAGACGGAGGGATCTGGTTAGGACAATTCGCTTGTAGGACTGATATTGTCAGTCCGTGGAGAGGAGAGAAACAGATGCAAACAACCCATCCAGAGACGAAGCAGGAGGATACACAGAGGGGATGGAACCCTTAATGGAAAAAATACTATGAAATACATAGGCTGACATGGACAACAGAGATAGAATGGTGGAGGCATGGTTCCCAGAGAGCTGGAACTGATAGCAGCCATGCATGAACTCTGTGGATGTTAACTCATTTCTTATAACATCTTTATGAACTTGTGAACAGTCTTAATCTCTTTTCATCAGAAAAATGCTGAGACTTCCGAGTGGAAGCATTGAGACATAGATCTTTAGAGTTCGTCAAGTCTATCAGGAAAAAATCCATTGCTGCCTCAGAACTGAAGAAGAGAAGGGCTGCGTCCCGTGAATTGTGCTCTTCTGTCTGAAACGTTAAGACATGGGGAACCTTCAGTATGGTGGAATTTTCAAAATCTTTGTGTAGTGTCTTGTGGTGGCAAAGACAGAAAAAAAACATTTTGCAGGAGAGAAAGATTTGCATAGGAGAGGCAGAGCAAAAAAAGAGCTTAAGCTGTATGATAGGCTCCATTTTATAATGGCTGCAACAGTTGGGTGTTTTGAAGAGGTTTCAAAGAAAGGAATGGAGTCTTCGGTCTGTAGCATTACAATGGAATGCTGTTAATTTAGGGTATTTGGTGGTGTTTTTCCTTTTTTTCTCCCCAGTTACACAAAAGCCTTTGTTCATGAAATACCATGGGAAGCAAAGTATACAAAGGGATTTCCAGGCTGTGTCTTTAAGTTTCTGAGAGGTTCAGTTCACAATAGCGGTTGGCTTTAGCTGGGGTGACTGAAAAGATACGTCTCCAAAGCTGTCTAGGGCTATGATGGATATTACACTATAAAAAACAGGCGGAGGCTGAATGGTCTGTCCTTTCTCTCCTTCTCAGCCTATTTAGTTCATTTCCAGGTGAGTTAATGACCAGCCTCCAACTGGAGTTTGTGTTGTTTTGCTGAGGCTGACTCATGGTTCCTTTAAGAATTACCCATCATATTGTCCGTATGGAAGAATGGGTGAAGTTAACGAATGCCCACTCATATACGTGTGTCTTCTGTCTTGGGGACGGAGCGGCAGTGCACCTTAAAGGGAGCTGTCAAACCAGCGGCCTCATCGATGATGAGGCTGGAGCATTCTTAGCTATACAAATACCATCATCAACCAAGTATAAATGTATCATAGAATCATAGAATGGTAGGGGTTGGAAGGGACCTCTAGAGATCATCTAGTCCAACCCCAAGATAGAAAAATATAAGTACTTACTGTACTTTCCAGTCTAAAATGGAACATGACACGTTGTTGCTTTTGTTTAAGACTGTGTGTGTTTTCTGGAAGATAAATAATGTGAAGTTCAAAGCTTTATGAATTTAACCCACACACCTGTAAGAAGTACTTTATGTGGATTTTCTGTTCATAGTAAATACTGATGATACACTTGTGATTAATTTTTTAGCTAAAAGTTAAACAAGAGGATTAGTAAGGATCTTTAAAATGCAATTTATTTTATATTTTTACAAGTGAACATAAAAGTGGAAGTGGTGATACGAAATACTTACTCGTGCAACAGTTCTTCCATTAGTTGCACAGACTTTATCATCGACTTTTCCGTTTGCAGTTGTGACAGATGTAAGGTGGCATGGTCCTAGTGCCACCTGCATGACTTTGGTTCATGCTTTAAAACAAGCACTGGAACAACTCTCAGATAACATCAGTTTGTTTGGTCTGAATAAGAAGGAGCTTGGTAACAGCAGTGCAATTATTTCCAAATGAGCAAATTTTTGTCATAAAATGCTTGTTTTTATAATTCTTATTCAAGAGTGTTCTTTCTTCAGAAATCAAACCCATAGACTACTTTCTTATATGAGGGGATGTATATATATTTTTAGGTTAATGCTGTTAAAATAAATAATAAATTTTAAAATGTTATTAAAAACTGAAGAAGTTGTGCAGGTGTTCATTTCTTGCATTTGTGGGTTGCACTAAGGGATAAACAGTAGATCACAAAAGTCAGTAGTTGCTGAAGTTACATTTCTAAAAGAATTTTGTCTTTTAAAACCATATGTACGCATGTATGTATGCATGCATATATATGTGTAGGTTCTTTTTAACAGTGAAATTTTATGTTGTGTTGATTTTAAGGAAGAATTTCAACCTAGGAAAGGCATGGCCAGTGTTACAGTGACATTGCTGCTAGCTCAAGGTTCCTTGCCCTCTTTCTTCGTCCCTGTGCACCATGTCATAGCAGAGTGCAGTGTAGAGCCCTGGAAACTCAGCTGTGTAATTAAGTAATGTAGACATGAACCTTTTTTATTAATAGCAGTAACGAATAAATTTTTTTTAATGAGAAGGAATTTTCTGATTTTACTTGCCATTGGAGTAATTGGAGATCTTAGGAAACCTCAGTCATATCCAGTTGTGACCTGTAAAGGTGACATGGAATAGAGTGCTCATTTAAATGATCACCTCTCTTCTCTATAAAGGCGTTTATTCTATAAATTACCCAATTCTGTATTTGATTTTTAAATTTTGGAGTTTGTCACAATGATGTTTCTGCTTGTATTTTTGCCCAGCTTCATTTGTAATACATGAATTGCAGGAAGACTTCATAAATGATAACATTTTAGATTCTGAAGAAGTACTGTGAATCACTTGACATTAATTTTCATAGAAATAAAATTGCTGTGGGCACACTGTTTCCTGTGATTTCAGCTCGGGGGCATACCAGGCCTAATCACTTACAGGCACGTTAGAAACTGAATGGCAATGGGATGGCAGACATCTGATCCCCTCACCCTCGTACCTTCCTATCACAAAGATGTCTTTATTATCCTGGGTTCAAAAGTTCTGCTCTCAGACTACCCCAACATCTCTGGTTTCCATGCTTTTTTCTTGAATACTTTGTTACTGTCATGTTAATATGTGAGGAAAGATGTTTTCTCAGATTTACATAAATCTTACAGCAGTAGTGACACTGTAGTTATGGTCCTGAAGGCTCTCTACTTTTTAAGCCTTGTGTCTTTAGCCAAGGACACGTTTAAAAAGCAACGCTGTTGGTCAAAACGAGCCTCAATTGTTCTCACTGAAATTATAAAGCTTCCTAGCAAACCGTGTTTGACATTACTAAAGAAATCTGGTTTGGTACAATGAAACTTAAATTTTTCTAAGGTCACGTCATAACATTCATGGGCTTTTTCTGCCTTCAAAGTAGTAGGATTGTCAGTCTCTTGGATCCTGTCCTGTGTTTTTTTTCCCTCCTGGTTAAGGGTTGCTAGTACACAGAAAAATGTGTGTTTTTTGATTTACTATGTTGCAAAACAGGGTCAATTTATTTTAACCAAACCGTATTTTCTGAATATGTGGTGTAAGATGCAAAGTGCCGGTACGTTTCAGTATTAATTTCTCTTATCATTGTTGTCTTATTTTTGAAAAGTATTTGCAAAGTAAAAGGAAGGAGTTGCTTGCAGGCAGGTCTGAGTCCCCTTTCCTCTAAAGGGAGGTCTCTCCTCTCCAAGAGAATAATCTGTACTTTGATTTTTAGTTTTTTCAAAAGGAATGTGTTTTTAAAAAGGAGGAAAAAAGTATCCTTGTTCTGAAACAGTGATTAAAAACCCCCTTTGCATTATCGGCGTACACAGTTACAGCTTTCTCTTTAGTGAAATCTTTTTTGGAAGTAGTATGGAGCCTCTCCTTTATAACTTCTTGTAAAGGAGCGACAAATGGATAAAACGTATCGATAAGAACAGAATTGTTTTATAGTCTACCTATGTAAGGTTTCAGTTTGGGACATGTATCAGAAGTATTTAAAAATAGTACTGGTATCTGGAAAATACTTCTGACAGGTCACGATGAGTGAGAGTTCAAAGGTAATTTAATTGTTGAAGATTGACATACCTGTATTGTCTGTAAGTAAGTAAAAAGTGAATAAGTCTTCTGGTTAAATGCAGTGAAAACTAAAGCTTGATTGGGGGGAGAGAGAATGTCATTGAACCCTGGGGAGGAAAACCACCAGATTACCTTTGAGGTGTTTGTGTACAAGTGATGTTTTTGCCATGTATTCGATTGTGTGAAGGCGTTACTTGCCTAGCTTGCCCTGGATTATCCATTTTGTGAGGTTTATAGGGTTTTAATTCCTTTTTAATCATGAAGAAGAAAGTAAGTGTGTCTCAAAACCTAAGCTGAATATGAACTTTTCTACTCTTAATATGCAGTTTGCCTGGGGATATTGAGTTTCCTACTAAAAATCATGAGCCTTGTCACGGTTTAAAGCTGGGCTGGCTCTTAAACGAACGACAGACACTCTTTGTTAACCCCCTCCCTCCCCAAAGGTGGGGGAAGAGAAAAGGGAAAGAGACTTACGGGTTGGAAAAGTTAAAACAGTTTTAATCTAACTACAATAATAATGTATAGTAATAATAGGAAAAATANAAGAAAGTTAGCAGAAGCAAGCATTGACCTTGGTCTCCATAGGGATAACTATAAGGAAGAGCCTTTCTGCATACCATTCCTACCGATGTTGCAGCACTAACTATAAACACCGAGCCTTATCACTGCTAAAAGCAGATACTGTCTGGAAAAACATGCAGTTAATTTCAGAGAGCGCAGCTTCTCAGAAGAGACTTAACTAAAAAGTAAAGTTACTGGAAAAAAAAAATGGTTCTGTCCTGGCCCAAACCAGGACAAGCCTTGAAAAAAATATTGACTTACTCGAAACAATTCTAAAGGGAAGTGGTGGGATTCGTAGGTTAGGAAATGTGGAAAATTGAACACACTGTAGGAATCACGCATCGTGCAAATTTAAGGTAGAAATATATGAAAATAGGATAGTGGCTACACATTCCAGAATATGGAGAGTAACCACTGAAGGAAGATAACACACAAGTTTGGAAACTTGGAGAACTTAAGATTTCATTTCTGTTTTGAAAGTTATCTAGGTCATTCATGCCTTGTATTTTTCTTCTAAATGTATGAAAAATATAGTCTGTCTGTTTTTCATAGAGTGTAACAATGAGGTTTAGTGCGTAAGCGCTTGACATACCGTGCTATGCATTATTTTTATTATAAAGTATTTTTTTTAATGCAGGCTGATGGTATGTATTTATCTTACGATAATGATAACTTTCCCTTTCTGAAGTGAAACACGGGTCTGAAAAGTAAATTGAGTTATGCTCAGAAGTGTTTTCCAGGTATCTTCCACCAAGAAGTTTTTGACAAGAAGTAGGGAGGGAATCAGCTATCTGAAACACTTCTTTTCTTTGTAATACCTTGCCTGTGTTTTCCGGATTTCCTGTTCTTTTTTGTCAGCAAAACAGTGAGTGCATGGCAAATGTAGGCAATATAAAATTATGGCAACAAAACTAAATGTAATGAAATATGTTTACTTCTCAATCTAGTTTTTGTTTCAACGTGACTTTGGGTGGTCAAGAAATACAGTACTGGGAAGTATATAAGATTGTTTTCTTAAGATAATTGTTCTTCTTAATTTATTTCTCATTAAAAAACGTAGTTAGTGATTGTCATTTCAAGTATAGACAGTTCTTTTCTGTAACCTGACACCATTTGTTTAATAACTATTCAGATTGTGGTCTTGTGTGTCACGGCCTTGAAATGAAACTGTCATCTTGCTTTATACTCAAAACCTGTCCCCAAAGACAGAGTCTGGCAACTCCATTGTTTTGCCGGAGCAAAGGTAATCTGTATGGAGAATGTTACTTCTGTACATGAGGAAAGGCAGAGTAGATTTTGCAGGAGGTTGGTACTTGAGTGTTTCTTTCTCACTCTGGTGTCCTTGATGCTAATGTTACGTTAATGCATTCATGTAGTTGAAGAAATAGGCAACTGTAAAAAGCTATTTAACCTGATAAAGCTAAGAATTTGTTCACATTCCTGTATGCATTTAAGAATGCTAACTATATGCTAAAGATGTAATTAGAGCATGCACTGAATTGGTCTTTGGTTTCCATGCAAGTTGTTTGTCTCAAGTTTTTGGAATAACAAGTCTTGCTAGTATATGAATGCATTGTCATTTTCTCTAACGCTTCACAATAAAAATACATACATGTCAACTAACTCATTGCTTGTACTGTATGTAGAGTCACTTTGAAGAAGGGATGTCTTCACTTTAGTGTAAACGTTATTTACATTCAGTGATTTCCAGTGAATGAAATGTAATATTCCTTTAGGAAAACAACATTCTTTTTTGTTCTGCTGTCCCAGTTCAAGTTATTTTATGCTCCTTATCCGTGTTAGACTTCTTAAAATATCGTTGATCACACACAAACAAAAAAACCCTCATCTTTATTAACTTTTAATTGCCCTGTGTATAAAAAGATTGCATAAATAAAAATGCAATTTGAAATGCAGTTTTTTTGTTTTGTGAAAAGAGGACGAATGTGCTACAGTCAGCAAGAAAGCTCACTGTTTCCTGTTCAACGTTCAAAGTTTGGTGAAAATCATACAAATAATAGTTTATGCTTCCTTATTAAGGCGTAATTTTAGATTGTAGGTGATGAACTGATAAAAAATGAAAATTACGATAAGTAAGAAAGGGATATATGTGAACAGGATTAATGCAGTAAGTAGTAATAACTAATATTTGTCTTTTGATACTGACTACTGTAAGATCCTCAGAGGGAAGCAGTTGAAGTATGGGCTGGTAGAGCAGACAGAGAGGTGGGTTGAAAACTGACTGAACAGCCGGGCCCAAAAGGTGTTGATCAGCGGCACAAAGACTAGTTGGAAGCCAGGAACTAGCAGTGTACCTCAGGGGTCAATACTGGATCCGATCCTGTTTGTTAGTGATCTGGGTGATGGGGTAGAGTTTTCCCTCTGCAGGTTTGCTGACGACACCTAACTAGAAGAAGTGGCTGATATACCAGAGGGTCGTGCTGCCATCCAGAGGGACCTGGAGAGGCTGGAGAAACGGGCTGACAGAAACCTAGGAGGAGAAGCGCAAAGTCCTGCACCTGGGGAGGAACAGCCCCAGGCACCAGGACGTGCTGGGGCCATCCAGCTGGAAAGCAGCATGGTAGAAAAGGACCTGGGCATCCTAGTGGACACCAGGTTGGTCACGAGCCAGCAATGGGCCCTTGCTGCATAAGTGTCTGGTATCCTGGGCTCTATTAGACAAAGCATTGCCAGCAGGCTGAGGAAGGTGATCCTTCCCCTCTATTCAGCAGTGGTGAGATGGCACCTAGAGTCCTGTGTCCAGTTCTGAGCTCCTCAGTTTTAGAGAGAGGCTGAGAGAGCTGGGACTATTCAGCCTGGAGAAGAGAAGGCTCAAGGGGGATCTTACCCACCTGCAGGGAGGGTGCGAAGACAAAATTCAAAATTTAAACCTTACGTAAACTTCTTAAACTGTAGGAAAATCAAAAGATAGTACTTAAGGCAAGCTATTCCAGCTTGTAAAGGCTCAGGGGTTTAGTATTCTTTCCAAAAAGTGAAGGTATGAGCAAATACCTCTGTTGTTCTCAAGTTCATAGGGAGGTTGACTACTAGTGTCGGGAACTGATACCCAAAACAGGATGTAGCATTTCTGGTGTAATATTATTTGGTAGCAGGAGGGGAGAGACTCTGGAGCATCTTCAGCATATGACAGATGGTGATGCTCCTTGGGTGAGAACAGCTGGCTTTTATGCACAACGTAAATCTGGTATCACACTCCAGTGGTCTGAAATAATTTCATACTTAAAACTTCGGTCTTCCTTCTTTCAAAGAACTGTGAGTTTCCTCTGGGAGGCCAACCCCTTACCTAGGTAACAGCATGTTTAGGAGAATAGTCTAGCCTCAGACATGTAAGTACATCTAGAAATGTAAAGCAGCTCTGTTAAGCAAAAGGTCAAATGCTCAGTGCTTGAGTGTGAGCATTGTAGGTACTCTGCAGTCAGTCATAGTGGGTGTTAATTGAACTTTGTATGGTTAAAGTTCTGTAGTAACTGCCTGCGTTGGTTTATTGTAATAATTTATTGAAATATTTTTTCAATATTAAGTAACTATCTTCTCAGAAAGAATTGTATTGCTTTTCTTGACTCGTATCTTGGTGTGAGATGGTTACGATAGGTGAAGATCTGGTCTGCCAGCAGCAGGAATGTTAGCGTGGATGGACTGTTGGAACAATTCTTCCACTCTGAACCGTGAAACCAATCTGTTCCTGTCGGTTACGATTTTATGGAAACTAATTCTTTGTTGATGGAATCGAGTGAAAAATATGTGGTTCTGATTAACAAACAGTATGCAGAGTTTCTTAAGGTCACGGAGAACATTCCCCTGGACATGTGCGTGTGTTCAGATGTGCGTGTATGGCCATGCATTATATGTATTATATATGCATCTTCCTCTGTTAAAAATGATGAGCAGTTTAGTTTTTTCTTTTTATAGATACTGGTTTTTAAATATTTGTACTATAATATGTAAAATTATAATAGTAATTATTAAATATTTATATGTTTATCATAGTAGAATAAATATTCCATTTTGTTGTTTCTAAGTTTCAGAAACTTGCGGTTTTAAGCTCAGCAACCCTCAAAATAATATTTAGTATAACTATGTAACATAAACTCAATTAATGAGCCCTTTTTGAAGTAGCACTGTTTTCTGTAGGAAATACGTATTATACAGTTGACTGCCTGGATAAAATAATGACCTTTCATTTTTAAGTGTCCTGCAGAGCTGCAAAAAATAAACTGGTATCTGCAGTCTGCCTAATAGACTACTCACCACATCACCACCTGCAATTAAGCATAAGTGATTTTTCTGCTCAAGACAGGCTCAAGACTGATTTAGCAATGAAACTTAATTACTTGTAGCCCTTAGAGAAAATGGCCCAACAAGGTTGAGGTTGTTGGCAGGGCAATGTGGGAAAGCGATTGCTGAAACTCCCGTCCCTGTTTCTGATTTTCTGTTAGCAGTCCTTAGCGCCGTTAACCTTCAATTAAGCAAATATTCCCACAAACGTTGTGCATTATGTTATTTCTTTCTTTGTGACAGGCTAAAGGCAAAGGGAGAGAAAAGGAAACTGCAGCTTCTTAAAAACAAGTGTTCTGATCAAATCCAACTGGTTTACTGTGCAGGCAATGTTCTGTGCTAATGGAAATTAAAACTTGTAAATTAGTTCTCAAAAGCCTGTGCAAGCGTAAGGTCACCATTCTGGCCGAAGAAAGCTAAAGATAAATGAAATGACTGAAAGCTAAAGATAAATGCACATGTGCCTCTTGGCAATTTAATATGTCATAGGTAAATTGTTTCTTTATTTTGTACTCGGGTTATAGAGAAAAATGGTGAAGGAACTGAATATTAAAAAAATATTAATCATGTTAACAAACTACTTCATACTCAAAAATTGCTTCGTTTGAGTTTTTAGGAATGTGTTATTTAAAGGAAACAGGAACTTCAATTCTGTGACTCCAAGGAATACATCTGGAATAACAATTCAGAGGGACATATGGCATCAATTGGCTTATATTTTCCTATATGGAGGTTCTGATTGCAGTAAAAAGGAAAGCTATTCATTAATTATGCAGAATTAAAAATAGAAATACTGTGTTGTTGTTGATTTATGTACTCTGTTGAAGTACAGTGAGTTCTGAAAAAAATGTGGGAGTTGAGCAAAGAAAATTGACTTTTCTGTTGATCAGCTTTTCTCCTTAAAGGTTTTGTCTCCCTTACTTGTATATCTTCATATAGATAAATCTCTCATTCACCTCGAGGATTTTAATTTACGAAGAGTAGTAGTACTGCAGTTGTAATTCATTCAATATAATTGGCTTCTCAGTAGTGCTCAAAGTCTTGTTCCTGCTAACAGCTATGGACATGTTTATCAATGGCAATATTCATGGTAACGAAACTAAACATGTGCCTAAATATTTGCCGGAGAGTGCACCAATTCCCAAAGGCACATTTAGCACATGCTCTAGTGCTTTACTCACTAGGGAGCGAATTTAAGTATGTGTATAGGTCCCCTTGATTTCAACAGTATTTAACTGGATAGGTGACTTAAACTTTTTGCTAGACAGGAAGTAATAATTTAAACATGTACTTAAATTTATATTTTTTTTTTTTTTAAATCAGGGCATTGACGGACTCATTGGAATGAGCACTCAGCTTTATGTTTACCATCCCTGGAATATTTACCACTCCTGGCTTGTGTTTATCATGCTTGGAGTATCTGGGGAATTTCTCTTTATAATGAAGAGTAGTAGGGGTTTTTTGGGTAGTAAACAGCCATTTTAAAAATTATGCTGAGGTTTCTCCTTAAATATCCAAGTATACTTTTCAGTCATATATTTTGTAGATGGGCTTGTAGCACCATTTAGTCAGTAGAGTTTATCAGCGTGTCCCTTTCAAAGCCTGTTCTCAATTGCATATACTCTTACTTTGAACTGCTCAGGCTGAAATTTCCTGAAGCAAATGAGGCTGGTACCCCTCAGATAAGTTTTATTTGCTATACAACCTTGATTCCCCTCCCTTCACGAAGGAGGCCGAGGTATTGTGCAAAACCCACCACGTGACAAAGTAATGAAAGACACGTGCACTCAGAGACCTGAATTATGATTGCACCAGCAACACGTGTCAAGAACCACATGAAGTTAATAAGGGATGATTCCTGCTCTGACCGGTTAGCTATCTAAATAAGAAATAATAAGAAAGCGTAACGTTAACATCTCCGTATGGGGCTTGGGTAATTGAGTGACTAACTCAGAGTCGTACAAGTAAAAGTGAAAAGTAAACTTCAGTTCTTACCTATTCAGCTGTAAGGGCAAAGTGTCACCAATTATTTTGCAATAGCTCATGCAATACCTATACTTAATTCCGATCGGAAACTAATTAATGGGGTTGCCTGCAGTGAAAGCGCACTGGTCTTGATAACCCAAGTGGTCTCCTGCAGTTTGAGGTTCCAGTGGAACTGGGTCCCAGTGGCATAGCAATCTGTTCTTTGCAACCATCCAGTGATAAGGTAACGCTCAGGCCACCCTGTAAAATTCATCGCTCTTGGGATGCGAGATGAATCATAGTGCTTTACCTGCTTCGTGAATTTCACTGAAGTTTGGAAGCAAAGCTTCACTCCTTAGAAGAAAAGGCCGGTGTTCTATTGGGATAACGTTAACAGCTTTGCTGCCTCTTGTTTATTGCTGGAGTGTTTGTAGTATAGGTGGAGATAAACTGTGTTGTTTATGAAGTTCCCCTCCGGTTTTATAATTTTCTAAGACAGGTGCTTTGACTTCCATGTGTGGATTTTAAATCTCTGTTAACTTGTTTGTAAGAAGAATTCAACAGTCATTTTTAATGTACTGAATTTTCTTCGCCCTGAGCTGTGTCATTTTATGGTCTGTGCAGAATGGAACTGAACAGGGGCAGATGTGGAAATATTTCTTTTCGGTAACGGTGTTTTGTACACAATGTACTCCTCTCCTGTGGCATTCATTACAGCGCATTGGACTTTGTGTAAATTCAGGAGAAAAACATAGACGAAATTTCTCTGTGTCATCTGCACGCCCTTGAACTTAGTTTTACTTTGCGAGGCCTGTGTGCAGGAAGCTGTGAGTGGGTACAATTTTCCAGTCATGAGAAAAGTGCTTGGAATTCCAGACATTTGGAAATGTGCACATATATTTAATAGAACTTTTTTTTTTTTAGGAAAAAAACTCTCTTAATTTGCTGAAACTCAGAACTTTTATGGAATCAAATCTAACCCTGGAATTGTTTACCAGACTAAAGGAAAGTGTCCTTCGCTTTTTACTTGAATGGTAGTGATGATGTGTAAAGGAAAGATTGATTGATATCTGTTTCCAGATAGCAGCAGAAGATCTTAAAGTTCATTCTCTTGTTTCATCTGAATAGAAAAGAGCTGTTTAAAAGCAGCACCTGATAAACAGTATGGCCTGGTAGAGGCAGTGGTTATCAAGAAGTAATTTCAGTGTGCGACATTAAATGTCTGTTTTACAAAACGTGTCCTTCCAACAGTTAACTATACTTGTGAAACTGTCTTACATCAGTATTTTTTTATAACTTAATCGCCCCATATAAATTATTTCAGTTCAAGTATATGCAATGTCTAGAAGTAGCATCTCTAGCACTGAGGTTCACAAAATATTTTATTTTAACGTGACAGTAATGTGGGAGGTATTGTTGTAAGTGATGGAACGGTGTACACAAAAGACAGAAATACGACATTATGGTAACTTGTATTCATCATCTTGCTGGAACTGTATTAAATGCAGTCTCGTTTCAGATTACCTACATGATACCGTAAAATACCACTCATTAGTACTTTGCTAACATTGCAGAGATGGTTTATGTGGCAACTGATCACTTAATGCAGAAAAAGAACATAATTTATACTAGAATACATTATAGAGGGATTTATTGACTCTAATAAATGTTTTGAGATAAGGTTTTCTGTAGCATATATTAAAATATCAGTACAGGATTTTACTACAATAGCTATTAAAGTGCTGCTCAACAGTGGACATAGTGGATGCTGGAATGCCGAGTGACAGCTCTTTAACATTTGAAGTGCTGTGCTTTTCTCTTAAGCAGAGAGAACAGTTTGTGCATTTGAAAGTTACGGAGAATTTTAGAGCATGTGGACAAAAGGGTTCGCAATTGATCAACTCTCACTTGATTTCTTCTCAATTTGCCGGACGTGCCTGTAAGACGTAGGTGTCACGAGGAGGTGTGACCATACAGCTGGCTGTGCAGCGGCTAGCATTCTCCTCTTTGCTGTCCTCTCCGGAGGGTGGTCAAGGGCCGGGTTTGAAGTAAGTATACATCCATGCTGCTAGGGTAGGGAGGATCCTGCAACGAGCCCTGTGCATGCTACCTAACACTTGATGTAATCCCCGCTTTGGTATGTTTTTAACAAGTCTCGATGTCTTCTTAAGCCGAAGTGCTCACTCTGCTCACACCATACCAGCACTTGTCCCTTCAGTGATGCCACGTTACTGCCCCTCTTTTCATTATGGGCCATAATGTAAGACATTTCTAAGTTTTTCCTTGGGATCTTGCCTTTTTTTTGTTCTTCAGGTGGTCGTGCGAAGCCATCTGCTTGCTCCCCGTAGTGTAAGGGAGTCCTGCTGTGTCTCTGTGAGGTGGCCAGGCAGAGGCTTGTGGCCACGCGGGCCCTGCAGTCCTGGCTCGCAGAAGCTCAGCGCGCATCGCTCCGAGCACCTGGATGTCCTTCTATCTTGTCCCCTCCCCCTGTTTTTTTTCTCCCATGTTTCAACAGGATTTTTTTAAGGTGCTATCAAGACAAAGTCTTTTCTTACAATGAGTAGAAACAGCCCACTGGATTTGTGCTTCTGTAGCGTTATTCTCAAAGCAAGAGCCATGTGCAGAGAGATGTGAGGTAGTGCAGGCCTTGCCGGAGTGGTACTGGGAAGACTGGGCCGGCTTGTTGAAGCGAGAGTCTTTGAACTAATCTAACCATCTGATCAGGGGAAGACAATGGGAAAGATGGTCTAGAAGTTCCAATATAATTTTTGTGCTGTCTGTTATTAAGATGTCTCCGGTCCCACAGCACCGAATGTGAAAGTTCGCCTAAGCAGGGATTCTAGGAGAGCTAAAATTAGACAAAGCTTATTGCTGGAATATCTAATTCAGTCATTTTCCAAGTATAGATGAGGGTTCAAATTTGTCTATATTAATTCCTTCAGGGTGTCTTAAGGAGTTTTATCCAAGATCTTTAAAGAAAAACAAGAGTTATGTTTTATTTTCCGAAGTACTTATCTGGTATTATATTAAACATTTGAAAGCATACATATTAAACATTTGAAGATACACTAATGAACCAACGTTGCTTGAATTTTTCTTTGACCTATTTCTGTATTGTAGACAGATTATAGTATCAAAATACTGTAGTGAATCGCTTCATAATTAAATTCTTCGTTGATATCTCAGGGGTTTGAAATTCCTTTGGGTTTTCCCACCACCACCTTTGAAGATAAGACCTGATTTGTCATGTTTCTGCGATTCTAAAGTAGTTTTTGCTCAGGTGACCTAACAAGTAGATAAAAATGGTGCTGTATTTGGGGGAGAGAAAAGATTTAAGAGTTTTCTTTTATATAACAATTTGTCATTTTTCTCCTATAGAATTGGCAAAGTTATAGTCTTTCAGAGTATCCAAGAATTTATATCCAGTTGTGGAAGACTGTCTTTTTATTGATCGACACCTTTCTAGTGCAAAAATTTTTTAATTGGAAGAAAAAAAAAATTTGCTTGCAATTCAGTACTTACTGTAGGCAAGAGCTGAGAACGCTCCTAATTTTTATCTCAAGGCTGCCCAGTAGAAGAAGCATTTCCAAAACAAACTGAAAGATAAGAGAATTGAATTCTAAAGTATTTATTTCTTGTTTTTTAGTTGCTTAACCTTGGCTGTTTTGTGTCTTGGGTTTATTTCTGCTTAAAAGCATAGGTACCTCGGGTCCGATTCATACAGGCTTCTTATATTAAATCTGCTAGTATTAAGCCCTCATTCTGTTTTATTGTGGTATGTCTGTGTTGTGAGTTTGTTTTTTGTTTTAAGAAGCCAAATAGTAATAATGTTGTGTGTTTTTTTCCCCCAAACCAATATTTTTATATGTGTTTCTCCCTTGGTAATGTGACACAATATTGGTCAGTGTTTGAAGAAGCATTTCATTGCCCCAGTAGTGAAGTAGGTGTTCTTCAAGTAGTATGAAACGCTGCCAGAATTTCTGGAAGCAATCTGAGAATCGCTTTGATGTTACTATATTTGTACATGGATACCAAGTTAAGGACCTTGTATAAGGCTCACTTTAGTTTCTTATTTTTGCAATTTAAACTAAAGCTCTTCAACATAAAGGAGGCAACAGAAAACCCCTAACACATGTTATTTTTTTTTTCCACAAAAGCAGGGCAGCTTGTAATTAGGGTTGAAAAGGACTTCTAATGGTGTACTAATTCATTCTTCTTCCTTGTCCTGACAGGTTTAATTACTCCTAAATATCAGTAAGTAGACTGATGACTAGCCCAGAATTGACCAGCTGCATTGATGAAGGGACAGTGGTAAAACTGTTCTCGCCATTTTGTTTCTTTTTTTTTGTAAGTTGTACTAGTGAATTATTTTTCCTCCAGTAACTTCTGCTTTACTTAGCTGTAAATAAGTCATTCAGACATTTTCTTTGGATCTAATGGGTCTTTTTTCAATTCCTTTCTGATCATCCTGGCTGCAATTTAGCGGGTTTAAATCAGTTTTACTGGGTGCAATATTTCCCCTTAAAGTTGACCTCTCACTTTCTTTCTAACACATTTTAAAAAATTAAATTAAAATTGCCTTTCTCTTGTAATATTTTTTCTTTCCTGCATTCCTGGCATTTTTTCTTAACTTAAAATAACTCAACATGTTGAACTTCTCCATATTCTCTCCACCAGTGTCTTCATCGTTGTTTTCTTTTTCCCGTTTGCTTCAGAAAATGCATCTTTCACGTCACCCTCAGTCTAGGGGGTAGCCAGCTTATAGAAAGACCAAATTCTACCAAAACCATCCTCTTTTACAATTTCCACAAGAAGTGAACTCCTTTTCTGCCTCCGTGTCAACCTTATGTTGTGGCCTCCTTCAGTATTTCCTACAATATAAGGGCTGTGCTGTTGTTAGCCTACTTCTGTGTGATCCATCTCATCTGATGAATGGCTTCTGGGTGTGCTGTGCTCTGCTCAGTTATTTCTGAAGGCGTGCGGAAAGATGCTGATTATCAATTTCACTTTTTCCAGGGGTTGAAGAGAATAATTCTGCAATAGCATTTGATTTATGGCAAGTGATAAGGAGGTGCAGTGCATAGAAAAGTGAGGAGGTGATACTCCTGTCTGTAAAAAAGTCCTATGTGAGTAAATGTGGCAAAAAATTTACGCAATGGAAGAACAAAATGTGAGTCAGAATAATCGATATATTTTACTGAGTCTTTATGAACTTATCTCATGGTGAACAGACTTTCGTCCAAGTTGCGTTGTCCCTTAACAGAAGCAGCTGAATTGCATAGGAACAAACGAGCATCGATGGGTGCAGCAAGCGCAGTAAGCTGTACAAAGGGACGACCTCAAGTGCATTCTGCACCCACCTGGTGCCCCAGACTCTCTGAAGCAGGCTGTCTCATACTTGAAAGCTTTGTTATTACTACAATTGAAATGGCAAATTACAGTGGTTGGTCTGAAGATACCAGTTTGTTCAAAGAAATGGCGTTCTGATGTTCAGAAAAAAACCCTGCAACCTAATATAGCATGTGGGTGCACATCAAGTATGACAGCAGAAAACACCTCAAAGACGCGAGCAGAACTGAAATAATAGCATGTTATTTTCCCCTTGGTTTACATTTAAAATATCTTTCTAACATTAAAGACTAGGCATTTTTCTTTTAAATATTCAAGCCCTAGTCACTGTAGAAATTGGATGTACTCATCAGCAAAGTTGAGTACTTCCCACTGCTGGGAAGGAAGTAGTTTTCTACCCCTCCGATCCCCCCCAAAAAGTTTATGGCTGATGTTTTTACTTTAGTTGGTTCCTCCTCTTGGCATGAATCCCTTTATATATCTACTGACAGTATCTTCTTTGTTCCTCTGCTCACCAAAGAGAATATATCCAAATCTTATGTGCTCCTCTTAACAATGTGTAGGGTTTCTTTCGATATTTCTTTTGTTCTCAAAGGGGGCTGTAATTAATGCCAAACAATCTAAAGTGTTCAAAACATTAATGCCTCTAATGCAAATGGTTTTTATCTGTTACTACGTGACAGGATCATTTTGCATGTATGAATAAAGTATCTTAAAGGGTTATTTGGAAGATAGGTATTAAAAAGAGACTCGTGTGAGCACAAGTTCATTTTTGTTCACCAAAATGATTATATTTATTTTCAAAATTTCAGCTAAATAAAGTATTATCCAAGTTAAAACTTTGTTTATAAGGGCATTGTTTTTCTACATGTTTTTTTCTGTAATTTGATAGCTGAAACTATCAGTGTGTGTTTTACGCTGGTGTATACGTGCTTGAATATGTGTAACCTGATCCGTTCGTCTGACTTTTAGCTATACTGGGGCATGTGCCGCCTGCTGTGCTCGGTTCTGCTTTTGTCTCCGTTGTTTTCACTTTTGTAATGATTCCCTGCAGTCCATGAACATTAAGGTCCACATGAGGTCAACCATACCTTGCAGACAGTGACAGTAGTGCAGATAATGACAAATATGGGGGGGGGTGTCACACGGTGTTTCCTGTATTTAATCTAGAGGCCGGTGATTTGTGAGCAGCCTGCAAGGATGCTGCACATAGTTTGGTGTGTCTTTAGGTTCAAGTTTGAAATGCTGAATATTCTCCTGCTCCGTCCTCCTTCTGTTTATGTTGTTTAAATTCTTCCTGGAAAAGGAGCATGTTTGGGGATCTGCTGTCCCAGATTTTGTCTTTTTCTTGTTTTACACATGTTTTATTTCACTATTAATGGGTGTGGGTTAACAAAGCTGTTTCTGTTTAACCACCACCTGAACTTGGGTAGTGTGGAAAGGAAATTGGTTCAGCTAAGGAATAATTTTAGTCATTAATGACAGTAAGAGCCCACGAAAAGAAGACCAAATATTTCTTCAAGCGTCCAAAAAGTAGAGGTGACTCTAGGCTGAAAATACCTCCTGCAGAGTAGGAAGTGATGTATAGATAGGGGTCATCGTAAGCTCAAAGGATTTCTGTCTCCACCAGCTAACGCTAAGAAGTGATTTAATAATACTTGTAACAGTGATAGAAGGTAGTAAGGCAGGCAAGATATTCTGAAAAGAAAATAAAACCAGCAGCAACAAAACTCTCTCTTTTCACGTGCCGTTTTAATAAGCCTCGTCTAAATTGTAGGATTGTAGACTTCTGCTCGTGCTCTGATGAACAGCTCTTGTTGGCTGGTGGAGAGTAAGGAGCTGTTAGCTTCGCTGTGATAGCCCTTTGCCTGTGCAAGTGTGAGTGCAAGTGGTTGTGATGCTGGGCGGTGGTGGGTTGCTGTGGTTGCTCTTAAGGAAACAAAGTAAGGATGAAATCCTTTTGTTCCTTCATTGGATTTGAGAGAAATGACTAAAATCCCTGAAATCCCTGGAAACTGTGATAGAACAGATTACTCTTAAGATTTCAGGAGTATTTGTGAAAGCATTCCATTAAATATGGACTAGTCAAATTTGATGAGATAACCGATAATGTCGAGGTGAGGCTGCAGCTCAAATACTGTGTTCAGTTCTGGGCCCCTCACTACAAGCAGACATTGAGGTGCTGGGGCATGTCCAGAGAAGGGCAACAGAGCTGCTGAAGGGTCTGGAGCACAAGTCTTGTGAGGAGCGGCTGAAGGACCTGGGGTTATTGAGCCTGGAGAAAAGGAGGCTGAGGGGAGACCTTCTCGCTCTCCACAACTCCCTGAAAGGACGTTGTAGCGAGGTGGGGTTGGTCTCTCCTCCCAAGTAACAAGTGATAGGACGGGAGGAGATGGCCCCAAAATGTGCCAAGGGAGGTTTAGATTGGAGATTAGGAAAAACTTCTTCCCTGAAAGGGTTGTGGAGCATTGGAACAGGCTGCCCAGGGAAGCGGTTGAGTCACCATCCCTGGAGGTATTTAAAAGACGCGTAGATGTGGTGCTGAGGGACATGGTTTAGTGGTGCAGTTGGCAGTGCTAGGTTAATGGTTGGACTCCATAATCTTAAAGGTCTTTTCCAACCAAAATGATTCTAAGATGCTTGATCTCAGGTGTCTTTGTTATTAAGTTAGCGGAAAGAACATTTTATTTCAGGGTATGTTCACTAAGATTTGCTGGGATCTTTTCTTCATTGGTTGATTTATTCTTATGTGCCCTGTTGGGAAAGAAAAAAATCACGTCTTGTGTATGTGATGGATACCCTGATGTTATGCATTCTGTCATTTTACTTAAGCTGTTTTACAGGAAAGTCTTTTGAGACTGTTGAGGAAAGAGGCCAGAAATATAATTATGCCAAAACTGCTGACTTCTTAAAAAGAGGTTCCAGTGATAACAGGATTTAAACTAAAAGCAGTTTAATATCAATTACATTGCTGCAATTTGCAGGAAAGACATTTTACCTTGAGTTTAAATTTTTCTGGACTTGAATTTGTTAACCCATTGATATAATAGCATTGTGAGCTGTGGTGTTTTGTTTCGCCCTTTTTTTCAGTGTTAACGATATCAAAATGCAAAATTTATGGTTGGAAAGAGGATTCTAGCACTGTTGCATTGCATTTAGATGTTCTCTTAGCTCGTCTATGCTGTTGAGTACAACTAGCATGAAGATGGCTTATTTTGGTGGAGTAGGGGACTGGGCCCACAGTTTGTTACTAGTGCTATTTTTTGCAGAGACTGTCTAGGAGTAGCTGAGAGATGAAAAGATGTTTTCAACTGGTCACCCCTGTACCCAAGGACATTTGGTTGGTTTCATTTATATTGTAATAATCCGTTGTCTTTGAAGCTTGTATAGTATTTTCTCAGTATAATCCAATTTTGAATGCCATTTTACTGCATTAGTTGGCAGTTCATCTGTTCACACGCCTACCTCGCTCTGGGAAATTCGGTATTTCTCAGTGGTGATTTGGAAAACTCAAGTCAGTTTAATGGAGCAAATACTTCATGACCAGCTAAGGAGTGCATTTCACCTTTTGCTGTACTGCTTTCAAAGTGCCCATCTTGTAATCAAAAAGACCTTTAACTGCTGGGACATAACCAAATCATGTGGTCTTCTGCACCGTTGTTGGCCTGTGGGTGCAGAAGATAGAGAATCAAATTACGTTTTCTGAAAGAGAAATGTGTGGAGCCCTGTAATCTTCACTAGATAAAGCTCGGTGTCTTTGTGCTTCAGAGCAGTACTTAATGAGACGGTTCAAAAGGACAGCAGATGTGTTCTGGAAAGCATAAAGAATTGAGCTCTTTGGTGTTGCATTTGAAGATGTTCTTGTTAAGTCATTTTATACAGTTCACTGTATTGAGTGATTTCGTGATGTGCTTTCCTTCAGTTTTTCTCCTTATCACGGGAAACCTTTGTGGAGTTACCGCACTTGACTAGAGGTTGTTCATCCTTTGCTGTCAAGCAAAGCAAACAGGTCTTTCAGATGTGAGTACTGGTGTTGTGGCTCACCAGGCAAGCTAAGGTGAGGTGGACTCTGGTGAAATTTAGGACTAATTCAGTGCCGAGAATTATTTGAATGCAGTATTAGGGGGAAAAATTATCTCATAACACTTATGAAAGTGTGAAGTTTTTGAAGATTAAAATCTATAGCATGAATTTTACAGGGAAGAATATAATTGGATCTTTTAGAGGAGTAATCAACTGTATTAAATGCAGATGTTTTATTAATGAAAGTGTTTAAGTAATCTCTATTTTTCTCCTCTAGTTAAAAATCGTACATATGATAAGCCTTTAAATTTTTATAACTTATCTTATTTTTTCATAAACCAACAATAGCGCATTTTAAAATTAATTTTTTCTAAGTTTTTAGTGGAGTAAGACTTTTTCGGATGGATGTTCTCGGGATAATTGATGTCGATCATCCACTTTCTAGAGTTGTCGCTTTTTGGAGATCTTGCTAGTGCGTTTCTGATCAGGAAATAGGTGTGGAAATATAATGCACTTAATTCTTAGTGCTTCTGCAAGACATGACTTTGCTTACCGTGACACGTGTTACTTTTAAAAATTCAGTTCTAATGGGTCTGTGCATTTTATGTTGAAGAATAGAAAAATATTTCTGTTTTCCAAGATTTTCCTTTCTTTGACAGGTAGCTGTAGCTCACCAAAAGACAAATCATTTGTGTAGGACCCTCATTCACTTCATGAAAAATACATTGCTTAAAAAGTAGAAGGTATTATTAGGAGAAAGGGATTAACATCAGTTGCTACTTTCCAACAAAAATATTAATTTTGCAGGTGCATGGCTACATTTTGTCCAGTTCCGGTGGACTTAAATGATAAAATTCAGATCCATACACCAAAACCAAAATAATAAAAAAGAATAATATTATTTTTGGAAGCATTTGGGAACTGTCTGTGAGGCAGTGCTAGAATAAACTTGAAATTTTGGGGTAGTTTCCTGAAATGTGTCCAGAGATTTGAAACAACTGTGTACTGACCATTGAAACACTGCAGTAATGTCAGGAGCTCATTAAATTCAGCTGCATGATTGATTGTATGGGCAGATATAAATGCAGCTCATCTCCCTGTAATAACTTTTTCATGTTCCCAGAAGATAATTCTTGGATGCAACACCATGCTCTTGGAAGTGGGTGCTGTGTGCAGTTACATCAATGGATTACGCAGCTATTTTTTGAAAATAAGCTTTTAATTAATTTCCACAGTAACAATTAATTTTCCTAAATAAAAATAAAGTTTGCAAATGAATTGTTTTAGATGTTGATAACCAGCTCATATGCTTTTAAAGAGTGTTCGTGAACTGTGTTTTTAAGAAGGTGACAGTTCTTTCTTTGAGTTGTTTTGTATAGAGTTGTAACTGATACTATTTTAATCCATCCTCATGTTTTAAAAAAATAAAAAAAACCCCACAGCATTATCAAGTATCACCGTACTTTTGAAGTTCTCCAGAAACAGACTGGTGATATTTGCTAGACCCGGTAGACCACAATCTCTGTTGCTTGCCCTGTCTCCCCTCTCCACTTTTTCCCACTGATCTGATCCTGCTATATGGATACAACTTGCTGTTGAGGAGATTACCCACCATGCCGGCTGCCGTGGAAGATGTCATTTGAGGGGCTGAGGCAGCCCTTATGGAGCCCTCCACATCCCAGCTTCCATCTGGGAGGTGCTGGGTGCAGGTAGCCCTCCCGTCTCCCTGGGGAAGGGCAAGTGGTGAGGGAGGTGGGAGGTGCAGAGCAACCAAGAGGGTGTAGAGCAGAATAGGGCAGTGGCCTAATATTAAGGAAATTGTGATGGTTTTAGTTGGTTTTCTACATACTAATTCTGAAATCTTGTATTCTGTACTGAGATATTCCTGTGGTACTAGCAACAAAGTAATGCCTCTAGGCATGAGGAAACATCTGTACCAGCTTTTAAACATTTAAGAGAACGTTTAAACGATCGCTGAAAGGCATAATCTTATATTATTAACCTTGTTTCACGTTAATTTTGTTGTTTGGGTTTTTTTCTGTGTGGTAGTAGGAGTAACAGTAGCAGAAGGAATAGATGTTCATCTGGCTTCTCTGTGATACTCTCTGCTCATGCCACGGCTTTTTCCTGAACCTCTAACTTCTGTGTTAAGAACTGGGTGACAGATCCTCTAATGTTTAAATGATGGTGTGTAAAACAAACAAGACAATTTTAAAACTGCCAGGAGAAAGAGTAGCATAATATAATGTAAAAAGGTTATCCTAATGAAGTTATAGTGAAGTTCTCTAATACAAGAAAAATGCGTGTTTGCTGGTGTGTGAGCTTTTGCTGTGTTACCTTTTAAAAAGAAGTAGATTAATAAGTATTTCAGTAAATCACCATTATTTTTCTACTGATTTCCATATCAGTTTTGAGCTTAGTTTTTTTAGTTCTAAGAATCTTAAAGCTTAGTCAAAACTTAGGGAAAGGCACTGTGAATTTAGCTGGAACCATTTAAAATAGTGCTTCTCTTAGCTTCTGGTTAGCAGCTCCTCTTTCTACTCAGTCTCCATACAGGAGATGGTTAGAAGGACCAAATGAGGCGAGAATGAGCACAGAATCACAAAAAAGAATGGCAGGATTTGGAAGGGCCCTCTGGAGATCCCCCAGCCCAACCCCCCTGCTAAAGCAGGTGCCCCCAGAGCAGGGTGCACAGGAACGTGTCCAGGTGGGTTTGAATCTCTCC
>VZSC01017604.1:140639-152037 GCA_013398225.1 Steatornis caripensis | reverse complement strand
AGGGCATCACCAGCAGAGATAAAGAAGTCATTATCCCACTCAGTGCTTGTCAGGCCACACCTGGAACACTGTTCAGTTTTGGTCCCCACTATACAAAAAAGATGCGGCCACAAAGATGATCCAGGGACTGGGAAGCATGCTGTATGAGGAAAGGCTGAGAGAATTAAGTTTGTTCAGCCTTGAGAAAAGAAGGCTCAGGGGAAACCTCATCACTGTGTTCCAGTACTTAAAGGGTGGCTACAAAGCAGATGGAGACTCCCTTTTTACAAGGAGTCACACAGAAAAGAGGAGGGGTAATGGGTGCAAGTTACTTCTGGGGAGATTCTGATTAGCCACAAGAGGACAATTTTTCGCAACGAGAACAATCAGCCATTGGAATGATTTCCCCAGGGAAGTGGTGGATTAGCCAACATTGGACACTTAAGATCCATCTGGACAGGCTGCTGGGCTGTCTTGGCTAGACCGTGCTTTTACCCTTCCAACCTGGTGTTCTAGGATTCTATGATTTTATTCTTGATGTAGATGAATTTTCAGTCTCATGAAGCCTGTTCTTCTCAAGGACATTGCCTATTAAAACATTGTATTAGTTCTCTTTGTAGACGGCATTTTTGGTGAGGTATTGGTTAAGAGCATACTCTCCTAATTTTTGCTTCTCTCCGTGCTTTCAGAACGCCTTTTGTTGGGAAGGGGAAGGAGCTTTGTTTTGTTCGGAGATCTCTGAAGAATTTGATCAAGTGCCATAGGTTCCTGCACCAGTCTTTACCACAATTACCCTTGTACAAGTTAGAGACTGTTTATACCTGAAAGGCAGAAAAACTGGAACTATTTCAGTTTCCGAGTGCCTGAGCACCGTGAAGGATTACAAGTGACCGTGTGACTGCACTTCGTGTCTAATTACTCTCACAGTGGGAAGGTATTGAGTTGTTCTGACATCCTGCCTTACTGCATATCTGTCTTACTCTGGTTCTCAGACAGAGACAACCTGCATATTTAAACAGAGCTGGATGTACACTTTTACTGACTGATAGATGGTTTGGATTTATTTTATGGAGAATTTTCTAGGTTCCTTGCTTTGAAAACCTCTGAGAAGGCTTTCTAGTTCACAAGCAATAGGAAGTCTTTTAAGGTAGGAGATTTCTGTTTGATCTACTTGTTTTTTCATTTGAAAAGTTTTCATTAGTCAAATTTTTGACTTTCCGAGAATTGTAGAGAAATTTTCTTTGTGGCAACTTTCTCTGTGACTATTGGAAAAATACCATCACCGTAACTGCGAATGTTCCCTGATAATTAGAAATGAACTATAAAATCTGCCAAATGGCTGTTAGTTGTTCTCTTAAAACGCAATAATGAAAACCAAGGTTTCAAAAGTCATGAAAGTTCACGTCCACCCAGCCAGGCCTAATGTAGCAAGACTTGCCCTGCTGAGGACATGCTGATTTTCTCAAGAGGCCTCCAAAAACAAAGCAAATCTAGAAAACCAAAGCCCCCAAGTTGCCTACTGTCTGAGTGTTAAAGTCATGGTTGGGGGGCTTAAAGCTGAGCTGTGTCAGGAAATGGGAAATGAACTGAAAATGCAGCAGTGTCACGTTTAATACATTTCTTGGGGTGTGTAAGCAGAGAATTTACCTTGACTCATGGCAAAAGTCTTCTCTTGTAGCGACGGATCACTGAAGCTGTTAATTTTTCCCTTTTTGGTCAGAATTCCAAGTGTAAGCTTTCAGCAGCGCTCCATTTGACAGTGTTTCTGTTAACGTTTGAATGTACTGAGGCCATGCATCAAGGTTTAGGTTTAGGAGAAGGGTGCTTGAGTGTGCGAGGCCGGGTGTGCGAGCGCCCATGCCACTGTGAGCAGAACACGGGTCTCAGGAGGGAACATGTCGCAGAAACACCGAGGATGATCCTCCTAATGAATGACAGCAAGCCTCTAGCGTTTATGGGGTTTTTTTCCACAATGGTAAATGCGAAATAAGGAAAAAAGGTGCTGCAAAAGGCTCCTGCTGAAGAAAACACATCTAAGTGTTATTTTCAGAATCTGAAGATGATGCTTAAACCGCCCTCTTCCTTGATTCTGATGCAGTGTCTTGGTGGTCAGTGGAGATGTGTCACCGACTTCAGTTACTTTGGGGGCATTTCATTTTAGTTCTACTACTGAGTAATAATAACTTAAAAATGACCTGTCTTCAAGGAAGCATCAGGTCTTTCAATTTCATTTATCCCCTTTAAGAGTAGGTTATGTATGTGATACTGGACATGTCTGTGTTGAGCCCGTAGTGTTATCCAACCAGATGTGCGGAGGCGGGGTGGAGGTGTGTGGGGGAATTGCTTAATTTAAATGCACCTTACAATATGAAAAAAAAAAGAAGACTTGATTTTTTGAAAGTCGTTATCTTTAGAATATTTGTTGTGATTCATTCAGAGTATTTTGTTTCAGGAAGGTAGTTTCTGGTTTGTGTGATATGTTGGCTGGAGCTTCCTCCTGCTGTTTTTTTTTCCTCCTTTAATTATTACTGAGCCACATGAGTATCTGTTTTAATTCAGGAAAGGGCAACCCTCCTAAATAATTTGATGTCTCTGTAGCCCTGAGGTATTCTACCTACTTTATATATATATATATATATATATTTGTGTGTATGCTTTTTTTCTAGTTAGATACTGTTTGAAATGAGAAGGTGACTGTGTGGCAACCTAACAGAATGATGTTTTTACAGCTGATAGTTGAAGGTTTATGCTTTATAGTCTGGGATGTGCTTTGGAGACCTGGGAGTACTGGAAGGCACAGAATAGGATTGGAGATGGGCGTTTCATGGAGATGTGTCGCCACTGCTTGGTGCTGGAGCCGCCTGCAAGTTGTGTGTCAAAGGACTGATTAGTTTCAGAAACGACCCTGGACCAGCTCTTCCCATATGATATGCTGTAAAATAGTTTTTTGCTCTTTTGGGAAGGCGCAATAGTAAGATACTGCTGTTTCATTTGATAATTGCTTTTGTGTACTTTAGTCTCTCAAGCATTGTGCATCCTTGAAAGCAATGTCAAGAGCTTGAAGAAAGGTTGTTTCGTGGCTCTGTTACACTATGTTGTAGCTTTGTTTGCTGTGGTTAAGAGAATGCGAAGAATAGGGGAAGAGACTTGACGAGTGTATTTTGAGAAAACAAATGGAAGGTGCTCAAGTGTTTAACTGTATGTATATACATGGAATTCGTGAACTAGAAAATCAAGGGTTTAATTTTCTCTTTTGTTCTCTCATTCTCTTCTGCGACTGGCAGGTGCGCCCCATCTTGGCTCAGTTACCTTCTACATTTGCCAATTCTAATCGTTTAATCGTGATCAAACAACAGTGCTTTAACATGAATTTACGTAATCTCTTGTTTAATAACACATACTAGTGTTTCTTTTGATCTTATCTGTCTAGAAATTGCTAGAGGCTTCCTGGCAGAAAAAAAATCAAGAGCCTCTAATAGCTGAAGTGGTGTAGATGTAGCTAAATTGGCCAAGAGCGCCATGAGGATCTGACAGTTGTTCTTCAATGTTTTCATAAAGCCTGTCAATTTTAAAGCAGCAGCAATATTGCATTACTTCAGAAGTTACCTAATTTAAACTAGAAAAATAATCATTATGTGGAATGCCAAGATTATGACAATAGTTTTTGCCAGTACTTTTGATAGCTCATGAAATTCTCCCCAAATACGGTGTATTTCAAGTAGAGAAAGACACCAGGTGATAGAAAAGTTTTGATTTAAAAGAGTTTACTATAGGAAGAAGGTAAAACATTTCGTAACTTGAAATATCCAGAGAGATGGTTCCATTTTAGGATTTTCAATTGGCATGTGTCTTTTGGGATCACTAGAAATTTGAGTTTGGTAAAAGACAACCACCATTTTCTAGATGGTTTTATGCTTTTATAGAAAACCAAATCACCTGTTTTCAATCTGCAATACCTTTATATCTTTGTTTTAAGAGCTTTAATAATGACGTTTCTGTGCAGGAGCTGTGTGACTTCTTTAATAAGCAGTGGCAACGCTGAGAATCGAATAGCTCATTTTTGCTCCTTGCTGCACTTCTTAGGAATTGAAGGGTGCTGTAAGTGGAGATTTAAGGGATATTATAAAGATTACCATTTAAAAGGTAATTAACAAAAAAAAGGTAGATCACGTTTTGTCAATTAATTTGTAAAAGAGAGATAGTTTATGACTTCAGAGTAACCAGACAGTGTCAAACTTTGCGCATACTTGTACCCAGCAGGTACTGAGAGTAATATTTGAATGTGGTATATGCATTTTGTTATAACCGTGTCAGATCTCAGACTCCATGTATCGGCCGTTCCAGTCCTGTATGTGCCTGAGGAGACTCTGAGTGTGTTGCATTCCCTGTTGTCGCCTTCTGTCTCCATGGGAGAGTGAAATTTAAGGAGTCTGGGGCTGAGTACAGAGATTAGTCATTCAAAACACCCTGGCCCTGTTTAAGGGAGCTGTTCTGGCCTCTGAGGTGTCCTCTGAGACAGCTCTGGCCTCCGGGAGAGGAACAAGGGACTCTGAGACACAGAAAGCTGGGGTGAGGTAGCGCTGGAGCTGCTGCAGGGTTTGGGAATATATTTTCCCTTTATATTTTCACTCAGCCTTCGTAAGTTGTTTAACAGTCCTGAAGTATCTATTTTATTCAGTCCTAAAACTTAAATAAAAGCAACAGATTCAGAAGCTGTTGCTGAGGTGTGTACAAATGCGGTTTTTAGTATATGTCGTGCATTCCTTTTAAAGACCCACGTCACTAATACTATTTTCATGAATGCTGACACGCAGGAGACCATATAATCATCCAGTTGGATGACACTGGTTGACACTGGCCAGTGAATCTCACCATTTTGTGCATCAAGTGTATACAAAACTGTCTAATCATATTTCATTAATTAATCTTGCTGACTGGAAAAAATGTTGCCATCTTACTGGTCTGAACTCAGCAGACTTTAGGTCCTAGCCATCATGTGTTGTTTTTTCTACCAAATTAAGAATTGTCTTTACTCATCCAGGCCCTTGTAGTGATACTCCAGACACCTCTACATCTTCTCTTGAATAAGCCAAAAGCTTTAAGATACTAGCAGCTTTAGTTTTGTTGCAAATCATGTGTCCTGGGCATTGAATTGCTTCTTTGTAGCTGTCACTTCTGGGTTGGGTTTTTTTTTTCCGCTCTCTAACTGATGAGAATAAACTTACGGTAGTGTTGCTCTCAGGAAAATCCACTGTGCTAGTCCAAAAAGACCAGCAGCCTAAGAGGTGCGAAAAAGTGATGGAAGGCACAATAAAAACCTTCCCAAGTGATTTTTACTCACTTGGAACGGTAAATAGAGAACTAAGGCAGAGAGCAGGAGAACAGATAGAAACTAGTTCGATGCTCAGGAAAACCACTTGCCAAACCCATTGCAGATATAATCTAGTAGTAAGTGGCTGCTACAGCCTTCCTCTGCACCGTCTCAGAGTAGGTACTGTTTATAGCAGCAGACTCCGGCGGTGTAGCTGATACTGTTAGCAGCTCATGGGCTTAGGGCTGAAGTCTTGCCCTTTAGTCCCATATAGATGAAGATGTAGCTGTCATATGTAAGAACTGCCATGCAGCTAATGGTGACTGATTCCATCAGGTAATTATTTATATTGTACATTATAAATAATGTTCATTTCTTGCCTGGAGCATTAAATAATAATAGAAAATAACTACTTACATTAGTAAGAGTGATCATCAGATCAGATTTTAAGGGGCTAAACATAATGAAATGTGGCACCTATTTTCGCGTAACTTCTTGTTGTACGACTTCTGGTACCTTGTCTGCTTAATCAGAAAGATTCTGTGATTTCCATCCCATTTAACTAGTATAAAATTATAGAAAATTTTATGCTTTTTAACCAGATACTTGTTATTGGTGAAGAACGTCATATCAATTTTATACAGACAGTTCATGATTAGGACATGCAGTTTGTATTAATGAAATGTGCAGGTAGAAAAGAAGTATTCCATGCACATTTATTTCCTTGATCTTGGCGTATAAGCCCATTACACTAATCTGCGTGTCTATTTCCATAATTTTAAAATGATTTTTTTATTCGAAGGGAGCTTGTTTAAGAGATAATCTTAGTGATAGGAGCTGTAGAGAGCATTTTTATTGGAGCAATAACATGAAATAAAAATTAGGAACCACAAGCAACAGTTGACAGATGTCTGTGATTTGCACCAATATACAATTATAGTGCTGGTTATGTAGCTCTGTGGATTTACAGTTAAAGCTAGGGTTTTTTTAATTAGACCAATTAATATGTATACTTCATGTCTGAAGTAGGGGTAAATCTGAAGAATGGATTGTGTTACTCAAAAGTCTGATGGAGCATCTTCCTTCATTCCTGGTCATGTTGGTATAATAAAAGATATTACAACTACCATGCTGCTATTCCGCTAGGTGTATAAAGTTAAAAGGGTGCTTAGAATCTATCAGCAGAGACAGGGGTAAGCTCTTCTGTGGATAAAAGGCTTGTTTTAAGGATTAAAAAAAATACATTAAATAGTTGTGTGGCTTTTTCTGGATCATGTATTTTAAGAGTAAAAACTTGTGACCACTGTAGAAGGCTCCCAGTCATATGTATATAGATCACAAAATGCTGGTAAAACTGAAAATCTCTATTAAAAAGTAGTCATTTGAGGAAGGAAGCACACGTCAGTATTAAATCCTTACTACTGTGGCCATCCTTGTAGAAATATTAGTGATTGATTTTAAAAATGTATAGTAAGTAGTCCACTTTATCTTTTTTGTAACTTCTGGAAGAAATTGGCTCAGGTAATAGTTACTGGAGGGACTTCGTCTACCTGGGTTTTTAGTTTTCCATGATTTTTGCCAGTAAACGTTTCCTCAGACAGACCTTGGCTGACAGTTGTTTTTGCTGAAACACAGAGCCTTCAGGAGCTAGGAGTGGTAACTTTTTTTTTATCAAGAGTAGATACAGCTCTCACATGAATTGCGAAGTGGTTGATCAAGGAGGTGATGGTTTTCAGGCATCATGAATATGCTTGAAGTCGGGTGTTGATGTGCCAGCAGTTGAAGCAGCCTGAGGTCTTCTGTGAGCCGAGTTTAACACTATTCGGTGTTGAACAGTAACTCTGACACTCTAAATGCTTCTACCAGCTGATATCACCAATCTGTCCCTTTATTCCTCCTCCTGTCTTCATTTACATACCTTACGTGTATCTTCAGTGCTTTTTCTTTTTAATTACAAGGTCTTTGTTACTTTATCACAGCTTGAGTTCTACTCTTTGTTCTGACTGTATGGGAGAACCAGCAGCCTCTGATCAGAGACTTTTTTACCCCAGGAAATCTGACTATAATGAAAGTGCTTAAGGAAAATACACGTAGCCCTAGGATTAGGTAATACGCATGAAAATTCACAGTACATGAGCCTCGAGAGTAGTTTTAAGAGTTTTGTCAATGTTGTTTTTCCTTTGTCTGGTCCGAGATTTCTGTCTGTGGATCTGGCTACGAGGGGAAGTTGTCCGCGAGCTGCTGCTGGTGTTACTGGGGCTGCTGGTGACTGCTTTCAGCCAGAACTTTTTGTTTTGTGCTGAACTGGGAGCTGCTGAATGTTGCTTCATGATGCTGTTTATGTGAGGGCTAAGCTTTCTTGAAAAAAAAAAAATACTGGCTTTGTCAGCCAACAGAGATCTGGAAAAAGTACTACTTCGGTTTTGTCAGCAAATTTCCTCTTTATTTATCAAGGTGTAGTATCGTACAGTAAAGTATAACACAGTCAATGAAATTGCAGTGCTCACCTTACCCGCCAAATACGCCAATCTGTCCGGGAGCAACGGAATTTTTCCTTGTAATCCGTGCACATCTTTTAAAAAGTTTTAAAATATTTGGGGTGTACCATTCTCACTAGAAACATGTAGGTTGTCTGCTTGCTGTATCTGTTTCTGCAGCTGGAAAGTTTCAAGGTCTGTGTGTCACCAAGCACAATTTGTTGACCTTGTATTGTAAATCAAGAAGTGATGGACTCTGCAAGAAAAATCCCAAATGAGACTTCCTGCTCATTAGATTTTAAGGCTTAAATTCACTCAGTGTTTCGAATTATATTTCTGTAGGCCTTAGTATTTTTTCTTTTTTAGTATAGTTATTTTAAAATCTAAAATAGGTATTGCATATTATACTGAGGCTGCTACGAAAAAATCTATAGAAGAGGGTAAAGCTGAAAAAAATGCCTGTTTCGAAAGTAGCTTAGTTTTGGAACATGGTGACCATTTGCCTTCTGTTTCTTGGTGCTATGATTAGAAGACAATCACGGGGCTTTCCGTGTTGGGCTGTGCATTTCATGTAAAACAGTCTGGTTTAGCTGCATGTCTTGCTGTCCTTCAGTTGTGTAAAAGTTGGGAGAGACAGTGTCAAACATGCCCAAAGCATTGTGAGGAGATGTTTGCCGCTGCTGATCTTAAATACCTCTGATAACGGAGATTCCACAGTCTCACAGACAACTTGTTCTGGTCTATCACTACTCTGCAGAGAGAGCTCTTCTTAATGTCTAACCTGCGTTCTCCTTGCTGTAGGTTTAGCTCTGTCTTCCTCCTTCTGTACTCGATGCGGCAGATTTATCAGTATATGGTAATTATATGAAAGTAGTTGTCAAGTTTGTCACTGGCTGCTTCTTTTCTAGTTTAAGCAATTTCCCAACAGTCATATACTATGTGCCTGTTACTGTGCTCTTCTGGACTGTCTTGTTTTCTCTATACTTTTCTTACAGTAGTGCCCAACACTGTATTTTGGGGTGTTGCTACCACCAGATCATCGGTGTAATACTCTACTATGTTTTACCTCCTCTACTTTTAGAAGAACGTGTGATATTTTACGGCACTTTCTGCAGCATTACACTGCTTGCGCCTGTTTATTTGTAATCTGTGGAATTTGTTTTACTCTTGTACTGCCTACATAGTTGTTTGTTGTCATGGTTTTTATTATGTGATTTCTCATGCCAGCTACTTCATATTTGTTTTTATGGAGTTTCTTCTTGTTGACTTTAGGCAGTGCAATCACGTTGCATGAAGACCTGGCCTCTAAAGGATTTTGTGAATTTATGGCATAATCTCTGCTCTGTTCCATCATTCAAGTCATTACTGAAGAGGAAGCAAAACCTCTTTGGTGACCTCAGTTAAAATGCCTTTTAGTTTGAGAACGAACTGCTATTAGAGTTTTCTCCTATAGTGTTCTTCAGCAGCTTAGTTAACATACTCAACTGCTGCAAAGGTGCAGTAAAGTTCAGGTAAATTACACCTGCTCCTTTCCTTAAAACATCTGTCAAGAAGGTAGTTTTAATATACTTGTGTATTGGGTTGATTGTTCCTTATCGTCTCATTATCTAGATGTTTAGAAACTGGCTGTTTCAAATAATTTATTCTGGTATAGTTGTGGATATTAGAAATGGCCTGGTTGACTGTCTAATATTGCCTGAACTTCTAATTTATAAAAATTTGTACCAGTTGCCCCTTTTCCACCTGGCCAAGGTCTTCCACATCTTACTTTTTTTTCCAAGAATATTTTTCAGTTCTGGAAGACGTCTGATAACTATAGAGGTTGATGAAGCAAGTTCTTTAAGTTGCCCAGATTTTGCCAAATAGAATACACGTGATTGATAGACAAATTGATGATAGGTGGATGGTGAACTGGCTGGGCTGAACTGACAGACTGGAAGGGTTGTGATCAGCAGCACAAAGTCCAGTGGGCGACCAGTCACTGATGGCGTACCCCAGGGGTCTGTATTGGCATCTTGGTTAATGAGGCTACACCCTCAGCAGGCTTGCAGATGATACAAACTGGGAGGAGCGGTTGCCACACCAGCTAGTTGTCCTGCTATCCAGAGGAGCCTCACGAGGCTGGAGACCTGGGCCAACAGGAGCCTTGTGAGGTTCAACAAAGGGAAGTGTCAAATCCTGCCCCTGGGATGGAATAACCCCAGGCACCAATATATGCTGGGGGCATCTGGAAGGCAGTTTTGCAGAAAAGAACCTGGAAGTCCTGGTGGACACCAAGCTGAATGTGAGCCAGTGAAGGGCCCTTCCAGCAGTGGGGACCACCAGCCTCTTGGGCTGCTTTAGAAGAAGCATTGCCAGCAGGTCGAGGGAGGTGATCCTTCCCCTCTGCTTGGCCCTGGTGAGACACATCTGGGGTGTCCAGCGCTGGGCTTCCCAGTGCAAGGGAGACATAAACATACTGGAGTGAAACACCACAAAGATGATTAAGGACTTGGAGCATCTCGCATACAAGGAGAGACTGAGAGAGCTGGAGTGGTTTAGCCTGGAGAAGAGCGAGCTCGGAGGGAATCTTGATGATGTACGCATGTATACTTGTTAGGTTATCAAACTCTTTAAAAAGGTTACAAAAGAAAGAAAAGAAAAAAGGGACAGAAAAAGAGACTATTTAATGAAGTGAGTGTTTTTAACATGCAAGGGCATACTTTTTTTTTTTCAGAAAACTTTTTTTTTGCTATTTCTCACTTACTTCTTAATATCGTTGCTCCAGCTGTCCAGGCTTCTTGTGCTTTCTGTCTCCCAGAAATGGCATCGAAGAATTGATAATTGTTGTTTGAATGATTAAATGCAGTTTGAACTTTGGAGGGTTGGGGCAGGTCTTTTTAAGTAGAACTTGAGTTTAAATATGTCTGCTTTTGCTGCTAGTTTGAATTGAATGTATCATTGTCCTCACCTTACCCTAATGATTTAATATAAAATGATTTCAGATGTTCACACTTTTGATGAAGAATAATAAAAATGCGATAGTACTGGTGAAGGAAAAGGAAAAAAAAAGGGTAGTTTACACAGTAAATGTTATAATGTCTTGTGTGACCTAATTTTAAGTCACATGCCAAAGGACTTAGAAAAGGGAAATAGTCTCATTGTAAGATTTTTTTACTCTGAAAGTCATTGTAAACTTTCCCTATTCAAATTTTTATCACACTTACTGATCTCTATCAACACGCAGCAGCCTACTGTTCTGTGCGTTCGTAACCCTCAAGTATGCACTGCTGCCAGCATTTCCATTTCTTTTCACTTAAGCTATCTCTATCCTGTCCTGATCAAAACTTCTTGAACTCTTGGAAAAAAGTGCACGTGTTTTCTAAAACACTCGCAATTTGTCTGTAAGGTTTTTGCTTCCTGAATGCCAGTGTGAATGTGGGCCACTATATCTAGAACAAAAGAGTATTTTCTGGCTCTCCAGCTGTATCTGGCAGCGATGGCATGGGTTAAGGCAGGTTATAAATTTAAAGCATGTTCCTGAAACAGCTGTATGGACAAGCAGTTCTACAGTCAAGGTACAACGCCTTGTTGGTATCTCCAGGGGACTGGCCTCCTCCTTTCTGCCCTTCTCTGCTCCTGGCACGGAGGG
>VZSC01017604.1:99199-132741 GCA_013398225.1 Steatornis caripensis | reverse complement strand
AAAAAAAAAAAAAAAAGGTAATTTGTGATGTCTTACAATTTGTTTTAAAATGCACCATTTTTAAAGTGTCTTGTAACGAAAGCACACTTTAATGCTTCTGGTTTTGAAAAAAATACAGTTTGATGATTTCATACCATCTGACTTCAGTTCAAACAATTCATGGTACTGACTGTCCAGAATACCATTCTAGAATAATTGAATAAAATTAACAAACTGGATGAATCCTATGATGTATAAAATAAATATTTGTAAAATACAATTGAATTAACGTTCTTTTAGGAGCAGTTTTATTTAGAATATTACACTTTTTGGAAGGTTGATGCAATGGCTGTGCTTTTGTCCATATTTGAAGAAATCCACATGATAGAAAACTTGCGATCTCTGCACGATAAGTGAACATATAAATCCCGTCCGCTTAAACGTAGAAAATCCAGCAATTTGGGTGAATGTGTATTGGCAGACTATAGCAGTGGTTGCTATAGTAGTTAATCCTTAGACTATATACTGCCAGTTTATAATAGGCATATGTTAATTCATCGGCTTCGAACCGTAGAAGGGAAAGCTCCATGTAGGAGCTGAAACCAGCTATTGTGGGAAGCTGGATGTTTCTGATGATTGATTGATCGTAAGTTGAGGATGAAGTCTGCCTTCTGTAGAGATAAATGTTAAAGTGTTCTTTTCTGAGGCAATAATTTCAGACAATCAAAAGTTATTACTGTGATTTCACAAAGCAGAACGTGGTGTTTTTCATGACTCGGGGTTTGCATAGCTCACAACAGAAAACTCCCGATTTCTTAATGTGGTTTATCTGTTATCTGTTGATTGAAAATGGATAATGAAAAATATATTGAAAAGAACGTCTAAGAAATGCAGATGCACTGTCATTTGCTGCCATTAAGATGGAATATTGAAACTTGTGTAAAGCCACTGGAAACCTTTAAGAAAGGTCCTTTTGTTCGCAGAGCCCTTTATTCTTTCTCATTAATGAAATTCTAGCCTCCCAAATTACAGCTATTTACTCTTCTTTCCCCGTGAAACACGTATCCTGTAATTTATTCAGTATTTTTGACATGATATTTCAAAGTGCCTTTATTTTCTTTTAGAAATGCGTGGTACCAGTGTCACATCAGTCTCCTGTTTAATCACCTAAGCTCCCTTTTGTACGGAAGCAAAGATATTTTTGCCTTTTAATTCTACTCTCATTTTTACTGTAGAATGAGCAAGCTATTATATGATTTTAATATCAAATACACTTCCCGTGTCTTATAAAGATTATTTTTAAGTCTTCTACGTTTGCTGTAGAATTACAGGAGTACGTTAAAAGTACGTTACTTTTAGGTAGTAAATCAGAAGAAAAAAGCAGACAAGCAATTTTTCCATGTTTATCTATATTTTTTACTGTCCCTACGTAAACGTCTCAAAGTTAGTGGTTCATAGCATTGTTTTGGTAACTGTCATGCAACTTGATTTCTGAGGTATTTTGGATGGCATGGCGAGTAGATGAAAACATTCGGTCTTCTAAGAAATGCTATAAATATCAGTTTGTTTTATTTCGTGTGAGCAAAAGTAAAACATGGTATCGCAGGAGGGAGTTGCGGATCAGGAGATAACCTTACAGGTTAACTCTTGACACTTCTCTGGCTGAGCACCGCATTTAGAATTGCTTAGGCTTAGTTCAAACGCAGATATGGGTAGAAAGCTGAGATAATCTATTTTCTCTTTATATACCAATAGAATAACAGGTAAAAAAGTATTTTTGCTTTTTTTGTTTTCATGAAGCACCTTTTTTTCCTCTCTCTCATACTCTTTTACCAGACTTCCATTGCATTTCAGTTTTTCTTTTTTGTCCCTTAGAACTTGCAATGCCATGTTGTATTGCTTTGGGTTTGATTTGAAGGGAAGTTGCTGCAGAGTTTCGCAGAGCTCTGGTCCGAACTCTGTGCTGCATTCACAGGAGAGTGAGACTGATCTCCCCAAGCGTATGTTGTATGTCCACCTCTATCTCAAAAACAATATAGCAGAGTTAAAGATATGTCTTAAGCATGTATTTTAAGTGCAAGAATTTGCAATTATTAGTTTTTCATACAGGTAAGAATAATTTCTAGGCTTCAAAGTATTACAAAGAAAATATATATTGGGGTGCAAAACTGCAATGTCCAGTGGGACACGGTGGATGTCTTTGATAGGTTTGGGAGCCTCTCCTGATGATGTTCTTGCACTTTCCTGTTGTCGTCTGCGGTGGCTGCTGTAGGATGTCCGTGAGCAAATCCCACTTTTTCTGTTTCTGTATGCTTGTATTTGCAAGTACAAATCACTTTCTCGCTTGTTCATTTGGGTAGTATGGGAGGAATGGGTAATAGTAGCATTCATAAAATTAAAACAAATCAGTTCTGATTTCCAGCCTGGCATTAAAGAGAACCTTACAACAATTAGATCTTTAGCATGCCTGTGGTGCCTGTTGCAAATCGGTGTTCAAGATTCTTCTTCAGTTTTAGGCACCTGTCTGATTTATTTAGGTTAGGAAGTATGAGGAAAAGATGGGCAAATCAAGAGGGCAATTCCGTCTTGCGTAGGCTTGATTTATGTTGCAGAGCTGCCTCTTTCTAACTGGTGAGATGGGTGCTCATGCACCAAACTTACTTGCATAGATCTGTGTGGAATAAATCTAGGCTAATGCCTTAAAGTTACCTAGAAACCATATTAAAATAATTCTGAGAAGTGGTAAGAGTTAAGAATTCATGAAATGCTGAGAGTCATGGGAAGATGCTTTTTCTAACTTATTCCACATACATGGCTTCTATTGTCCTTCTGTTCCATGGACTCATGTTTTAGCTTTAACATGAAAAACCCTAACCCTGTGTTCTGCCAATAAGAGCAAAAAAAGGGAGGGGACATATATAAAAACATGTATTTAAGTATTGATTTTTATGGAATATCACCAAAGTTTTTGGGTAGGAATGACAGGAAAAAGACATCGTAGAATTCTTTCCTACATGGAAAAATTATGTCAAATATTTGAAAACCTCCTTCTGAATTCTAAATAAAATTATTTTAATTTTAGCACTAATATACAGTACAGACCTACAGTGAACTTTGTAATCTCTTTAGATCTTTTTCAAGAGTAACAAGAAACCGTGTGTTCTTCTGATCCGTCCTGAAGGTGCATCTCATGAATTGGGAAAGAAATTTAAATTTGTTGTTGTTTTATTCTTATCTGTCAAAAAATACACATCCGTGTTGTCATTGACTTGCTACTGAATTTTGTGTGCACTTTTGGTAATGATCACCTGATATCTGTCGTATTTCTTGCCAATTTGGTAATAGCATTTAAAGTGTTCCTTTAAATTAGGCATCTGTCAAATACTGTTCAGTTTATTAAGTTTTTTTTATTCTGGTGCCATATAAATTTTCTTGAGAAAGTTTGTGATAAAAAGGTAGTAAGTTTAGTGATTAGAATGTAACATTTAATATTCATATTTGCCTTCTGATTATATATGTTTGTGATATTGAAATGTTACTAGAGCGTACTTATTTTAGTCTTAACACACCAGGTGTTATCAGACTTCTTCCCTGAAAACCTCCTAAGGAAAAACTTTCGACATTTTGATGAGAATTGTTAATCACTCAATGCCTGTTGTATTTACATTTTCTGCTGAGGAAATGTGTGCCGCATCGTTTTTTATTTCTTGTACTCATCACTTTACTGTCAGCCGTGACATGGCTGTCATGCCAAGCCAGGCGATGTCAAGAAGTCCGTGCCTGTCTCCGGACAGAGGTTACAGAGCGCTCGTCTGTAAGCGTGGTGGGGAACCAAACCAAACCCGGGAGTCTGTATTGTGAGATTTAGGTGTTCAAAGGCATAAGCATAAATATCTTTACAAAATCTCAAACGCTCTTTTTGATAGTAAGTTTTAGGAGGACAGAAGCATCTCTTAGAAATGAGAGCAGCTGTTACCTGGTGCCATCCTGCCGCAGAGCCGCGCTGGTGCCCAGTGCCGGTCTCTGCCTCCCGCTGTCCCAGCCGGCAGCTTCACAGTCTCTCGTGAAAAGTGGACGAGAGGATAGAAAAAATGAGTTAAGGTCTACAACACAGCAGCAGCATTATTATCAGCGGAGACACATGATTTGTGCCACTTTCCCCACGGCGCGGTCAGTTTTTGGCAGTGGGAGCTGCGGGGACGGAAGAGGCTGGGCCGGGCTCTGGCTGGGCGCTGGGAGCGGCGGCAGGGAAAGAGGTGCTCCTCTCGAGTGCCTTCCAAAACGTTCCTTTCTATGAATCCCTCTCACCCCTTTGACTCTGTATACACTTGAGGATGACGGATGGGCTACGCCGAGTGCCAAACTGGCTGCTTCCCCTGTAGCTGCTCTCGTTATCAGATGTGCTGCTTGACCAGAGAATAAAAGAGAAACGCGAGGAGGGGAGACAGGAAGGTATCCATAGCGAAGGAGTAAGGTGCCAAGCAGGGACTGGGTTTCCACCAGCCATGGACCAGCTGTAGCTAAAGGAGTGGGAGAGCATGGGTGGTTGCGTTGTTAGAGCTGTAGTGCAGCTTTATGTCCTCAGTTTTGCTAACGCTCTTTAGAGAGAGCATTTATTTGAAAGCATATTGGATCATCCAAGTACCTAATTTACAAGTCACCAGGTCATTTTTCCCCTTTATTTTCTTCCCCTTGATCTAACAGAGAAACACTATATTCTCTTGCAGCACTCTGTGTCTTTGACTCTGTTTTTATATACCCAAGCGTTACCTAAACCTTTGTTATGCTCAAATGATACCGCAGATTAAAGGTGATCATTGTCCTTCTGGCTTTTTTTTTTAAAGATGGATACTGCCTCAAACCCTTTGAACCACCTTTCCTGTTAAAGGAGGTTTTCCAGTCCAAATTCATACTATTTTTTACTTTGTCTTTAAAATTGAAAAGGTCATAGTGGGTTGAAATGAGTAGGCGTGTTTTATTGGTGTATTATACTCTTGTCTTCAAACTAGCTCTGTTCTTGAAGGTATGAGCTGTGGTTAGATTAGATCCAAATGAGGAATATTAACTGTGCGGGCTGAAGTCAGGCAGGCTTTTTATTTTCCCCTGGTTAAATCACACTGCTCCTGATCCTCCAATATGCAGGAAGGCAGCAGAGTAGGCTTTCTCGGCTGTCAGTGGGTGAAGAAAATGCTGTTTTGTGTAATTCCCATCTCTCCTAGCTTTTTTTTGTGGTTGCAGCTTTTCATATTGAGGTATGCTGATACATCTGTTCCTCAGTAATACACATGTCAGAAGTCAAGAAGATAATCTTGAAGTGGGTGACTTCTCTTTTGTTGGGCTTCACTGCTTTTAAACGGAAACAGAAACACTTCCACACTGAACTCAGGTGGCTTGCTTGGTTATTTCCCGTGAATTAGGTAGTGCAAATGATTTTATGACTACATGGGAAGAAAGGAGTACATTTCAATAAAGGTATTTTATGTTTTGCATTGCCACTTTGTATGATACAGGTGCCAATTTGCATGCTATAAAAGAACTGAAACGTGGATTTTAGTACTGTGTATACACTATTAAAAATGTAACTAAATGGTCTGTAGAAATAATTAGTTTCATGAGGAGTTAAAATGGAAAACCAGTTGTTGCAAATAATTCCTTGCATATGCTAAATGAATAAGCTTACTCTTTTGTAGAAAATACTAACTTTTGAATATAATATGAAGAGATTAAATTTAATTTTCCATGTTTGGTCACTTTTAGACATATGGTACATAGGCTCCTGGAGTTTATTTAAACCTGTTCTTTCCAACGGTAAATCTTGTCCTCGTTTTAACAGATTGCTTTCCATGTAGTTGGATCCAGTTGCACAGCCTCCTCAAGAGAGGAAATGCATTGCCTTACAGACAAGCGGTACAAGAATTACGGCTGCACAATAGGGAGTGTTTTTCCACCATTATCACTTTTCAGCAGAGATTCTTTTCCAGATACATAACAGTGACTCGATGAACCAGGAAGGTGTTTACCTGCAAGGTGATCTGGTGGTAATGGGAGAAGCTTTTGAGGGCTAAAATTTCAGGCGACTCTGCCCAGAGCCATCTCCGAAGGAAGAAAAAGAGGGTCTCCTCCCCTTCTTTAGGTTTCCTCTGTCAATCACAAAGGGCTTTTGTCCTGCTAGCATATCGATGTGTCTGGGCTTTGGCTGTTTATCATCTTCCTGTCATCCTTAAATGCAAAATAAGAAGAAGGGAAATAGCTTCTGGTTCTCAGGCTTTCAGAATAAACTGCTTGTGGCTGCCGGGGACCTCGGGTGTCCCAGCCACTCGGGCATGCCTTCTGCAGGGATGCGATCGCTGGCAGTGCTGCACATCGCCTGTGTGGCTCGCAGCTCCCGAGGCAGTGGTCAGCACAAGGCTGATATTACAAGTCAGATGATGAGAAAGCAATTGAGCTTCACAGATTTGATTTCTCTCTTTGATCCTGGCATTAAAGTGTCAGGGTCTGCTAGTGGAAGCGTAGTGCAGACAAGATTTCCAGCTGCTTTAATCCTGGTTCTAAAAAGATCCGTTCACGGGGTGTAAGGATTGGATTTTATTTTTGCAGGATTTCAAAACTGTTAGGAATATTTTGCCTATACTTATAGGCATAATGTCATGCCAAGCATTATAGAAAGTTAGGTTTTCCTCTCGTTATTCAAGATTGTTTTGGTAAGATTTTTCTTGTGTGTGTGTTTTCTTTATAGTGGGGATTTGACAGCTAGTGGACTTAGCCCTCCACGTACATTTTAAGCACCTTACATTTTATAGATTGAATATTAAAGGCAGAAGATTGAAGTAGCTTGCAGAAGGTCAGATAGAAAATTTGTGGTAGTGATGCCTTTGAGCCATAGAGTTGCAGTCCAGTTCTTAAATCACAAGTCTCTTTCTCTCCTGCATTCCTGTTGCAGGACATAATTTAACTTTAAAAAGTGGGGCATGGTAGAGAATTGCCTTCAGGGAATTAAGGTGGGAAGTACTATATAAGCAGCTGTATAACAAGACAGAGTTTTAAGCCAAATAAACACTGACTCAGTAGATGTATTCTTCATTTCCTTTTTCAGAGGAATTGGATACTTTTATTACGTTTTGGTTTTCTGAGAGAGTGGGAACACGAATTTCAGTTTCCTAATATTCTCTTTTTATTCAATTTTCAAAAGAGAATGGGCAAAGAAAAGGAGCTGAACAACAAACAGACCGTGCAACTGTAAAAAGTTTCTTTTTTTACTTTTTGTCATTAACTTATGCAGTGTTTTTGCTGGGGAACTTTACATGTTAATGAGGATTTGAGAGATGTACTTTTGTAATATGGTAAAAGTGAAGTTGATTTAATGCTTTTGTACTCTATTTCTCTTGTTTCCTTTACTCTCCCAGGTCCTTGGTTTAATTTCTTTTTCCCAACTGTTTCCTGTCAGTTCTTCCTGGTTTTGCTGCTGCTCCATTAAAAATAGTTACCGAGTTTTGCTGAGCTGAGGGATACGTCTGTGTAGTTGCTTATTTAATTTAGAAAACCAAAATCCTGACATTAAAGGAAGAAAGAAGAGATCCCTTTGAGAAGCAGTTAAGAAACTTTTAAGGGCAATCTGTTTATTTACAAAATGCATCTAGGAAAGGAGAGTCCCACCAAGACATAAATCATAATTCTTAGAGGATGGATTAGATTTCAGAAAACACTGCGTGTCAGCTGAATGTTACCTGTGTCTATTTGATTGCTGCAATCCTTTGTGGAGAAACTGAACTGTAGTTTTTGCAGACACCATCACGGTCATGAAATACAAGTCCTATACTGGTAACTCACACTCATCACATGTTTCTGATTTGATAGCAGTCGGGACAGAAAATCTCCATTTCATGAAAAGCAGAAGACAGTTACGTTACATTAGAATCTACATGTTTTGGTATGTGTTTTTCAAAGAAATAGTCTTTCTGTTTATTTAAGGGTTGCACACAAATATTGTACATGTAACGACTGTGCAACTTGAATATATATTTGTAGTCTAAAGACTACCGTCCCAAATACGGCTTTTAACATGGTATTTATATTGCATTTTAGAAACAGGCATATTTTTAACTACAGGCATTGGAAATACTCAGAATTCTGTTCCTATGAGCTAATTGCTGACTAGAATAGGAAAATAAGAGCTACTCTGTGGTTACATGCTTGTGGTCTTTCTTTTGGCTTTTGACCCTAAGATAAAATGTCAGGGAAAACACAGTAACAGATACTGGTGTCAGTCAGTGTATCCTGGACATAATTTGAAGCCTGTCAAATGTCTGCTGCTTTATAAACATTGACTTACATCGTTCTTCTTCATTCTACCTTCTGCTTATACATTATTTGGTTAGGAGCGTATAAATTATGTCACAGATTATTTTCACAGACATGCTTCAGTACATACAGTCTCGATTTCACAGAATAAGAAGCTGCTGTGAAAAACCAGCTTCTTCTGTGAAACTGAGACTTTATGGGCCATTTCAAATATTCTGAAGAATGGGATGTTCTTTATTCTCTTTTGTGTATTTGATACGTTGACTGGAGACCATACTGAGGAAAGCTTTCTAGTCTTGTATTTTTAGCCTAAATAATCCTTGGCCCAAATTAACCAGATCTGATTAACGTAATAGCAAACTGTAACTCAGAGTCTGACTCTGCTCTTACTCACATTAATATCAAAGCATGGGTCTAATCATCAGGTGAAACTGTGGTTCAAAAATTCAATGGCAAATTTTCGATGGATTCTTAAGAAACTTAAATTTCACTTACAGTGTGAATAAGAGAATTGCATAAGTAAACAGTAAGTGAGGAAAAACCTGAAGAAGCATTAAGTTAAAACAGTTATATTAATAATTGAGATTTTGCACTAAAGAATAAGAACTAATGCGTTTTAGGTTAAAATTTATTGGTTTTAAAGTAGGAAGAATACCTTAGGTATTTTAAGTAGTAATTTTCTGCTGTGTCAGGATACTGTGAGAGATTTTTTTTTTCTATGTACATTTGAATGAAAGCATATTTAAATTTTTTCAATGAAACATTAAAGTAGCGTTTAGCCTAGGATCACGCAAACGCCAAGAATTCTGGGATGATTCCTCAAGTGCACTCTTTGAAGACACTTAGAAGAAACAAGGAGTTGAATAACAGCATGCATAGTTATTGGTCAAGAATGAATTGTGTCAAGTTGATCTGGCTTCCTTCTGTGAAGATAAGAGGCTTCATTGATTCAGAAGTAATAGAGGATATCATATCTCTTCAGTAAGTCTTTAGGCAGACTCTCATGTGGCATTCTCATAAGCAAGGCCTCAAGTATGCTGTAGAAAAAAACTACTTAAAACTGTCTGAAAAACCTAAGTACTGGGTTTACTGTCAGAGTGGAAGTATCGCCCAGGAATAATTGGCTCCATCCTCAGATTTAACTCTTAAGCCAACATCAACTCTGAGTCATCATCCTGGTGACTAACGAAGTTGTTGAACAATGAGACCCAGCCAGTCTTCCAAGATGTCTAGTTTTATCCACAGATTTAATAAGTATGTCATTCAAAACAGTTTGGCAAATTGGAGAAATAGTCCCAAAATACAGGATGCAATTTGATGGAAGGTTCTGCACTTCGGAAGTAAGAATTAACTGTACAGATGGAGAACTGAAACTTCTTCCTCAGTCAAAGCTCTTCATAGCAGGGCCTAGGAGTTAGATTACAACCTGAACATGAACCAAAGCATCAGGATATGGAAAAAAGCAATTGTAATTGGATATATAAATAAGAATGCACCATGCAAGGCACGTGGAGTTACCATTGCCCTCTCCTTAGTGTTGATAATGTCAGCTGGAGTAACAAAATTCAGTCTATACGTGGACTAGTTGTGCAGAGCCCAGAGCAGAGTGAGAATGATCACACATTTATAGACCATATTCTTTGAGGAACTTGAAATGAATTGAAATGTTTTGTTTAGTCTAGAAAAAGTCTAGACTGTTAGTGGTCTTGTCATGTATGCAGTACTTCTCAAATGAGGAAAAGAATAATGAATTCTCTCTTGGGTGAAAAGTAAAAGAAATAATAGACTAAGATTGAAGCAAGGTAGATGCAGGTGGAAATAATTATATTGGAGAAACTTTCTAATGTTAAGACTCACTAAACAGTGGGATAGTTTGGTCACAGACGGGGAGCTTCCATCATTCCTTAATCCGTCATAGGAAGACCAGGTTAGACACGAATGGTAGAGCTGCAGTCCTTGTTTTTGATGGAGAATGGACTATATGAAATTTCTTCCATTCCTACCTTAATTTTATGTGAATATTCTGTATAATTTGTGATGTGAGTGGAAGAGTAATTATGATTCTTTGAGGCTGCATGTTGATTCAGCGCTCAGGTGGACTGCTCAAGTGGACAAGCATTTGTAAGTGGAGGCTAAATGGGTGGTGTCAAACTAACATATAAAATTTCGATATTTGTACTAGATTTTAAAAACAATCAGATTTCCATTGCCTGCAGGAATTGTTTCTGCATAAGGAGTGAACCATCTCTCCTTAAAGAGAATCCATTAGAAACGTTATGTTTTGTGTGTGTCACTTAGGTGCCAGAGAACAATAAATTGTATTTAGCGGTAGAATTCACGAGGAAGGACTGCTAGCAAAAGAAGTAATATGTCACTGAAGCAACAAAGATCGATTCTAAGGGGGAGATGACAGGCTAAGGAGTAGCTGGAACACCTTTGTGATTTAATGCAACATAAACATGCATGGAAGTCATCCTTTACTGGGTCTCTAGTGCGTACTTTGTATGCATTTGTTCTAGGAGTGCAAGGTCTTCTGTAGAAAGAAAGAAAAAACCATGATGGTAGCCCAGACCTTTATTTAACAGCTGGTGTAGACAACTTTTTTGAAATCTTGTCAATCTTGAAATCTCATCTGTTGTATGATGGAAATAGCAAGTAACTTAAGGTTTTCCCAGTTATTCATTTCCTGTTTTAGAATTCCTTTTCTCTCTCTGTTGCTGCATGAAGAACTAAATAAATAGGTAACTGACTATAGCACTTGAGGAAAAACTAAATTAATAAAATGCTTGAAACCAGAGCGGAGAAATAAATGGCAAAGCTCCTTTCTGGAATTCCATTTCAAGTTTATTCTTCTAATTTTGTACAGAGTAGTTGATCAAACAAGGCAAAAAAGTGATTTGATTTGTCCCTGTCCTTTTGAAAAGTTAAATTATAGACCCAGCTAAAAGGAATCACTATTAGGTTTTCTGCATTTGTTGCCTTCCGAAGCTGACTTACAGAAACTGGACTTTTAACTCATCCTCCGTTGTCACTCTGTAATGCAGACTGATGGGGTACTGATAATTTCTTGCTCATACACGTCTTCTAATGGGTACAAACAAAGGGTAAACCTTATGTTGAAAGCTAAACTTTCAAATCTTTTGAGATGTTTCGAGCATTGTTTGTGGCTTCTGATAAGAGTGTGAAAGTGTTCACTGTGCTGTATGTGCTGTGAGTTGGTGACGAGGCAGTGTCAGTTTGAGGTAAATCAGCACAACCCCCCCAAGCAGTACTAGTCTAATGAGTAGTACTACTAGAAATAATAATAGGCTAACTTCCTACTGTAAATCCATTGACTTCTCTAGACCATTATCACAATTGTTTAGCGTGTGTCACTAAATGATTGAGTTTGTTTTATAAACTGATGAATATAAGGGTAATTTAGAGGAATAAATTATTCAGGTTTCTTACCCAACATACACACTTTTCTCTTTGGGTACGTAAGAAACATTTTCTTACGATAACATGTACAGTAAGCTAAAGTTGTAGATGTGACCATTTACACTGGGTCTGCTCTCTGTGTGTATGCCATCTGTTGGCTTTGGAAAGCATGTAGTGAGTTAGCCCAGAGTCATTGTTGTGACTTGCCGAAGCAGTCCGGTGTCTTTTACTGCACTTTCACTCCCAGTCTCAGCACGTTCTTATTTCAGACACATTTGATTCATGAACAGCTAATATTAATTTAAAAATATAAAATACAAATTTTAAAATACAAAACCCCCACATTAAAATAATATATTATGCTTAATCCCATGCATTTCTGTCTTCTTAAAGTGCACTTGCAATTAAACAGTGTGGCAGTGATTAATAAAAGTATGCTGAAAATGTCACCTGGTACTCAGAACTACAGATAACACTGTTACTGATACGCACATTTGCACGCACGTGCATTTGTTGAAAAGCGGTTATCTAGGTTTCAGTGAGAGGCATTACAGAAAAATGCAGCATTTCCCAGGAAGGAAAAAAGGAATATATAATTAATTTTCCTCTGAATATTCTTAACTGCAGTCTCATTAAGTAATGTTCCTGAAGGTGAAAACGTCTGATCTTTGAGATCCCTTTCAATTAAAATTTTGGAAAAGTCATTTGATCCACAAATACATTTTAAGGATTTAATTTATACTACTGTATTAATTTCATATAAAATAAACAAGACTTTGGAAAACAACCAAAGCTATGATGCTATGTTTTGAGTTCCAGGAACAATTTGGTTGTCCATCTTCCCCTTGATTGTATTAAAAATGTGCGTTTCTATTATTTGCCCTCTGATTGGTACCTTTCTTTTCCTCCTCCTGAAGAACCAGTTTAGCTTTGAGTTCGAGCAAAAATATTTTTGTATGTAAATACCGTATTGTGTGTGTTTATACAGAAGCCCTCTATTACTTGAAATAAGTTAAGATTCCATATCAGAAAGGATATGGTGCTTTAAAGTGCCATGGCATCAAGATGAGATTTGCAAATATTTAAGTTCGAGGTCTTGGTTTTTGCCAGTCTTTTCTACTCTCTTTTGTACATTAATCCTAGAACCAGAGAAATTTAAACCTCAGTTCTGCCCAAGTTACCCTAACCTTCCCATTGGATCGGTCCTGGAGGTTTCTTTTCCACAAATGAGATGGTCTGCGAGACTTGTGCTTTTTTTGTCATAGTATTCTATTTTCAAAAGCATGAAATTAAGGGAAAAAAAAAACCACAGCCTTCTTTAGCGTTTCAGAAGCTACTTGATAACGTATGAATAAAGTTAATTCAAGTGTAAAGTGCTTTAAGATGTTTACAGTGAAGGATAATTTTCCACTTGTGCAAGTGCTCCATGTCCCACTACGTACCAGTAGACTGCTGGTAAATCTCAGCATGGTATTTGGCCATACATCTTACTCAACCACCCTGTAGAGTAAGCTTTTGGAGAATGGCCTTTTGGTAACCATCTGCTTGATAAGACCTATTTTTTTTTTTTTCACTTTACTGGAAAAGATTACCTGGCATGCTTGGCATTCATCTCAGGAACTCAGTGCCTTCCCTGTTCTGCTGGGCATCCCTTCTCCCCTGCTTTACTTTTCTTGTCCTATGTCACATCTAATTTGGTGCAGATACCTTGTTTTGCCTCTTATCACAGGACGCAGAAGATAGATAGACTTTATCTGCATTTTTCCATTGACAAGGGTTTTCTAGAAATCTCTTCTTCACCTAAGAGTTGTCAAGTACTGTTGTTTTAAAATGTGCATTCAAATGTCCGTTTTAAAATAGCAATTTCCATGTGTTTTTTTTCACACTGTATAAGGATTGCAGTGTAAAAGATAAAAGACAGATAAAAGAAAAGAGAGTTTAATAAACTGCATTGTTGGTATTTCAGAAGGCATTGCCACTTAAGGTTCATCTAGGGGTTTTAAGAATTAACAGTAAATTTTGAATACCAGGTGTTGTAGCTCTACAGTGACATTTCCTGACTTCTTAAGGACTTCTTTGCTTCTGATACTGGTTGTGCTACCAATGAAAAAAGGACAAGGGAGGAAACATAAGGACTGTTTTAATTTCCTTTTCAGTTGAAGTAATCTTTGCTGTAATTTGTTGGAGTACTAGATGAACAGTTTTTTAGATTTGTTGTTTCTGTGAACTCTTTTAAGTGGAATATTACCTGAATTATATTTTACCTGTATTAAAAGCGCGCGTGTGTGTGTATATATATATATATATATAAAATATATATATAAAAAAGTGTGTTTATAGGTATAATAAAAGTATATTACCTGTATTAAAAGTAACACTTAGTAATTAGGTTTTTAATCTAATATAATCTCAAATGTTTTTGTGTATGTATATCAAGCAAACATACAGAAATTGCTTAGCTTTCACTGTCAAGTAAGCACTGATAGCGAACGTGCTGGTGTCCCCCAGCTTGAGCAAGACTCGTTAATGCAAAATATTCAGTGTTCCCTTTACATAATCGTATGATGAATATTTCTTAAGTAACGTCCTATAAAATAAAAGCTCAGGCTTTCTCAGATATATACAGGAAAAAGCCACGTTTGCAGTGTGTAAAATATTTTCTATAACCAGATAATTCTCTCCTCTTTTATACTAATGGCCAGAACTGCTCGAGGTGGTACATTAGACGTGAAATGGAGCTGTAAGGATCAAATTGAGCCTAAAATTGCATTTAAGCAAAGGGAAGGCAGGGTTGTAAACTCAAGTCTTTCCAGAGCCGGCGAGGTGGCAGGTGGGAAGCAGAGCTCCTCCGATCTTCAGCCTTGCAGCACCTTCCCGCGAAGATGAGGTCAGGGACCCGCTGAGGGCTGCCGGGAGCCTGGAGCTCCTGGTGCTCTGAAGGCGTTGCAAGTTACAGCTTCAGAAAACTGTCTGTAAAGCTCATTAAGGAGATATTCAGTTAGTTCTGAGCCTGCAGATGCTGACGGTCTCTGCCATATGTGAAGGACGTGGGATGGGGGTCGATCTTGAGCAGAATAACAGGAAATTTCCTTTGGTCACTATAATTTTTAAAAAATTTTTTCCTTTGTTTTAATAAGTGGTATCAGCGAGCTCCTGACTGTGCGGTGGTAGAGAGTTATTTATGCTCTGTGAGCATTACAGCTGTAGTTACTTCCATTTGTATACGAGTTCTGTTTCTGTTTGCGTCTGACCCGCGTGAGCTTGGCTGAGGCAGAACTCATAAAAAATGCTCAAGGACTGACTATCTCTCTTGCTACATTTATTTTATTCAGCAATTGACTTAAGCTTTTCTGAGGTCAAGGATTTTTAAGACTAACGTTGCCTGATACAACTAATCTATGAACTCTTTATCTCACAAAAAGTTTAAATTAAGGCCTAAATTAAGACCTAGGACATAATTTGTTTCCAGAATCAATTTTGTTTTAAACATGCAAATATAGGCAGCACTAGTGTAATTGCACAACTTGAATAAAATTCAGCATTTAAAGACTGAAAATCATCCAGCTGAGCACTGTGCAAACGAAGCGTGTGTTCAGATTTTGTATATACATTCTTCCAAGGTTATGAACATGCACAGAAATTATTGTACTGGAACAGATCAATGATTCATCTAGTCCTGCTGAGAAGTCCTGGTGAAGCATGCCAAAACGTAAATCAAGGACTTGATCAGGATATCAAGGCTGTCACGCAATGCTTAACTCAGCTGGAGACCTGGCAACTGAGTGCAAATCATGGGTGACTGACCTCCTCCCATCTCCGTCTTCCTCCCCCACGGGAGGTCTCGTTCCATCATTGACTTCAAAAGTCTCAGTGCTAGAAGATACTTCTAGAAAAATCCAGCCGTGGTCTTCTGGGTTGTGCTTGGCACGGGGAGGCCCCTGCTTGTGGGCACTTGCTTCGTGCTTACGAATGGGATTGTGTAGCCAGGAGTGCCCATTAGAGAGAGGTCTGCACCGCAGGTCTTCTGTACCCGTCCTGCCCTGCTACCGAGAGCAGAGAAGGTAGCTCCCCGTTCTCATATCTGTGCAAAGTCCTGGAAGAGCAGGAATCTGACATAAGATGGAAAAAAGGTAGATTGTATAGTTGGGGGGAAGGGGAGAAGTTGTGTCAAATTACCCTGTAAACTGTAATTTAAAAAAATATATATTTTTGTTAAATAAGGTCCTTATGTATTTGAGTTCTGCTAATCCACAAGTAGTTGCCCCTTTCCTTCGAAGAAGATGCTTAAGTAGTGACCTCAGAATGGCCAAGAACTGCGATTGCAAGGTGCACATGTCTTGTGAAGGTGCAAACCAAACCCCGTAGGTCTGCTGTAGCTGCAGGAAATAGGAACAACCTTCAGACGTATAGCCAAGCCTGCCTGCAGTGAGGCCCCATAATATGTAAACAAGTCTACATGTGGTTGGATGAATTTAGGAGGAGATGTGTGGGTAACCCTCTCTTCTTGATAAACTGTAACGGATCTTCAGTTTGATGTAGCGCCTATTAAAACGTGACAGGGAGCAGGTTGCTGAGTAGTCCATGGTGTGTGGGCTCTGAATCCTATGTTGGGGGATGGAAGAAAAGGAATTTCCCTTTCCCTCTTGGAAGCAATTAGAAGAAAACATTAATAATGTACTTGAAAGCTTGGCTGTTGTAGATTGAGGAAATGCAGAGGAAGCTCTGTGGAAGTCTTTCTGCTGGGGGTCTGCTGGACTACCCTGGCTTCTTCAGGGTTGGGAAATTGTTCAGTATTGAAGAAATCAGTGGTCACTGGGTGATAATCTGAGTTCGGGTCATGGTGTCCAGCGAGAGTCATCTGTTAGGCTCAACTGGAGTCCTGCTTGCAACAATACGGTTTCTGCTCTGGTCTGTGGCAGTGCCATATTTTGGTGGATACCTAGCGCTACTACTGCTGGGTGTATGTTGTTAGAGATCTTGCGGCTTAGCAAGTGATGTTCTGGTTCATTTAAATTGAAGTTCCTCGGGTGAAAGCTGCTTGAAAACTTTTGGGTGAGGTAACCTGTTAATGAATGTTTGATAGTGAAAAGATGCGGCACAACTAATATAGGTGTTGATGCCAGACTTACAGAAGAAATCAGATTTTCAATTAATTCTCTTCCCGTTTCTCCACCAATTTCCTTTATTTTTTTCAAACCAGGTGACTGACTGGCTTTTTGAATGTAATGTTTGGCCAGTGTGTGTCAGGTGGCATGGTATTTTAATGGTCTAATGTGGATGCTTATTACAAAGTTAAAGCTGACAGACTGTGGATATTGGTCTCAGAAAATTAAATACTCTATTTAGCACGTTTACTGTTGAAATATCTCGTATTCACATCAGTAATACAGGAAAATAAAATAGTCTCTTAATATTTACTAGTACTTAACAATCATCTCGTGTAAAAACCAGATATAATTGGAAAATAGGAAATATAAAATAAAAATTCAAGTTAATCAGTACATTTATGAGATACGTAATCAGAGGTGTAGTATGATTTACCAAGACTGGATCCGACTGAATGTTAATTTTATATTACAGTTGAAGAGTTCATGAGGTGTGGACTAAGCTGGAGGTGCTGTGAAGATGTTTGAAGCACTATACAGATGTTCATATTACTGAAAATCTGATTTTGTCACAGAAAACTTCTTACAGAGGTAGTAGCTTGATACATTGATTTCTTGAGCAGTTTATGGCAGGACTCATTTTTCAGCTGTTTTCTGCTTTGTCAGGTTTCTCCTGGCTTCCGCGGAGTTCTGGCTAAAAAATGTGATCTAAACCTTGCACATAGCTAATTTTGCAGAGGGAGAACAGACTTTTTTTTTCTCTTCTTAGTGCACAATTAAAATTAGGGGTTTGATCTGTTTACAAAGTGGTATAAAAACAGCACCTTCCAACTTTTTATCTGCTCATCCTATTGTAGTAATAGTTTTACTGAAGTGATCTCATTATTTTGAATTGAAGACATGTGGCTATCAGTGATATACCCAGCAGTATATGTAGAGGAACAGTATTGTCAGACAGTACTCTGTGATTTGATTGCAAAAGTGGATATAATTTATTAGTTGAGGAAAAGAAATCAGAAAAATATTATTTTGAAGATGAGCCAATTCATATATTCCTGGACATTACACAGACCACCCAGATCTGAAGCCATGTTTTATGTCTCTTAAATCTAAATAGATTCAGTTGAGTCTTCAGCTGCCTGCCTGAGTCCAGCTGAATGCCACATGCTTAGAAAAGGAAAATCTACCTTTTCATTTCCCTTTTTTTCGTATCTTCCTTAGTGAAGGGCTCCACAGTGAGTAAGTCTGATGAGTTTCGGAATAATGTCACAGCAGAAGATTTGCATATCAGAAATGTATTCCTTGCCGAGAATTAGATTGACGTACTCCTGGGTTAATTACACTTAATCCCTTTAAACAAGTTATTTTTAGTAAAGATGAGGTTAAACAATAAATATTGTACCATCTGGGAAAGGAGGAATTAGACAAAACTGCAATAAAATGCTGTCTGCATGCAGATACTCAAAAACTGTCATACAGGACGTGAAAATACGTAGCTGACTCAGGACACCAAATTAGTTCAGAAATTGAGCTACCCTTTCATGAAAATTTCAACATAATTAAAGCCAAACAGAAAATGCTATACACATTTTATTTAATTGATGAATCAAAAAATTCTTTCTCTAATTGAAAGTTAGCCCGATATTGAAAGCACACCTAGGGTCATCCTTACCTCTTAAGGCCTTCCGCTAATCAGGGGTCTGTAAAAGGCAGAGTTTACAGAAGCAGAATACAGTCTTCCCTGTGTTGACCCAAAGGACGGATAACAGGGAGCAGTCCTGTTTGCTGTCTTCTGTAATGTTAATGGGATCTTCTTGAAAATAATATAATTCAGTTGTGTTTAAATGTCATAAAAAGTTCTGTGGAGGTGTTTAGTGGTGTGTTCAGTAGTTACTATCACTTATTAAACTCATAAAGTGTTTGTTTCAGATTTTGATGATTGGGTGAATAAATAATGGTATTTTGCATGGAAATGTCTGGTATCAAAAACTATGGCACGCTTTGAAGTACCAAAGCAAAAAGTTGATGAATGTTGTTAATTTAAATTAATTTGGAACATAGTTTCAATATCAATTTTTAAGTTACTGTTTGCAGCCATGCAAATTCCATATTAATGAGACAACAGAGAAACCTTGTGCACAAGCCTCAGAAAACAGGCTGGGCTACGGTAGAGTCCAGTAAGAGAATCTGAATCCTCCGGGAGGGCAATGTGAATCTGAGAAGAGAAGATAAAAGATGTCATTTCTCCCATCTTCTGTCACTACGGCTTCATTATACGAAACAGCAGCAGCTCCGGAGGGTGTACATGCGCTTCTTTTCACAGTTTCTTAACGTATGGAAACGTGTTCTGGCAAGCCAGCAGGTTTAATGCAGAGGTTCAGGGTTACTCATTCTTCATATTTGACACCAACACTATGGAGCCTCTTGTGCCTTGATGTGCCTTCCACACGAGGAAAGGTGTTCTGCAACCCGTGTTACCCATTTGTGAGGCGTAGGAAGGTGTGGGGCGTATTCTAGATAAGAGAAAATGATAGGCTTTGATCAAGAGAGAGCTAAAACCATGACCAAATCAAAGTGGAGAGAAGGGCTCTGTGGAGCCCTCTGTGACTTGACCACACAAATGTTCTGAAGCTTCAAGGCACGTGCTGCTTTGTCAAGGTTGTATCTGCAGGGTTCGTGAGTCTCCTAGACATCAGGATTGCTTGCCTGTGTCGAGAAGCCTCTTAACTCTGGGGTATTTGCACTGAGAGTAGGAATACACAACATTTTGGAGGGTTGCCTTCCAGAAAAGATCTTTTAAGTAGTGTAATTGTGTTCACGTTATAAGCACAAAAAAAATCCCCTATGGGAACTTTTTCTGAAACATCTCAGAAAGCACTGAAGCTGTTCATGGTGCAGATTGCTTGTGATGAACTTCCCTGTGCTCCTTATATGCTAAATTTTTTTGCACATATTTTCTTGTGGCCCATAGGGATGGAGCACGAATCTGAAAATGAGGAAAGAACTAACGAAACACTCCAGCAGTGTTTGGCCATGAATAAGACAGACTGGTCATTTTGTCCTTTCAAACTGTCCGTTTAGATACTTGTGCTGCAAGATACGGCCCTTGAAGAGCACATATCTTTAGGAGGTTTAGACCTCACCGTTAGTTGTAGGATTAGAAATACAGCTAAAATGTACTCCCTGATGAAGTCCAGAACTCTGATATTTTGGACTGGAGGTGGGACTTTTTCCCCCAAAACTCACTTGGCTGCATTCCACAGGTCAGTTTTTTGCAAGCACATCATGGAACGCATTCATCACCGATTGCCATACAATGTTGTTTCGCAAGATAAAAATGCACATAGTTGTATGTATTTTGAAATATATTTATGAAAAAGTAGTTACACTTAAAATTCTGAACAAGTAAATGAATGCAAAAAAACATCTCAAATCTTCAGACTCCACCCGTCGCTCCATCACAGATAAATTGACGTAAAATTGTTTTTCTCTAGAACACAAAATTTCACAGCTGTATTTAAAAGTATGTTGATGAAAAGTGATTCATAAGGTGAAGTAATCATTTTTATCCAGTGCATTTGGCAAGTTTCACCCAAATTACACCATAAAAGAAATATTATATTTGACAGCAAAGTGTTGATGATGTGAAATTTGAGAATGAAAATTGACTGTCCAAAAGCTTGTTTATGACTATGCTGCTCTCTGATGGTACCCTGGTTTTCATACCCAGTTGTGGTCAGTGTGTGTTTTTTCCCATCTTTGTTATAGATTTAAACTTGAGATAAATTTCTATGTCCTTCCATTGTGAAATAATTCACGTTTGTTTGGTTTAGGCATAATTGGAGGCTATTCTATCTAATTTTCCTACTACAATTTGTTTACTACACAGAATTCTTACCAGCTAAATATAAAAGTCATTAAACTTACAGAGTTTGGGGCTACCTTAAAGGTTTTTAAATTGCATCCATTTTGTCTATTGTATTGGAAAAGGGCGTGCGTGATTCACCAAATTACTGCGTGTATAATGCTAGATGACTTAAAACTGGAACAAATACTTACAAGGATTTAATAGAATGGGCTCAACCTCTTTATCCTCCTTTCCATGAGTGATTTGGGAGCAAAAGGTTGTGACCTGCAGGGTCAAGAATACTGTGTGGAGTGCTTGAGGGTAGTAGATTGATCAGACGTTATCCTATTCAGGCTCTGCTTTCGCACTGAAGCTGTCCTGATGCTGTGCAATTAGTAGACACCAGTTACCAGGGTTGTTAATGTTCCTTCTGCGTTTTGTTTGTTTTGTTGCTTGTATAGAGTACTGATTAGAGCTTTTGAATGTGGAATTCACTTGCAAGTGATTTATTTTGTATCTCTAGGATGGGTTCCAGCTGTTTGAGGATTTTTTTTTTTTTTTCCCTGGGAAATCTTGTTTTCAGATAGCAGCCAGAGTGGCAAACTTTGAGAAGTTACAACCGGTTCTTCTTGAGAAATACTTCTTTGTAGAATGAGAGAATTTAATTTTCTACCTGTCATGAACTTCATTTCTATTTTTATTGTCCTCCTCAAAAATAAATTCCAATCGTTTACTCTTTTAAGCATTAAATAAAATGTTCGTCACAGATTTACAAGAACCTATTGAGTAAAGTTAGAACTGAGGATGTTACCAAGTCTGTGTATTCTAGGAAACCCGTGGGATGTTTTACAAAAGAATGTGCCCTTGCTTAAGCTTCTCATTCAGAAATTAAACCCCTATTGATACGTGGAAACAGACTCCTATTCATATGTTCCATATGATTTGTAGCATCCTAATCCCTGCCATGAATCCTTTCCTTATTCTCCGTATTGTAGACTGAAACACATCATTTCAAAACATGGCTTCTTCACATTTTTTTTCGAAAACGTCAGCTCTTGGTTGATTACAGTTCTAATCGTCTCTTTTCACAAGTGCCGTGGGTTTCCTAAATCCTACTGAAGAGCAGTTTATTTTCAGTGGTTTGAAAACCTCTCTTCTGTGAGTATATATTTAAAACTTGCCATGAATCTGCACATTCATACAATTACCTAATTACAAAAACCTTTAATTTCTTCCACTTCTACCAATGCGTATGTTTTTTACCTTCAACTGCTATTATATTTTGGGTGAAACATGTATAATACTACTGTTCTTAAACCGTGTTGTATGCAAGTAGCCAGTGGAAAATAGTGAATAAAATTAAACTTTAATAAGGAATTCGTCGGCTGAATGAGTATACAGCTGCTATGTGCTGCCTGGTTCACATACTTAATTATAACTTGCCTGACTTCAGCATAATTTTGTTAACTTGCAGTTGCCGTACTAATGTAAAGCTAGTGCTGTAGTTGCTTGCTGGATTACAAGTGCAATTTTGAAACCGTAATAATTTTTCCGCAGTTGGCTTCTGCATGAATTATGTTTTATAACTTTATTATAAACACTTGCAATGGTATAGGTCCAAGAATTACCATCTGCTATATGAAGTTTGTAAAAATCGTTTACATAACTTTGATGAATATACTGAAGTGTTAAAAAACCCGCCAAGAACATGCCACTAGAACTTGGATTCGTCTCCACCTAATTACTGCAAATTAAAAATTAAGCAGCTTTGTCTAATCTGCTTTCATGGCTTTGCAGCCTCCAGAGCAGTCTGTGAGTCAGCATCAGGTGCAGTTAGAAAAAAGACATATTCTGGCTTGGGGAGAGATAGATGGAGAAATGTAATCCCCTGAAGAAAACAGTCCAAACGTCCTGGATGTTGCTGTAAACTGAGCTTTTTCGCTGGAAAACTGTCAGAGCTGAAGGAATAGTTCATGGTGCAAATCCTTTGTCCATTGATTTTCTTGTTTTCCTGCTAAAATGTGTAGTACTAGCAGGTCGGGTGTGCCAAAACTTGCCTTTGCGTGTTACACTTGTTCTTTAGTCTGCTGCATCTTGTTGCCTCTAATAGAATTAAAGGGATATGTCACTGGAAGTTCCTGATACTTGTTTATTTATTTATTTTTACTAAAGCCTTATAAAGGCATCTTGCATCTCAGGAGCAAGATTGGGACATAAAATGTCTCCTGAAGCACTCGATACAAGAAAACTCGCAGCAAAAGCAGAGGAAGGATGACTTGCTTAACCGGGATGGGTGCAAGCACAGCCCACATCTTCACGCTCAGAGTCCTTGGTCTGTCAGTCACGACTGACATCGTTTCTTATGAAATGTTGACTTTGGAGAGAGTGCCTGGCACAAGCAAGTAGAACGGTTAATTCCTATCGACTGCACATTTTTATCAAACACAGAAGTAGTGGCAGATGTGCGTTCTGGCCCTTCTACAGATGTCCGTTGGTTGCGCTTCACAACTGAGGCAGTTGTGTCGCTTCTCCAGATGTGTATCATGGCCATGTGGATTCATTTACCTGGTTGCACCTCTTCTGTTGGCCCATAACTCAGGGGCACTGAGCAACACCTGTATTTTTTCTCCATGTTCTCATACTTGAAGTTAAGCTCCAAAACTGACTTTCACTTTTGGATAACAAGCATAATCCAACACCTTCTGTTCCCATACCTGCTTGGATTGCAGCCACATGAGGGTTTGTTTGCCACACCACTTTATTTGACTTCTTATTTTCAGCGACAACAAACTACGTTGAGCTCGCTATCCAAAGTTAAAATGAGGGCAACGCAAATGTTCTTCCAGGAGGACAAATGGTTACATTTGTGACTTTAACATTAGAAGTGAAAGAAAATTCTAACAATAAACAGGTGAATTCAAAGTTAAAATCTTATTTTCTTGCTCTTACTTAGTATTTCTTTGAAGCTTTTGTCAGCTGAAGGAACCAAGGGCTGACCCGAGTAGAACAGTGCCTACAGAGTGACAGTCCCTTCTGGTTCCTCATTCACTGCCATGATCGGTCTCTGTTATTAGAGAGAGATGTCTCTAATATCTCGATCAAAGAAACCTTCAGAACAGCTATGGAGGATCTCCACTTTTCCTTCCTCCCTTAATAAAGTTCTGTAGTTGGTTTAAGCTTTGGGTATTTGAGAACATGCAAGCTAAGCATTATTTAAACTTTTCTGTCTTTTCATATAGAATAAAAGGACTTAAAGAAATCATGAGAGATTGTTTAGTTTCACCTATACCTTAAGGAAGCATCACTTACTCCATTCATGTCAAATGTCTGACTAACTTGTTCTTTAAAATCTCCAGTAGCAGAGAGTCCATGACATCCATAAACAATCTATTCCTATTCTTAGCCATTTTTATCACAAGATTTTTTGAGTGCCTAATCTGAATGTATCTTGCTGCAACTTTGGGCTATTACTTTTTCTTCTGTCTGCAACAAACATTGAAGAAAACAGATTATTTCCTTCAATTTGTAGCAAACTTCAGTAGCAAACAGTTATCACACCCTCCCAGCTTCTTCCTTTGTGTCTCTCTAGCATTCTCCCCTCTTTAGACTGAACAACCCCCGTTACTTCAAACTTCCCATACAAATAATTCTCATTGCTCTATTCTGGTTTCCCTGAAATGAGTCCAACCCTGAAGTGTGATGCATAAGAAAATTTATTTCAGCTGATAAAGCTGGTAAACCTGGTAAAGCAAGAGAATTAGTTCCACGTTTTGCAGGTTGTAGCCTTTCTTCTACATCCCAGAGCAGCTTGTGCTTTTTGACCCTCCACAGTTCTTATCCTGTATTTACGTAGTTGTTCGTTTGTACGTGTATATCATGCACATGCAGTCCATGAATAGCATCCTATTTTTTCTGAGCCAATCTCTTCCACCTGTAGCCCTTGTCTGCTTGGTATTACCTGCGAACGGAATAAGCGTACGCTTTTTGCTTTGTCACCTCTCCTGCTACTGGAATTATTGCGTAGCAGACGTCCAGGAGGGAGCCTTGTGGAGTACCGCTTATTATGTCCTTCCAGTTTGTCAGGAAGCTGTTGATAACTGCTCGCTCACTACTCTTGTCTAACCAATTTTGTATTCGTTCTAGATATCTGCCACTACATTATGCTTCCCTGATTGTTTTTAAAACAAAATGTCACGTCCTTCAGGGTCCAAAGCCTGAATCAAGTCAATAGTGTGTGACACCTACTGCTTTTCATCGCTAGTCACAAAATGTTACCCAGTGTGAAAAGGGGTTTGGGTTTTGTTGGGGATTTTTTATTGTAAGTGTGTGTCGATTGTTAGACATGTCCTCATGGTTGTCTTCCAGGTGCTTACGGTATCTGTTTATGTATGATGGTTTCTCACAGTACGCACCTTCCTCCTTAGGAAGCCAGTTGAATTGCAGTTTTGTCTAATTCCTCCTTTCCCAGACGGTACGATATTTATTGTTTAACCTCATCTTTACTAAAAATAACTTGTTTAAAGCATCCTGGAGCTTTTTCACTACTGCAGTCACATTGGTGGCTCATAATCGGTCTGTAGTTGTTCTCCTCTGGAAATGAGATGACTTGCTGCCAGGAAGATGAAGATTATGCTACGCATTTAGTAGTTGACAAAAGCAGATATGAACACATCACAAGTACGGTATTAGTTATACTGGTTACCCATGCTTATCCTGAGTTTAAGGCTGGATAGGATCTTTTTTTGGTCAAAATAGCGACGGTTAGGCCTTATCTATTGTAAAAGACAAACTTTCTGGGATTTTTCCAATGACATGTTAATTTTGTGTGAGGTAGATCTTTGATGGAGACACGTAAGCTCATTTCCATCGATCTGTTACGTTTTCCTGGCTTAGTAGTGCCATGCGGTGCTAGCCCAGTTTCAAGGATCCATTTAATCATTGCTTTTCTTGATAGGACCAGCTCACCTGGGTGTAGTGTGATGGTGACATGGACAGGAGTGCTAAGGATCATGTGAATGATCAAAGGGTTGCCTTCGGAAGGACTGGTTCAGGGGAGCTGGAATAAAGAGGTGTTCAGTAGCAAGACACTCCGGTGCCATACTCTTGTAGGACACCTGACAGCCTTCCTTCATAACGATAAAAGAGAAGATCCCCGTCTTTTAGAAAATATTCTCATATTTGTGCTTTTTATTCTATATATTACTTGGGAACTTGCATATATTTTTTGTTGACTATTACTGGAGCAGTGGCAACTACAAGGGTACAGAGTTTGATGATGAATGTGATTGATAGAGTGTAGAAGCTGTTGAAAGTTAGAGGTTTTCTGACTGAAAATTAGTCAAGTCATCAAGAATTTTCTGACATTATTTCTCTGTGAATTTGGGTTCAAACTTTGACTTGTAGACCTAAACCAAGCTTTGGCTCTACCTTAGAGGTTCTGACATGTCTTCATTTAGATAAAGTTAGCCAATATTTCTGGATAGCTTTTTTCTGCTTTGTCAGTATCACTTATTTACCTTGCCAAATGATTTTACACTTTCAACATCTAAGTTCTGTCTTCCTAGCGTAGTGTCACAGGTTTTCTATCTATCTCAGCTAGTTGAAGGTAATAGAAGTTTAAAATCACTGGCAACATTGCCACCGTGCTGAAATCTGATCAGTAGATGTTAATTACTTGATTAATCATATATTTTAGGAAAAGGCACATCAGTTGTATGTAGATGTATATTTTGATGAAGGATTCTAGAAATGAAGGACCATGTAATTACGTACATATTTAGCGTATGGCACTGAAGAACAACTAAATATAGTTTGTAGATATAGACTGGGTTAGAAAAGTAGCAGAAGTTTTCTAATGTTATTTTTCAGTTACATAGTCACACTATATGGTGATTCTGAAGTGAGTGCATTCTCGCAGCTGCCTGGTGTGATTTCTGTGCTCTGCAAGAGAAGTACAAAAAATGCTCATGATAATATCCCTGTGACATACCTTAGTTCCCCAGCTTGGAAAGTGGGGCTGATACTTCTTTGATTACTCTTAATTGTGATTTTTTTCTTTCCCTTACGTGCGAGCACAAAGGAGTTAGCACATGTCCAGAGCTCTCTGTATAGATGAAATGTAATCAAAATTTTGAGCAGTGTTTCCAATCACAAAGTTTGAAAAAACAACATTCTAACCTCCAAAAACCCACCACAATGCCTCCCCCAGAAGTTTTTTATTTATTGTGGTCTGCCAACATGTACGCATTGGACTTACCGTTTCTGATTTCCGTGGTTCGATTCACATGTTCATGCTTTGCAGCTTGGAGGTGCTAGAAATTACCCTGTGAAAATTAGATAAAGTTGATAATTTCATGAAACTCAGTCAACTCAAGAACCGGGACACTGCGATGGAGTCCAGACGTGGTGGCACTCTCACTGTAGTGATAGGAATTGGCAAGGCTTTGATGCCGTATCTGCGTAGTAGTTGTAAATACCCCTGGTATATTTGCAGAGTGAAATAATTCTGGGAGGTTTTGTTGCTCTCATAAACGATGATATCAACCGCGGTTAACTTCCCAGCAATAATTTTTGGAAGGTTATTTTCTTAAATACCATGTTCTTTCACTTTGTTATGTCAGTTAATTGCAGAACGTATTCCATGTCACATAATTAAATTTTTTTCCTCCATATTTTTGGGGAGATCTTGTGTTTTATCAAGGTTGATTGCGCACATACCTGGTACGGAGTTCATTCTTTTTTTAAAGTTGGTTGTTGTGAAAAATTAAAGTTGGAAGCATTGCAGATGTTCAGAAGTCATATTTATGTGACTACTAGAATAAGAAAGGACCAGAAGTCCATCGCAGAGGTGACGCTTCCGCCCTCCAACTCTGACCTACGGGCTTGGGCTTTGTGTTACATCACTCCAAGTTTCGTGACCAATTTCTCAAGTGCCTTTTTTTTTTTTTTTGTGATGCAACTTTCTATTTCAAAAGCTGCACCTGGATGTGCAGCACTAAAAATACGACCTGTTTGAACAGCACTGTAGTAATTTAAAATAAAACTATGTTAGAATAAAGTTTGGTCCCTTGCTACAGTATAAGCCAGCAAGGGAGGTACTCAGGAGTCTATTTCTGTGGTAGCACTGAAATTTGGTTCTCAAAATAGTGTTTTCTGAGGCTGTGCACAAATACTTCATTCACCCTGTGGTTATTTTAGCACAGTTTTGAGATTTGAATCTGTTTTCAAGACTTCTTACGATACTGACGAACCTCAGAGGAGTGTCTATGCAGCACAGCATCATGCTGGAGATCTGTGTGTAAGCTCCAGGTAAGGTGGTAGATCTGCATGGGTCAGCCATCATAAAAATCATTACATAGCCAGAAAGAAAAGGTTTAAGTTTCAACAAACTTTGCCACATGGTCATTTATCATGAGTGTAGTGAAGGACTGATGCTGTCCTGATGCTTATGGCTGAATACTTAGTTGTAACAGTCTGGGTGATTTCGACAATGTTCTGCGTTATAGACAATTAAGAATATTTTTGAGTAACAGAGTGAAAAAAATCTCACTTCAGGTCATTAAAAATAATACCATAGAACGGTTTGGGTTGGAAGGTCCAGGATGACCTTAAAGATCGTCTCGTTACAACCCCCGTGCCATGGCCAGGGACACCTTCCACTACACCAGCTTGCTCAGAGCCCCATCCAGCCTGGTCTTGAACACTTCCAGGGAGGGGGCATCCGCAGTTTCTCGCTGATCTAAGTATCTCACTGGTCTAAAAGGCATGTATTGCCTTCACTCTGTAACCTAACTCGGCGGTGGCCTGGGCATATTCAGAATGATTGTTAATGTCTTTAAAATATTTTTATAGCTTTTCATTTTGTTATAAGTTTATTCTGATTATATGTGTCAACTTTATTAAACGTCAGAGATGCGGGTAATGAAATACAAAAATATGAATGGATCATTTTGTAATCACATTTTCCCCAAACTGCAACAAAGCAAACAGCCAAACATTTCCCTCAAATCCAATTATGGGATCTTCTGGGAAATGCAGATGTTGAATCCGTTTCTCTTGAATACTTGACTTAATCAATCAATCTCTGTGAGAGAGGTTTAGGTCACTGAAATTTTGAATCATCTGCAAATACCATGAAGTATGTTTACAGAAAACAGCTCCAACAAGCTTAGCTTCTTTTTTTTTCTTTTCTCTTCCCCCCCCGCCAATTGCAGAGAGCCAGTAGAAAAAGCCAGAGGAAAATTTGGCGGCAGATAAATTTAGCACAGGTCTCAGTGTAACGTAGAATTGCTGCAGATGCCACCATTATTTAACCTGAGCCAAACCCGCTATGAATTTAAGATCATTTCCTTTTTTAATCTTTACAACAGCGTGTCCCTTTGGTGGCAGACTGACTGTTCTCATTGTTCTAACAACAATGAAACGACATCGACGCAACCTCGACCGTGGGCTCGGACGTGGTTTTGTGCGCGCGTCAAGGTACATTTCTCTGTATCCTCGTGCCCCTAGAGGCGATTTGACTTCCCATTTTCATGCCTTCAGGGTTTTTTTGCAATTTCCTATTTTTGTCCTGTGCCTGATTTGGAAAGAGCGTTTGGGTTTTGCTGTAGCAGAAGGTTACCCTTTTTTGATAAAACGCTTGTAAGAAAAAGGTTAAAATTGGATTGTGGGAAAAAAGACATCTTTCCAAAATTCAACAAACCAATTGAACTAAGCAGATAAATCCTGAACTTCATTGTTTAGTCAGCTCTTTTAATTGATGTTGGCTTCTTCTATTAGCTGCGTGAGGCAGGACTTTGATGAAGGGTTTTGAGAAGGGAACGTGGCCATCTGGGTGACTCAGTTGCTCCTCCTGAGGCCGCAGCACAGTGCTGTTGCTGCAGAAAGACATGGAAGGGCTTGTATCCAGCTAAGATAATAAAAAATATTCTTTTCTTTGCTTTTAAAATCTTTTGAGATAAATTCCATTTAGTCAAAAAAGCACATTTCAGGAAGCACTAATCTCTGAAGAAATGAGAGTGTTGTAAGTAGCAGGATAATTAACATCACTAGAGATCTGATTTCATATTTGGCAGTGACACACAAAACTCGATTAGCAATCAGATGTGAAATGTTGATTGATAACAGCTTTGGTTTACAACCCTGAATCCAGTATTGTAATTTAACTTCAGTATAAACAGCTTTCTTTTCAATTGCGGTGTCACATTCTTGCCAGAATTACGGAATTTTTCTTCAAAAATGTAGTTCCCTTGATTTATATGAAATCTTAACAGGACCATAGTTCACTGTTGACTACACTGTTTGTCATCTCCATTCACCCTTTCTTTCCAAGTCTTGTAAATGATACATTCGATATAGGTGTAGAAAAAAATAATGTACGTGCTCTATTGTGCTTCTTTCGCCCTTCTCCTTGAACGTTGTCCCTACTTGCTCTTTCTTTGTTCATTTACTTCTTTAAAAAAATATAGTTTTGTATTCGCTGCATTTAATAGTGACGAAAACAGCCTTTTCAGAGGATCATTTTGTACTTCCAAGCACAGCGAAAAGAAATGCCATGGATACATTCTTTCACTTTTTATTTAAATGCACAAATGTTAAACTGTCGCTCTGATTTGGAAACACAAGCAATGAGACTTCTCATTGCATTTTGATCCCAGCTGCATTGCACATTTAATAGTTTGAAGTATTAGTTTTGCAAGAGTTTCCACTACAACTCTGACTTCGGTTACTTTTAATCTGATTTCTCACATGTAATCTGAAAGCTACGTGTTGTCCATGGGGTACAATATTAGATTTTGTTATTATGATTACTCCTTACATTTTTTTTTTTCATAATCCTGGGTTGTATAGGTAAGACTTGTGAGGAAATACAGAAAGGAAAGAAATGTTTAATCTAGAAAAGGGGAAATTAAGAGGAGAAAGAATCTGGATGTAAATCCTTTTTTCCCTTAAATTTGCCTCTGGATTTCCTCCGCACAAGTCACAAGTTGTGCCTCATGATCCTGTTGAGTCTTGGAGGAGGCAGCTCTGAGCGCAGTGGTGATGTTCTCTGCCTGTAGCTGTCACTGGTTCTCCTGGGGTTATGTGGTCCATCGGGATCGGGCCTCCTTCCTGACCCGCGGCAATAGGAGAAAAGGTTTTCCATCAGTTTTTCCATCCCAGTCCTGGCAAAGCGGAGGAAGAGAGGAAAGTGAGTGGTTATTCCTGCTGCTGCATCATCTGGGAAAGGTTGGGACATGGAGACATAGCAGGAAGGAAGGGCTTAGGTTTGAAATTTGTAGGTTTTAAGAAAAAGAAGTGAGCTTTTGAGAATAACATTTAGAGGACAGATGGGGGACATACAAAATAGGAGTTGAACTTGCAGGAGGAAAGAGCAAAAGAGGAGATGGAAAAGGAAGAAGCGAAATGCATACGGAAGACATCTCAGAAAAATGACACCTGTTGTTGACTGTTAACGCTGGGGAGAAGACAAGGAACGAAGGATAGAAAAACAGGAGGAAGGTGTAGTGACCTCTCTAAGTAGCTTAAAGCAGAAAACGAATTATCCTCTAGAGTTCAGCACAGCTTACAAAGAAGCGTAGATAGCCTTTAATTCCTAATAGCAAGGGATTTAATAGCAAGGGATGTAGTTGACGTGTTCAGAATCAAGTCACGTTTCATCACTGTGCTCCTCCCTTCTCCATGAAGCAAGACACCTTAACTCGGAAACGTGGTCCCCCCCGGCCAGTCTTTACAGGCAGATGTGCTGCACTACTATGCCAACACATGTCCTGTGCTTGCAGTGTTTCCTTCCCGCATGGCCGTAATGAGAGCTCTGCGTGTAGGAGTTTCTAATTTACTCTTACCCTGAAGGATAACATAAGCAGTACGGGGATGTTGTTAAACATGGCATACGTTGTTGCTGTGAGCTGCTTTCTCCTTACCAGTTCTGTGGGTGAAAGTGACTTGTTTCCTCACAATGCTTCTTGCGCAGGGTATATCAATTGGTCACGGAAAAAATCTTTAGAAGACTTATGACAAGGCATACTAATAAAAAACCCAAAAACATAATTGCTGGCATGCAGCCGTACAGTTCAGTGTGGGAACTTCTCCTTCCCACAGGATGGAGGGAGAGTAGTGTAAGCTCATGTACAGCACCTCTTCACATACACAAACATAAATAATTAGAGCTGGTTCGTGTCCTGTTGGAAGTATAGTTCGTATCATGCCTTGGCTCTATTCCACTTCTGCTGTTTTCTTTATGAAAAAATAAATGTGTGTGGCCGTAAGTTAAATTTATGTTACAAATATGCACGACTAAAATCGACTCTATTTGCTTGCGTGCCAAAATTGTCCCAGCAGGGGAATTTGGAGGACCCAAATTTATTACTGTGGCTCCTTGATTCTTCTGCTCCACCGACTCCAACCGCGGCCAAAGAGAAGGAATGCGGAGCAGAGCATTTCTGCTGTGTGATCAAGTACACGGTGCCCAACAGGGACAGCTGGCAGAGTCACTAGTGCCGCTGACTTTGTACCAGGGACAAATTCCACTCTGATGGGAAAATGTAACCAGATTATGTGTCTCTTAAATTATTGCTCACTGGGCAAAAAATGGTGCCTCTCCCCTGCAGCTTGGGATGTGGTCCCCAGGACATTCAGGGTGGTGGGAAGGGTAGCAGAGGTGAGCTATGGCGAGTACCTGTAACGGTACACAACTCACCGGTTATCTCAGACCTTCCAGGCTGAATAATGTGCTAAAACCAAAATATAATATGCTGTTGAGATTTTTCCCGTCTCGGGGATATCTGCAATGCTGGGCACATGTAATGCATTTTACTGTGCTCATTTGCAGCTTGAATGGCTCGCGGGGGTCAGCAGCAGAGTGCAGGCTTTTTCACCCCTTGAGCAATGAAGCATTGAGTAAAAGTTATTATTACCAATTAGTGGTGGCATTATTATTACCAATTAGTGGCTGTATGAAGCAAATCATTAGTCTTAGGTCAGTTATTAGCAGCCAGGTGTTCATGAAACGTGCCATGTGCAGCTCGCGTTGGACCTCAGCAGTCACCGGCGAGGCCAGTTGCTGAGTTTGTGACGTCTCTGCGCTGTCCCTGTGTGTATTTTTGTTGTCCCCCCAAAAAAGAAGCATGATTGGGGTCACTGTGGAGGGGTTTTTGTTGCTGCTAGTGTTATGTACCTAGTGAGTGCATAAATAAGGCGATTGCAGCCTCTAGACCAGTATTCTGAAGCCTTTAATAATACTAAATTAATGATTTAAAGCCAAATGTTAGATCCCTAGATTTGTTGTTGATTGCTCCTTCATTTGTAAGAGCAAAATTGTCATGTCAGAGAAGGGAAAGTTACAGTGTGAATTACTCTTGATCAAAAGTATTGTTTCTCCACGCCTCCTGTTTTTGAAACCCTTTAATATGCAGCATTTTCACATACCCATTAGTTTGCGTTACAATTTAACACAGGCAGCACAAATTCAGTTCTATTTAAGAACTCAAATAGCACTTTTATACTCTGTTATATTTTTAAAAATCAGGAAGTTAATGTGAAAGAAATGGGATTGTATCTTTAGTGTTACTCCCATGTTGAAGTGCCTGATTAACTTTGGTGCCTTTTGCAGGGGGATTCATAGCTGTAGCTCTGTAATTATACAGAATAACCAATGAAATAAGAAAAATAACGATAACTAATAAAGTTTTGATACACCAAGTACTTTTTGCATAGAACTGACTTCAATCGTGCCATTAGAATAGGCATTAGAAATCTTTTTCGTGTTTCCTGGAGCAACGAGGAGGGGGTCGGCGTGTTTGTTGTTTTCCCTGTCAGTGACTCAGGCGCCTTGTGGTTTTCAGTTTCAGTGAAGAAGGGGTTTGCCTGGCGGATCCTTCGGGGGGGGGGGGGGG
>VZSC01017604.1:60876-99097 GCA_013398225.1 Steatornis caripensis | reverse complement strand
GGGGACATCTGGTGGCGCCGTACGGGAATCGGGGAACACTCGCGACTCCCAGGGCGGCTGCGTCGGAGCGGTGGAGGCAAAGCCATCGTTATCCTCATACTGTAGTTGTTTTCTGTTTTGATATTATTCTGGAAACACTTCTGTGCTTTTTTACATCTCAATCTATGTATGGTTTTAATTTACCGAAAATGTAGAAACTTTTTTTTAGTGTCCAGAGGATGGGGTCAGGCTCTTTTCAGTGGTGCCCAGTGACAGGACAAGGGGCAATGGGCACAAACTGGAGCACAGGCAGTTCCACCTGAACGTGAGGAAGAACTTGTTTCCCGTAAGGGTGCCAGAGCCCTGGCCCAGGGTGCCCAGGGAGGCTGTGGAGTCTCCTTCTCTGGAGAGATTCAAAACCCACCTGGACGCGTTCCTGTGCCCCCTGCTCTGGGGGCACCTGCTTTAGCGGGGGGGTTGGGCTGGGGGATCTCCAGAGGGCCCTGCCAGCCCCTGCCATGCTGTGATTCTGTAAAACTGAGGCCCTGTTCTTGAGCTGGCAGCCTGCAGACACAATGTGTTGGATGCCCTTACCTCAAAGGGCATTTAACTTACGGTCAATCGGAGGTTTAAAATCAAGCTCGTGATACTGGACCGTGGTTCTGTGGATAGAGCGGGTGTATGTAAACCCTGTGCATTTGGGCTCCATTTGTAGTTCTGCCAGTGATTCGCTGTGATCTCTGGGCAAAGCTGATTTCATTTGTTTCAGTCCATCACTGACCAACGGTTTCAGTCCATCTTCCAGGCCATCTTTCTGTAAAAGCCCTATGATAATTTTCAGTTTTTGAATTCCATAGGTAAGGAATCATAAAAAGTAAATATTTACATATTTTTGGTTACAAGGTTCTATAGTGATTAAAGATACAGTGAGCAATTCTATTTGTATGTGTTTACCTTGAACCACTGTAGATCGTGTATACATGAGCAATATTTTAGGTGAAGTCATTTTAAAAGAGAAACTCTTCAGGATGAATTTTCTGGTGCTGTGCGTAACTGTGCCTGATACTTATTTAGCACTGTGCACACAGTGACAAAACCAGGTCCTTGGAAATAAATGTGTTGAAGGCCATACCCCTGGGAAGAGTTTCCTGGAAGTGTTTAATGCTGTGCCGTCTTACCAGCCCTGCACCAGGCACTCACCTGCCAGGACAAAGCCAGACGTCATTGATCTGTGAACATCTTTCAGCTCATTATGTTATTCCTGCTGTTTGTGTGTATCCAGCCAGCGGTAGCACGTGTTGACCACACATGGTGCCTTATCGGAGATGGTGTCATGTGCTCTCGGGAGAGTTCGGACACATACTTTTCAAGGACAACTTGGTCTCTGCAGGCAGAAGGCGAAGGGTTGTGTTTGTCTACTCCCACTTATGAAGCTTTTGTGATTGCCATCCTGTCTTCTCTTAAGAGTAGATATGTTCTTGAAATGATGGTGTTGATAAGTTACTAGTTTGTGCTTTATGTATTGTGTCAGGAATGCATTGTTACCATGATGTATTCCCCATGAAATTCTATAAAAAGAAAATGGGAAAAACCCCCAAGTATCCGCTCATGGCTTTGTACCAACATGACGCTGAGAAGCCTTCCAGGAAGAATCTGTAGCAGCTGCAAACTTCAGCTCCTTTCATTGTGTCCTGGACAGAAGAAAGTCAGAACCTAAGTCTTTCACAGCCAATTACGGACTCTTTACTGTGGTCATTATTCACACAAGGAACCCTATAGTCTGTGAAGAAGGATGCATATAATCAAGCTCAGAATCAGAACAACCACTGTGTAATTTGAAAATCATGACTTTCATATTGAGAGTATTCTTAAAGTAACGAGCTGGAGAGATCAGCACTGTGCAAAGTAGAACAATTTGCCTCAAAGTCAGAATAACTATTCCTCGCGGCTCTTCACAAGAGGATGGGTGTTTTATTGAGGTCCAGCCCTCCTTTCGCTCCTTGCAGTAACATTTATGTTTCGTAAAGCTCATCGTGATCTCTTTTCCATAAAGCAACAGTTCTTTGTCATATGAAATCTTCCATTGTCACCCCAGTGGTTCTGTCACCATCCTTCAAAAATTTCTCCACTCTTGGTTTGGATAACAGAGAGAGGCATTGGCATTTGTGTGATGTACCCTTTGTTTCTGAATTGTCCCAAGGCTGTGGTGACAACTCTGAAGTCGAGGATAGCAACAGAGTTGTTATAGACGTGCTGTTTTCCGTTAACGAGAAGCTGGTGTTTATCCGCAGCCCTTCTACATAATATTTAATCCGTAACACTTTATATTGTATTGCAAGCAGTCCATTAGAGAAAAAAACTCATGTTTTTATGTTTCAGGTGCAAAGATGGCTTGAAAGGATTTACATACTCTGCGCTAAAGTAAGTAAAGTTTCTGTGAGTACGTAGCTTAAAGTGAAGATTTTGAGGAAGCGTGCACAGTGGCACCCGCATTGTATGAGAAGAGTATTCCTAAGAAAAATCATGCTGTTGTAAAACTTTTCCAATTTTTGGGGTGTTCAGCTTATTTTGAAGAAGGCGTAATATGTTGGCAAGAGAGGAATCTTTTCATATTTGGGACCATTGTTGAAACGCAGACACATGGTTGCATGTTTCTGAAGGAGCGTTAATCTTTCTAAAACTGAGGTTCATTATTCCCGATATTCTCCTGGAAGCAAATGGCTGCTGTGTTTTGACGTGGAGTTTATTTGCTGTATTTACAAAATGTTCAATGAATACAACAGTAGTTCTGTGACCAACACTCAAATAAAGCGTGGACTTGTAGCGTATTCATTTGAGAGATCCTGAATGTGCCGCTAAACCTCGTGTCTGCCGTAGTGGTCCAGGCTTTCCCAGAATTTACTTTGCGATGGGACCCTCTGGTGATACTCATTCTTTTGTGCAGTTATACAAAGCTCCCCTCTCTTCGTGTCTTGTGTCAGAAGTACAAAGACACATTATTCTTACCTGTCCTTTATATACTCTGCTGCCTGTCTGCCACTCGGACAGCCCACTGTGTGTCCAGTGTCAACTCAAAGATGAAGCGAAGAGCTGAAGACTTGCTGTTGTTGGTAGTGGAAAATATTGTATAGAGTTTGCAGCTATGAAACAGCTGTGGAATTTGATATAAGGTGCCAATAGTTAAATAAATCAGTCTATAGTCCAGAAGTCTGGACATGAAACACTCCTGTGGCAACGTACAGAAACAGTGCCTTCTGAAATCACCAGTTTACTGGGAGATTCAGTGACATGCCAAATGACAAAGTTTTTATCCCTTTGTCGCCCTCAGCTTGACTACCAGAGTACAGTGCAATTCGTATTATACTGCAGAGTGTTAGGAAACATCTTGTCTTTATGATCTCCTTTGCCCTTGATACACAGTAATTCTACACCTAAGATGAACCAGATTATTGACAATATCAACTTCTGGGTGAAGAAAGAGGGCTGAAGATGAAGCCAAGCAAAACAAAGTTGATGTTCTTGACGGGAGCAAAAACATTTTAAAGATTTTACAAAATAGATATTTTATTAAATTATTAGAGTAATCATCAACCTTTATGTAACCCCATTTTGCTGGAGGTAATTGAGATATTTCAGGTGCCTTTTCATTTTCTTATTTGGTGTCCTTGCCTTGTATGAGAGATGGATTTCCCCGGTAATGCTTTTGTTCCTAGTTTAAAAAAAATCCTGGCAGCAGTTGTGACCATTATCTGAAGTTTAAATATATGTTGGTGGTGTGATCTTTTCAAAGAGAATACAAGGCTTGGCATCTGTATTGGCATTTAGCGTTTTCTTTTGCAGACCTGTGGGTAACTTCAGGCTTGTCTTAAAGACTTAGAGACTTGTATTGGACTTTATGTATTTCTCTGAGTTATTTATATAATTGTTGTTTTGTTCTTGTTTTCTTTTTTTTTCCTTTCAGGTTCATTGTAGGGAAAGAAGAAATCCCCACTCATTCATTTTCACCTGAAGCAGCGTTTTCAACAATAGATAGAAAGATAAAGCATTGTGAAAAAATATCGCAGCCGATGAACATACTGGCTCTAACAAAAAAGCTCATGGACAAAGTGTGAGTCAAAGAAGACAAAAGAAAAGCAAAACAAAATGAATCATTCTTAGTTATCTCATTTTGATGGTTTGTTACACTGTGATTGACGATGTTTTATAATGCTTTTGCTTTGCGTTTAAATGTTTTGCATTTCGTTTTTACTGGGCAGTTAGCAGTGACAAATGATGAACTCTAACGAAAGCAAAATTTAAGACCTGTATGTCATAGCAATGACTTGCAACGTGCAGTTGTCTAATGAGAGAGAGTAAGTTCCATCAGTTCCAAGTGGCAGAGTGGTTGTTGCTTTTTCTGCAGTTTTCAGCAAAACCAGAGCTCGTGGCATTGTTCTGCTGGTGCTAGTAGCGATATTAAGGAGGGAAAATTGCGCAGCAGCAGGCCTTACATAGGTCACCTTAAGTGACGGTAACATCATCTTTTTGGTGACCTACATCCCTGTATTGCTGTTGCATAAAGGAGAACTGCCTAAGAACAGGATTGGTAGCACCTGGCCTGCCTCCTCTGTAGGAAATTGCAAAGCAGAGTGGGTCTAAAGCGGTTTTGCACAAGGTCAGATCTAGACATCTGAAGCTAGGTGAGATAAGTTCCTTCCTGGTCTACAGGATCCAATTTATTGTCCTTTAGTACGAGCTTAAAGAAATTACATCAGACAGCTTTTCAGGCTAATACGTTCAGACGATGTGCTTCTGCTGTGCTTGATTTGGTTGCTTCAGGCTCGATGGGTACCACCAGGAGTCAAATTCATTTACAGGGAAGATGGAACGAAAAATAGCGTAGGAGTTTGTTCATGCCGCATCTACGAATCTTCACTTCCATTGACTTCTCCAGGAGCAATTTTATGACCAGATCGTTACCTGCTGACATGAAGGAGAGAAACAAGTCTTCCAAGTGCATTGTGTTCTCAAAATAGTGGCTCAGATAATGACCGAAAATGAAATGGCCTGCATCACATGGTGGCTTCCTATGATTTGCTGTGGTTTTTAATTGAAAAATACAAGGGAAGTCAGCAGTGGCTTCTCAGGCGTGACTGTAATAGACAACAAAAGACCTACAAGGAGGAGACAGCTCCAGCCATATGCAGATTCATTTAGCTGAGTTCCTTCTACCTACTTTGCCTTAAATACCCGTTATTCAGTTTGCAAGATAGTTCGTAGCTCTTCCGCTGTTCGTTAAATAAAAGGATCAAGGGACTGTGGGTGGAGAAGAGCGTTTTTTCTTCAAGGTTTTGAAACTCTCAACTCAGACATACAAAAAACTTTCAGTTTTCCGTCCTAATGCTCTCAGAGGTTTCTCTTCCATATGGTTCTTTTCAATATAATTGAGTCTAAATGCCTGTAACCTGATCACATTCTCGTTACAATTTTTGTTACATAAACTGACCTCACAGATGATTTATGGCCATTCGACTTTATAGTACATGTTTCAAAACTTCCAAGGTATTTGGCACAGTATATAAATTGTGTCATTTATTTTGCATTAAAACTTAAATACTTGGCTATAGCAAAATATAATGCTCAGACCTGGTATGACATTAATTCTTTTAATTCTACATAATGCAGGGCTAACAACTGTACAATCCACGTGTCCCACCATCCCAAACCAGTCTCTTTTAAATGGTCAAGGTCAAATTCTTGCTCCAAAGCAAGCTACATAAAAATCAGCACAATAGAAGAAATAGCCCAGAAGTGAAAGGCTTGTAACTGAGAGATGTTCCAGAGGGCATCTCTGTGCGTTTGTATGTTCTGCATGGCCCTCCAATGAACCTTACAATGGTATGAAAGATGTAAGGACACAGATAATGCATGCGTGGTCAAATATCCATCCAGAACCACGGAGCAGAGGCAAACCAGAAAGGGTCACATCACTTCTTCCTGTTGACCACAGTAGAAGATTTATTCTTTAATTCTGTATTTAATGTGTACCATGGCAAGAGGCTGGATCCAAATCAGTGTGCAGACACTTCTTGCTGTACAACTAAAGTATTGTTAGTTTTTATTGGCCTTTTATGGCATCATAAAAGTTCACATTGCCCTTCGATCGGTAATGGGGAGAATGAGTGGTGGGAAAATAGCACTTTATGTATTTTTAGGCGAGAAAAATTTATGAAGTCTCCTGACGATGACGCTGAAAACAGCCACGAGTTAATATGTGTTTCATTGTGCTTTTTGCAGGTGCAAACATGGCCCAAGGCATAGATGCTGTAAACACTATGGAGATAATTGCATCTCATATTGTATTAAAGTAAGTGCAGAAAAAGTTAAGATTGACAAACTCTGGGAAAGAAAGGGTGAAAGTCTTTAGTCAGAAAAAGCAATATACTTAGGAAGTGAGAGAGGAGCCTGTTACTCATTCTTCTTCTATTGAAAACGTGACAGGCCTGAAAACAGATTTTCTCAATTTAGGACAGGGTGGTGGTGGGGTTAAAGTTCTCTGGTCTTTCAGATTAGCTGTAGTGAATGAATAACAAAAAAATGTGTGGGAAAATATGGGCTAGCAAGCAAGGAACTTAGTTAACTATGTGATGCACTACAAGACTGAGCCCACTTGTGGCTCCACCCTAAATAAAGCACCTGGAATGTGCTGCCTGGGCAGGCGGCGCAGCCCTGGCACACGCCCCCCATTCATTTATTTTCAGGGCTCGGGGTAATGAGAGATTGGTCACAGTTGCTGCGCCCAGGAAGAGCTGTGCATGTCCGGTGGCATAATTCCTCCTCCTTTACTGATGTGATCAGCGCATTTTTTTTCAGAGGAGTGCTGTGTAGAGGAGATTTGTTTTGGCCGGTGTTGGGTTGGCACAGGTGGTACCACCTGCTATGCCTGTTTTAGGAGTTGGTAGGGCTCCAGATGATCTCAATCACTTCATAATTTACCCATTTTTGTTTATGGAGCAGCAAAAATTGATTTGACTATCTTCAGATGCTTTTTGATACATACTACTTTCTAAAATAACTTTGTTATATTAAAATTTTATATGTATACAGTTAATGTTATCTCAGAGGAGCTATGCTTACCTTTTGCATCAGATCTAGCACAACATTTATTCGTGTATGTTTATTAACAACATCATTTTGTGTTGTATTGACACTTTTTGCACTGCAGTATATTAGCATACCACTGTGTAACGCGGATATAAGAGCTGATAAAATTTGGGATGGTGCTTAAGTGTTCTGCTGAATTGTGATGAGAATATGCAGCAGGGCATTCACGAATAGTTCGGGATAGTTATGTCACTTTTCTGTTGCAGGTATGGCATGTGTTTAACAGAACCTAGATTAAAATTACAGTTTTACAACCTCTCACCATTGTGTCGGTCCACCTCATGTTTCATTCATGGGCTCTTTTCTTGTGCTCGTGTTTGGTCAGCATCCTCTGGGGAGCAAACGTTCCCTGTGCCTTCATTGTATTTTCCCCATAGATATCAGTGTCTGGCCTTCAGAATCAATGTCCAAGACTGAATGAAGATTATATTCAAAACAAAGATTAAAGTTAACCAGAAGTATTTTTATGGGTTGATACACTGCATTTCCAGATCTCTGCCGATGGTAGGATCTCCTAGTGTGCAACTTTTTACAGGAGTGCTTTGCTGTAACTTCAGTCTGCTGCACTTTTACATAAAGTTATTCATACTTTATGCATATTTTACAGTAATTAGCTCTTACCTACTGTTAGTCCAGACGTGCTACCTGAACTTAATCTCACACAAAATCCTTATGCATTCTGTGCTGCATGCTCAGCAGTCAAGTCTGTAAGTACCCTCATAACGCTGTTATTTTACAAGCACAGTTAGAACAAACGAGCAAGGATTTATGTTAGAGTACTCGTAATGAAACTGATGCCTCTCCACTGTGGAAACCTTTCCATAATCTGCTGGAAGAATGATTGTGTGTGTGACTCTGTGGGTAGAGAGATGAGGTGATGTGACCATTATGGAATATAATGAGCTTGAAATTCCTTTAAAACAGAAGAATGGCAAAGAAATAGGAGTTTATCCTGTTGAATTACTCTAGTTGAGAGACTCAAATCTGATTTCAGGTTGTGAGTTCCTGAGATTGTGGCAGGCCATCCGCATACTACTCTCTATCCTTTCTTAGATGGGTAGGGAGATGTGTTAATGATGAGAAGAACAGGGAAAACAGAAAGGGCATGTTCAGGAGTCTCTGTCCTATTCAGTTCTTCATTCAGCATCATTTTGTTCACGTTTCATGTACCCTTGAAGGAGGTGAGGGGAGAAGAAAGCCCAACTGATAACGGAGCTGAACTAAGTCTTGACCTGACTAAAAATAATAATTAAAAAAAGACATTTTTATAAGGCTGTTCTCTCTTTAGAGAAACCAGTTTTGCATTTGAACTGTACTTCATTATGGTACCAGTCTTGTATAGTATTTTAGCACAAATTATTCTTGACTACAATAGTATAATCAGAGAAATATCACTGAAGTGGCAGCCAGACCTTTGAATTTCCTGCCTTTTCTGTGCCTTTTTTTTAAAATTAAAACATGAGTGAAAACATTTATTTTGACGTATTTGAATTTTTAAAGATACAAAATTCGTAATGCATTTTCACTTCTCTCTAGTCGTTCAGTAATAACTGTCAGCTGACATGATTTGAGCCTGGTTTTGTACTTCCATGTCTGTAAGGGAGCTTTCAAATCTGATAATGATCTGACGAGCCGCTTATTGCCAGAATTTCCTGTCCATGCTATATTTTCCCTTACCCTTGAACATCTTGACTTCTCATTATCATATCCGTGCTTTAATTGTCGTTGCACTCTTTTTCTACTGTTCCACATGGAAATGCACGTTAGCTAGTTGATGTAATCCATGATAGCTTTTACATAACATTTAGTAATGATACACCACCTGATTTCATAGAATTCCCTCCGAATTTTAAATAACTGAAAGGTTCGTAAATGTCTGAAAAAGCTAGCAGAAGCAAACAACGTTTTTCCTCTTTTACATTCCACGTGATTACAGCGGGGAGACATTAGGCAACAGCAGTTGTCCAGTTGTCCATTTTTTCTGCTCCTGATGACACCAGATGACCCTCACCTAATGACTAGGATGACCAAGAAGAATATGAGATTATTTTCTGATTATTGGAATCTCTACGTGCTGTCTCTTGGAGGAACAAGGGCAACTGTGTACCCAGTAAAATTTTAGATATCTTAACTGATTTATTTTATACATCTTAACTAATTCCTAATATAGTGCAACAGGTTGACTGAGTTTTGGCATGTTACTGAACTCTGTTTATGTGCATGCAAGTGCTTTTCTGAATTTGAGTTATAGCCAATATCTTGACTGTATTATTAACTTTTTAAGAAACCTGTTTCTTGAAAGGAAGAAAAAAAGTCTATTCGATTAGTTTTGCAGATATGTAATTTCACCGTGCTGCTACTTCTGGCTGATGTGAGTTCCAGCTCAAAACCTCTGGGGAGTAATGGTTCTTAGCAGCGTTTTCTTTGCTCACTTATGTCGATTACAGTGTCCTGTGTATACTCTGCTGTGTTCTACCTCCGTTATTATTTGAGGTCTTTTTATGGAAGATAAAAGCTACAATATTGTGCATTGATTATAAGATTTAATACTTTTGGTGACTGAAAAACTCCTATCAAAACTAAGCCCGAGTCCTTCAGTTCAGCACTTCTAAGTAGGCTACTCTTAAAAATAAAATCACGGCTATAATTTAGTGTTTCCAGTTGAAATTTGAGTGCTTCCTAGTGCAGTTTTCCTCACCCCATTAGAGTAACTGTTCCTACAGCTGGGTTAAAATGTCAAACATACTGTGCTGTTGTTTGTTCTCTTGTTTTGGGCTTTGTTATTACTGCTGGCTTTAGGACTTTCTTTTTATATAACGGTACCTGGTATCGTAACCATCTAATTTTTTTGGAAGACGAGGGCTATGTACTTCTCGTGGGGTACCTCTTCCTTTTAGGGGCAAGTATACGTCCATCTTTATTTTGACATTTTAACTACACAAAATTCACAGTGCGTTTACATCTCTGCCTACCTCGCGTACCTTTCAGTAGGCATTTTGATTACACAGTCAGAAAACACTGGGTCATTAGCTGTTCACTACGTACGATTTACATACCTTTAAGAGCGGCAGGTGAAGAAGTGGAAATTTTTCATTCACAGCTACCGGATCATCAGAGGACACAACCTATTTTCTTCCACTTCATTCTCATAAGCCACTTCTTGAGTAGCAGGGAGAGTAATTGCTTCAGGAGGAGTTTATTACTGGATGGTTAACCACAATAAAATTTTGTGAGCTTTATGATGCATTATAAAGTTCTGTAGGAGGCAAAAATGTTTTTGAGTTTCTGAGTTTGAAAGGTTGCTCAATCAAACTCTCTGCCAGTTAGCCCTGTAACTGGAATTGTCTCGGTGTCCCTGATTATATTCCGGAAAATGAATACAGAAATCATGAGCGCCGGGTGCCTGCCTTATTTCCCAGTAGTGAGTGCACAGATAGTTTTCAGATAAGGCATCTTCCAACCAAAAAATGGATAGATTTTATTCAGAATGATAGAGAAGTTCAGCCATAGGGTAAGAATAATGATAGGAAGCTGTGGAGGAAGTTACAAGAAACTGGGGAGGAGGATTTGGAAAGAAAGAAAGAGTCAGTGTGGTTTTGTCACATGGTATAAAAAAGCAGATCTGTATCTGAGGTGGAGTAATAAGAAAAATTCATTGAAACCCGTGTTACGCTTTCTCAGTAGCTCTGCACATCATCTCCCTTCCAGTTTCGCCCTTTCTTTTGCTGCAGGCATCACTCAGCCTCCAGTTTGTTTGAGGGAAAGTATGTGAGCACGTGCCAAGCCATCAGGGTCAATTTCTAATTCTCACACTTTCTGAAATTTGTTTTTTTGTGGACTTTTTCCTCCCTTAGTGCTTTTTCCAGACATTTGAGTGTAGAAGTGCTCTTTTTTTTCCACCGTTTTACTGTCCTTTGTATACCCGTTTGTGGTTAAAAGCCAGTCAGTAACCTGGAAATGAAGTCATCGGGATTATTTCAAAGGACAGAATTTTGGAACGGAAGGAAAATAAGAGTTTGTCCATTGAAACCTTTCAGATATTCGTAGAAATTAAAGCAGAGTCGGTTTTCTGTGGTTTTACTGCTTTTGCTATTTTACAGGGGAATCAGGAAAAAAAACCCTTGATTTTTAAGACGAGGATGCATTTTACATAGTATCTGCAAAGTGGGTTTTGAACTGCTCGATGTCAAAAATAAGTACTTCTGTAGAGGTTTTTGCTTTTTCTGAATTTGTGGTTTCTTACCATTTTCTCTAGGGCTTCGTCAGGATGTTTAGCATCGGTTACCTGATCCAGTGTTGCCTTCGGATTCCATCCACCTCCCGGCATCTGTTTACACAACCATCCCGGCTACTTTCCCTCTTCTACAACAAGGAAAGTTTCCAGCTTGGAGCTTTTCTGGGATCTTTCGTCAGTATATACAAAGTAAGCTTATAACATACAGAAGTGATTAATGCCATCTTTTTTGTTTCACTGTTCAGACCATCATGAAGAGCTAAAAAGCCTAGCTGCTTAATATTACTGATACTGTTCACTACAACATGTCACCGACAAATTCTGTAGTATTGCAGTAATCAAATTGTAAATAGAAATCTAATCTTCCATTCCACGTGTTTTTTCTGTCATTTCTGAATAAACCAGATGGATTTTGCAGCATGGTATCAAGATCAGGAGATAGGGAGTACTTCAGAGAAAGTGAATTCAGATTGCAGAGGGACTTGCTGTTACACAAAAACATTTTAGTGTTTAGTGCAGACGTAAGTAGTGACTGCAGTAGCAGCAGTGTTGCCAGAGAAAAGCCATTTGCAGATTTTTTTGGCTCAAATATCTGGAATTCTTGCTTGACGCTAAATAGCAGGAGATTGCAGTACGTATATCATGTGCAGCTGAGGAGGCGTTGCACTTACCACTTGGAAATCTACCCTTCTACAGCATTATAAGATGACAGATTGTGAGCCGATATGTGGTCATACAACATTGTTGGAGTTAATAGAATTACGTTTATTTATGCCAAAAGACAATGTGACGAAGCACACACCCTGAGGGAGAACGTATTGCATAGTGCAGTGCTGTAGTGGGCTTTGCACTTTTATGTTCTTAATCACACGTGTCATTTTTCGACTGCTACTTTACTTGCTCTGCAAAGTTAAGATAATTCTGTATTATCCAGGGTAAATACCACTTACTGAAAATTAGAAACCAAGTGTTATTTGTCAGCAAAACCAGCTGACAAAACCACTTGACTTGCAGTCAGATTGAGACACAAGAATTTGTAAGGTGACAGAGTTTAATGTTTTTGATGGCAAAGTGCAAATGGGCTGTTCAGAGTTTATTTGAAGATTAAATTTTTGATCAAACTTTACGAAAGGAGTCTTTAGAGAAAAAAGTCTTCACATTGCAAAAGCTGAAATGATTTTGATCTATACATACTCATTTTATGAGGGTGACATACTCTGACCTTTATTTGCAGTTTATTAAGTATATACTTTCTGTTACTGTTTGCGTTCCATAACTTACATGGATTTGGGTTGCATTATATTTTTCTTCCAGTTNCTCCGATCGCAAAGTGTGATTTAGTTCTATACATACTCATTTTATGAGGGTGACATACTCTGACCTTTATTTGCAGTTTATTAAGTATATACTTTCTGTTACTGTTTGCATTCCATAACTTACATGGATTTGGGTTGCATTGTATTTTTCTTCCAGTTTCAAATAAGCATGTAGGGCAGCAGAGATTCTAGTCACTCCAAAAGATTGGATCACTGCCAAAAAAAACAAGAAATGGTTGATGCATTTTGAACCCAAAGCCATTGCGTTATTGAAAAAAGTCCATCTTGTCCCTAAAAGCAGTCTCAAATGCCACTGTAGGATTGTAGTAGCTGCACTATTAATATTTTGTGTTTCCCTTACTGTTAATTAATGTCAGCAAACACAATTTCACTGAAAATAAGTTCGCCATGGTAGCCTGGTTTCCTTTTTTAAATTAGTTTACAAGTTTGAGGAGTAAAGTTGTCATCATTGCAATGTATCAATGGCTTTGCAAGGAATTTATTTGTTAAAAATCTTCACTGTAAAATAGCTAATGAGACCACATCTGTGGTGCTGTGTCCATTTTTGGACACAGATACTACTTTATTTCTTCTTTGTAATTTTAATGTCTTTTTCAAGAGTGGGTTCACCCGAGGGCCACCAAGATGAATTGAGGGCTGGGTCACACAGTGTGCAGGTTGAAGGTGGGAGAACTGGGTTTTAAGCTGGGGAGAAAAGGCTCAGGGAAGATGTTTTTGCTACCTGCACCTCTTGGGGGCATGTTGTGATACGATGAAAGGCAATGGATACAAGCTGAGATACAGGGGATCCCAAAGAGATACAAGGAAATATGTTTTCATGTGAGGGTGGTCAAATACTGGAGCAGGTTGCCTGCTGAGACTGTGTAGTCTCCATCCTTGAAGATGCTCAGAACTCAAATGGAAAATTCCTGGCCTATCTGCTCTAGTTAGACCTGCTTCAGGCTGGACCAGATGATCTCCAGAGGTTCCTTCCAACATAAATTGTTCTTTGGTTCCATGAAAAGCACACATCAGATGGATTAAGAGGCTGACACGTATATCTCAAAGTGGACATCAGCGGGCTGTCATACTGAGTTACACAATGTTGTCTTGGTGCCGTCAGCACTGGAGTGGGCCTTCCTGAGCACATCTAAAACCATTCAGAAGCAAACAAATTTACCAGGGATAAAATTTGGAGTCAAGGTAAGGATTTCCAAAATAGTTGAAGAAACAATGTGACAGATCTAGAACAATCTGGATCATTTGGTTAACCAGTGAAATATATTTGAAACCAATGGTCATCCAAATGAAATACATTTTAATGCAGCCTAAGCCACAATTGCTTGCATCTGTTCTGGCCTGAACAGTTGTGTATTGTTGTATTATACATTCCACCGCGTCTTTTAATCATACGCGGTTCTGACTTTTTAGATGAATGTGTTTTCTTGGACCCAGAATTTTTTGGATGTATGGAAGAATCTCAAGGAGTTTGGTGTGTAGTTTAAACCAGATTTTATCATGGGAAAGAGTCTGGACAACTACAGCAAATGAACATGGTGTGAATTCAAGATTAGCTTTAGAATTAGATTGATATTCAAATTAGATTGGTCTGCTCTCTGGTTTTGAAAGAAACAATAACGGTACACTGTTACTTGAAACACTGAAATGTTTCAAGTACTGTGGATTATAGGCTTTACCACACTACACTTAATTCATACTGTGCGCTATATTACTAGCTTACAGAGGAGTGTCTTCAGTCGGTGCGTTCTGAAGGAGAAATAACCAGCGCTAATCCTGCCCTCTGTTCATCTACAGGGTACTAGTTGCTTCCTGCGCTGGGTACGAAACCTAGATGATGAGCTTCACGCACTTGTAGCTGGTGAGTCCATGGAAAGAAGTCTGTATTGCCTCTGTTGGGACTCTGCAAATATTTATCTCATGCACGTAGCTGGATGTCTGTCCTCTCATGCCCTTTTCAGACTTGTGTGATGAATATAGGACTGTATGCATTGAAGTTGCATCAAAGTGATAATGGCGTTTCAAATGTCTTCAGATAATTTGCAATTAAAACTGTAAGGCAAATTCAATCAAATGGTCTGGCTTTTATGGTCAGCTTCATTGTATGCACAAATGTAAACTTGGCCTTTATTTTCCGACTGTAGAGATGTGAGGCTGAAGTACGGACATTTGAATGGGTGGGCTCCATGGGATCCGAAGAAGGACCCTTTTGCCGTGAAACTTTTGTACTGTTGCAGGCCCTTCCCTGCTGTTTGTGCATCTGTCATGTATTGGAACCGCAGAGGTCTCTTCTTTGCAGGATGAGAGAGGAAATTTGCTACTGTGCTCCTGAGCACTGAACTATAGATTTGTTTCAGTGTTTCAAAATTATCTTTTTTTTTAGTGGCATAAACCGTGTTTTGATGGGCAGCACAGGAACATCACTGAGCTTCGTTGCAGCAACAGAAAGCATAATCTTGTGCAATGTCGTTTGAGATGACATACTGCAACAGCAGCAATAAATCACAATCTTAACAATACTTTTGTTTTCTAATCGTTACAGGGTGTCTAGCGGGAATTTCTATGATGTTTTACAAAAGTACTACTATCTCTATGTATCTGGTGTCCAAATTAGTAGAGGTAAGAAGTTACCCTCGAAACAGAGTTCTTTATTTCATCTGGTTTTTAAGGCAGAAAAAGAAAATGAACTTCACAGGCTTTGTCAGACAATTCCAGTATAATACAAAGTTTGTGTGGCAGTGGTGTGTTTCAGTAGGTGTGTGCCAAGAGGCAGTGCCGTTCTGTGGTCTCATTTCTTTCCTATTTTCCTTTCTGTGACTCATTTCAAGTCCTTTATCCACTGGTCTCCATGTATATTCTCCATGAATTTTTTCATTCTGCTGATAACCCTTTGCTTTGTAGCTTTTGCAGATTTTTTTACGTCTGAAAGTTCCAAGAATGTCCATTCTGCCAGAAGCATAAATCAAACCTAGTCCTTAATGGCAGATTTATTGCCAAAAGCTACAGCTTAACTTCCTGCCTTTGTTCCCTAATTTTGGCATTCAGTAATCTAAGATAACTCAAAATAGCTTAGGTTTTAGTCTATAGCTGGAGTTGTTTGTCAGTGTACTTCAACTAATTGAATTCCCAGCTTTGCAAAGAACTTCATTCTAATTACCGTTTTTCAGGCTTGAGTTATTTCTGTGAACTTGTTAAAATTAGGAGCCCAGGGAAAAAAAACGTTTGTAGAGTTTGAGTATGTTGATTATACTTTACTAACCAGCTTTTGATTTCTTACTGTGATTTTTCCATAAAATCGGGGCTTAGTCATGGTTATTTCCCCAGCAGCACCACTGCAGTAAGTTGAGAGTGTTCTTTTATTATGCACCATCCCCAAATCGCAAAGCTTTCTCCGGCAGACCTCAAGAGCCTCGTTCCATGGTGATATTTATCCACCTCCATTACCAGAGCAGAATTCATTTCAAAGAATGTAAAAAGAAGGAACTTTATTTTTTTTAAAGCATAAAATTAAACATAAAAAGGAAAGATACACTCTGTTTATGCTTGCTCCTTGTAATCCTCCATCAAGCTCTGAAGGTAGTTCACGTAATGGTTATATAAAAGCAACTCTGAGTTATCCATATTGACCTGTAGAGCACGAGTTGTATAAAACCAGTATTATCTTGTATTGTTGATGGTTTTCTCTGGACTTTGAGACATTGTGGCTGCAGTGAAATAAGGAAAGTGCTGTGTGTTCTTTCTTTCTTTCTGTTTTTTGTTTTGGTTTTTTTTTTTACTACTTTTATCATCTTACACAAGCCAAGGGTAACTGACCAAAGAGGCGTGTGCTGCTTTGGAAGGTCAAGCTGTGCTCAGGAAAATAAACTTTACATGTTTTCTCAGAAAGAAAAGTATGTGATTTCAAGCTGTTTAAGAACAGTGAATATTCACTTTGTTGGAATAGTCATTGCATTGTTCGTTTGCTTTTTTGAAATGAAGGATTTAATATAGCAAACTTTCCCCGTTTTTTTTAGTTTGAAGATCTATACTACCCTTTTAATACCCAAGCTGTTGCTAGGTCCTGTTCTATGGTTTATAGCCTGTTATTCTCTTGATCTTGGATAACTTCTGTAAGCTAGCTCAATCAATGTCACATTTGTGGACATACACAAAAATATATAGGCATAGGTTAGTTATGTTGACATGTTACTTTGAAAATGTAAAACAAGAAGTAAAAAGCTACTTTGTTTATTTTGTTTCATTTAGCAACTTTTGTTTATCTCTGTAGACTATATACTTCAAAGGCATCGAAGCAGGGAAGGTTCCCTATTTTCCTCATGCAGACAGCGTCATCTATGCCATTTCTACATCGATATGCTTTCAGGCGGTAAGTATGTTGTCTTCTAACAGAATCCAGACTTCTTCTAGGTTGAGTCAAATGTTGAATGAAATGAGGAGCACAGGGATGCAGTGATACAGACAAGGTGGTGTGATGTTGTGATTCCAGGAGGATGCTGTGAATCAGGGCTCCTGCATCCTGCTTTAGAGTGGCACAGTGGGAAGATCATCTCTAGGACTCAGATTCCTCGTGTGCTTATAGATTATGAAAGCAGTGAGTTCTTTGAAAATGATCTTAAAATGCATTGCCTTAGAAGATGAACATAGAAGTATGGACTTTCAATAGCATATGAAAGGACCATTTTTCAAGGAGACAATAGATTGTACTATTTTATGGGGTTTTTAATTAACTGAAACTTCTCACTTTCAGCTAACTTGAATTCAAGTTACCTATTTGAAAGGATCTGCAAAAATTAGCAAGGAAATCTGAAGTTTTATGTTTGAAACAAGCCGTAGTTACCATCTTTTGCCCTTCCCAAGTCAATTACATGCTTTCACCACCAGTCCCTTTATCAGTTGCATCAGCTATAAAAACTCCTTTCAGTGGTACCCAAATTACCTTATTCTACTACATCTTCCCCTTTCTAGGTCTGCTGAAACGTCCCTGAATCTTTTTTAATTTTTCTGTAAGGATATGCATTTTTGTGCTCCTCAATAAAGAGAATATAGACTTACCCTAAAGCAAGCTGCTGCTGTCCGGTGCTTAACAGAACAGTTCCACTCGTCCTCCTCCTGGCTCCCATGTATTCAGGGATATCTCTCATTCTACTATCAAAGTGAACTGATATTTTAGTACTTGGGTTATGCCTGAAGGTCTGCAGCACTGATATCTCCAAAAGACTGCTAGCAAGGACCATGGCGTGAGGTTAACAGAAATAATATGAGAAAGGAGGAAAAGTTTTTTTCATTAATTAATTACTAGTTGGAAAAGGAGCCCAAGACTGGAAATAAATTACCAGGTTTAGGAGGGAGGAAGGAGGGGGAAATTAGCAAAGGGATCTATGCTGAGATGTTTGTTACTCACTATATTCATAAGTGACCTGGAAAAGTAATGGAATAGAGAGAAGACAAGGATTTTGGTATATAACATGATTTAAGATATGCAACGTGAAATACAAAGATGACTACAAGAAATGGTAGATCACAAAATGCAGAGTGAGTGGGGCATAAAATAGCAGGTGAATTTGGCATCCGCAAGTGCAAAATCACGTACACAGGACTAATAAGGATTACTGTTGCTTTGTCTGCAATGAGATCTAAGTTAATTACCACCACTTTTGAAAGATAGTCTTCTGGGAACATCAGTCTGGGCCGGTGGGGGTCATACTGAGCATAGAATTCAGCTGTGAGTGCTTTGTCTACTGACAGCGCTGGGCATTGACAGGTGATCACAGCTGGTTTTGGTCCATGAATCCTAAGAGGATTTTTAAAAAACACAAAAAAATATAAAATACTTATTTTCATAACTTGCCTTTCACTGGTTTTGGCAGTGTCACGTGGCAGATGAAGCTTTTGCCTGACGCTGTCGGCTGGCTCTGACAGAATCCTCTCTTGCAGGCCGTCATGGAAGTTCAGAACCTGAGACCTTCGTACTGGAAATTTCTTCTACGGCTAACAAAGGGCAGGTATGTAACCAGGGCTATGTTACGGCTTATCTAAACACGTCATTGATCACATTCATCTTTCTGTGTCATTCGCTGTCAAGAGCAGAGCCGTCGGAGTCTGTATCGGCTGATTTCCTGAGTATTTACTTTGCTATTCACATGGTTTCCTGTCCACTTGAACTTCTTTGCTGCTGAAGCAACACTGCTAGGGGTTTAGTCTAATGACAGGAGCAAAGACTTAAATCTAGTTAAGACTATTTAGCTATGAGTGCTTTATCTTCACTTGGAGGGTGGAATGCTTTTGGATTTCAGCGGAAAATGAAGAATCCGGTAAACAGTTATAGAGGTTGAAGAAATCACTTAGTGTCTACAGTGATTGACAACATGGTATTACTGAGTGTTTAAAAGCATTACTAGAAATGTCAGAGTATTTCCTAAGAATACTTTGAAGATTCACTAGGGTTCTTTTAAAGGACGTCTATTTCAATTGGGAAAGGATTTTTTTTTTCTTGGAAAACTAATGAAAAATTTTCACTGATTACAACCATAAACTCACACTGTAATCTTACTGGATATTTTTTCTCTTATTTGCTGTGGAGATATAAATGCTTACCTTTTTAAACTGATTTTGCTGTAATGGATTTATAAAAATACAATTTAGTGACATGTACACTATTCTACTGCTTGCATATGTGGCAGAAACAAGGCATCCAAATCGTGATGTATATCAGTTTATGAATGGGGCTATAAAAGGTAGTGTTTGTCGTGACAGTGAGCTCTCCAGGCTGTAAAAATAGGTGTGGAACCAGAGGCCAGTCCTTGGAGCATGTTGAACCTACACTCCCCACGGCACAGCACACTCTTAGCTGGACATGAGATGACTGAATGCTTTGCTAGACATAGTGGGAAGCCTTCCTTGGGATGCGTGGAGGCAGCCCCTGAGGCCGTACAAACATGATACGGGGGGGTGATGTCAGTGCAGATGTCCAGTTTTGGCTGCATTTTTCCCTCTTGTGCTAATCCTGAGATTGCTGTAGTTGAAAGAAAGGAGGGAAAAGCAATGCTGTTCTCATTGTGTCTGAAGCATATCTCTGTCTAATTTTGACACTCTCTCCATAGAGGCAGATTCTTTCGGAGTTTCATAGGTCTTTCACTCAACAGTTTTGAACACTAAAGAGACGGAAATAGATTGTAACACACATGAAATTGTTATCCAGACTTGGGCAGTCATGGCCAGAGTTCGCTCTGCTGGGGTGAGAAAGAAGAGCAGTGTATTTTGTTTTGCCTTTTTTTGTGAAGTTGAAAGTAGAAGGAGGCTCTCTCCATGCCCCTTTTCCACAAGTTGTGTTATATAAAATGTATCTACACAAAACACAGGTTTGTCAAATGTATTTTTTTTAATCTTTATTGGCCGAGATGAAAAAGTTACAATCTCTAAACAGTGCAGGCAGAAGCATGTATTCCAAAAATTTGGATAGTCTTTCATGAAGTGAAATAGTTTTACTAATTTTGTAAATAAATTAAATTAATAAATATTTTATGAATAAAATAATTTTTATAATTGTATTTTTTCAAAAGTAAATGAATAATCTGTTCACTGTCTCATGTCTGCTCTTTTTCAGGTTTGCTCTCATGAACAGGAAAGTTTTAGATGTATTTGGTACTGAAGCATCTAAGAACTTCAAGGATTTCACACCTAAGCTTGACCCAAGATACACGGTCGTACCGCCAGAGCGACCGCTGGAGCTGTCTTGAAAGAGATAGTGTATCTTGTCATTGAATGTGATCAGCGTTTTGTCCTGAAAAGTTAATTAACTTAACAGTCATATGTATGGAGGAGGGCTTGGGCTCCACTTCAGTATTATTTCAATGAGAAATGCTTTTTACCGATCAAAAATACTGAAGCTTTGCAGGAAGATGTGGCTTAGTGATTAAGCCCCTTCCACAAGCAGAAAATATTTCTGGATTACTGTAGCTGGTTGACAGTGTGGTAGATTCCTGAATGAATTAAACAAATGAGTAAAATATTTAGAGAAGTGAAGCATAAATATGCGTAGTAATTCCAAAAATTCTGTAGTTCATACCAGTAGAGTATTTCTTGGTAAAACTAAACGTAATTCATAGTTTACAAAAGAAGACAAATGGCGTAGTCTAGGTCCAAAGTTTTACCTGTTCTTTAAACTGTTGCAGTCGGGTGAAAATGCCTCCTTGCCTTTCTGAATTGCGTCACTGATTTGTCTCAAAAGAGCCACCGCCCACTCATTATTTAAAACTACTGTGTTTTTACAGAGCTGTGGTTGCAAAAATAAGGCATTCCTTAGGAAAAGAAAATGCGTATTAATTCAGAAATCACATTCCAGGGCAGTAAATCCCACTGACGATACGGATAACAGACAAGGAAAATAGGAAGGCGGTACCGGTGACTGCTGCGCCGCGAGGAGCGGCGGGGTGTGGTGGTCAGTATCTGCCAAGTGGAAAACGACAAAACCGGCGGAGGAAGGAATGAACCGTTCCAGCCTCTCAGATGGTGCTGGAAACAGCAGACAGTTACAAAAATAAAAAAGCCAAGAACAAAACAAAACAAGACAAAACTCCCCGAAAATACACTGAAATTAGATGTTTATTTTTAAAGAGCTTGACATTGTCAAGGTTGTTTGTCAAGCTGCAGCGCCAGCCAGCGTTTCCAGCGTCCCTTAGAAGAGAACTGACCCCTGAGGTTAGACTGTTACAAGAGAACAGTTTTGACGATCGTATTAATAGCGTTTTTTCCTTGTACTTGGTGGAGAGTGGTTTTCCATCGGTCCATCAGGCAGCCACGACTGGGGCAGTTACATTCGGTTTCATATGGTACTCAGTGCAAATAACTACCTGCGCGGATTCTATCTCATTTTTACCCTGCATATTTCTGCAGACAATGGTTTGTGTTCTAAAGCGAGGCTTCGGTGTGCTAATTGCTGGTTTTAGCCTTTGGGGGCTTTTTTTAATTAGAGTCTGTTCAGGTGATGCTGAATGGTGTTCGCTACCCTAGGAGTTCATGAAAAGATGAACTATATTCACATTCAAGTGAAAAGAGACGAGGTAAGCCAGGGAATGGAAATTGCAGTAGGTTGCATGTATTTTAAAAAGAAAAATCAGTGTTTTATTGGAAGTCTTTGTCAGATAATAGGAATTGGATTAATAAATAGAATCTTTGTCTTGTAACACTGTAATCCTACCCCTGCCTTGAGCATATTTTAATTCCCATTAGTTTAATTTCTTATTGCCGATCATGCAGCAAATTTTAGCAGATTTACAGAGTTGTCATGACAATTGTACCGATCTGTGCACAAAATCTGCTTCTTCATCAGCTACTGTAACAGGGACGCTTTATCACTGTTACTAAAGGTGCTTCATCCTTTAAAACCACGGTTGTCCAAGTTAGTGTGAATAAGGTTCTGCAAGCTAGTTTGTACGCAATATTTTATTGCTTGAAATATTATATTAAAGTTCCTCAAAAGGAAATAAATCTTAATTCAACAAGAACTTTTAAAAGATGGTAATAAGTTTGTAGTGTTTTTCCACTGGAATATGGTCTAAAATATTTGACCTTGTAAAGTCTGAGAAGTTATATATTTTAGGTAATATGTTAGAACTTACATGCTATATTATGAATACTTTCTAGTGTAACTATAGACCATTCTCAAACTTCAAGATATTTTATAGATGGATTAATTTTCTTCACTGGAATGATAATTGTGATTATTTCTCTATTTGACTTAAAAAAAATCCAAGTACTACATCTCAGCAGCTAAACTACAGTTTTGTCTATGTTTTCTTGCTTCCAGAACTCACAGTCCTGGTTTCGAGTTATTTTCGTGTAATATAAAAAGAAATTTAGAATTTTTAAATTATTTTTATTCAAATCAAGTATATGTGAGAGAAAAAAATAAAGTCCTAATGTTTTTCCCAATAATAAACAACTGCTGCTTGAAAAAGTGACTTTTGTCTACATTGTTGTTAATAAGCCATCTGGAGTCATCAGAGAAGTAATACTCCGTGGTGAAGGAACGCCAGGAGTGTGACCGAGCGTTTAAATTGTACGTATTTGTTACAAAATAAAGTCCTAGTACAGTGTAAGGGAAGAGGTGATGCCAGAGCAGCTCAGCCGAAAACTTCAGCTCTGCACTTTCATGAGTAATTGCACAATATGAGTTGATGTTATTTAATGTTTCTTTTTCAAACAGAGGAAGCCACATAGCCAGCTATGAAGGCAGTGAAAAGCTGCACGCCTCCAGCTCTGCCCGCTGCGTGGCCCGACGGTCGGGCCGCATGTGGCTGAAGTGGCGGCGTTTCCTACCACCTGATGTGGCACGGCTATTTATTTTTTTTTTAATCATATGATGGGTATCTGATCACGTCAAACGTCCTGCAAAAGTTGATTTTGCGAAGAGGAATACAGGGGGAGACGTGCTCAGGAGGTGGTGGGAAGCGGCGGGTCAACCCGAAGTACCAGGGTTCCTTCCGGCGGAGGCTGGAGGTGTCCGTAGGGAGGCTGCACAGGAAGACGGTGCTCAGCTCCATGCAGGAGTCTCGGGGGTGTACAGAGAGCAGCTGCCTCACCTATGGCTCCCAGGAGTCGGGCGCAAATATGTCTGTGGTGGGCAATTTTTTCACCTTTCCTTGAGGATGTTCACATGCAGGCCTCGTCCAGGGAGTTAACTGCCATCGCTGCCACTCTTACCACGCTGCCGTTACTGTGCATCTCGCTCTCTCCGTGGCTGAGTGCCCATTTTGCACCCATCCTCCCTGTGTCAGATCCCAACTTTTTGCCGCAGTTCCTCACGCGTCAGTTCTTCATCCCTCCTTCACCCCTACCCAGCCCAGTGTCAGCTGTCCTCTCTTCTGTCTTACGAACTCCATTTACTGCCCATGGGTGCCTCCTTTTGCTTCTCCTCCAGAACCGCTCCTTCACTGGCANTAAAGTCTGAGAAGTTATATATTTTAGGTAATATGTTAGAACTTACATGCTATATTATGAATACTTTCTAGTGTAACTATAGACCATTCTCAAACTTCAAGATATTTTATAGATGGATTAATTTTCTTCACTGGAATGATAATTGTGATTATTTCTCTATTTGACTTCAAAAAAATCCAAGTACTACATCTCAGCAGCTAAACTACAGTTTTGTCTATGTTTTCTTGCTTCCAGAACTCACAGTCCTGGTTTCGAGTTATTTTCGTGTAATATAAAAAGAAATTTAGAATTTTTAAATTATTTTTATTCAAATCAAGTATATGTGAGAGAAAAAAATAAAGTCCTAATGTTTTTCCCAATAATAAACAACTGCTGCTTGAAAAAGTGACTTTTGTCTACATTGTTGTTAATAAGCCATCTGGAGTCATCAGAGAAGTAATACTCCGTGGTGAAGGAACGCCAGGAGTGTGACCGAGCGTTTAAATTGTACGTATTTGTTACAAAATAAAGTCCTAGTACAGTGTAAGGGAAGAGGTGATGCCAGAGCAGCTCAGCCGAAAACTTCAGCTCTGCACTTTCATGAGTAATTGCACAATATGAGTTGATGTTATTTAATGTTTCTTTTTCAAACAGAGGAAGCCACATAGCCAGCTATGAAGGCAGTGAAAAGCTGCACGCCTCCAGCTCTGCCCGCTGCGTGGCCCGACGGTCGGGCCGCATGTGGCTGAAGTGGCGGCGTTTCCTACCACCTGATGTGGCACGGCTATTTATTTTTTTTTTAATCATATGATGGGTATCTGATCACGTCAAACGTCCTGCAAAAGTTGATTTTGCGAAGAGGAATACAGGGGGAGACGTGCTCAGGAGGTGGTGGGAAGCGGCGGGTCAACCCGAAGTACCAGGGTTCCTTCTGGCGGAGGCTGGAGGTGTCCGTAGGGAGGCTGCACAGGAAGACGGTGCTCAGCTCCATGCAGGAGTCTCGGGGGTGTACAGAGAGCAGCTGCCTCACCTATGGCTCCCAGGAGTCGGGCGCAAATATGTCTGTGGTGGGCAATTTTTTCACCTTTCCTTGAGGATGTTCACATGCAGGCCTCGTCCAGGGAGTTAACTGCCATCGCTGCCACTCTTACCACGCTGCCGTTACTGTGCATCTCGCTCTCTCCGTGGCTGAGTGCCCATTTTGCACCCATCCTCCCTGTGTCAGATCCCAACTTTTTGCCGCAGTTCCTCACGCGTCAGTTCTTCATCCCTCCTTCACCCCTACCCAGCCCAGTGTCAGCTGTCCTCTCTTCTGTCTTACGAACTCCATTTACTGCCCATGGGTGCCTCCTTTTGCTTCTCCTCCAGAACCGCTCCTTCACTGGCATCCACGGCAGCGCTGCTCCTGCCCGAGGGAGCGGCTGGGCAGGGATGGTCCCCCGTGCACTGCAGCTTTTGCTGCCATCCTTGGGTTTTGGTAGGCAGAGCTGCTTTAGGAGCCGCAGAATTCAGCAGTCCAGATCTAATGTTCCCCACCGCCACCCACCCAGGATGCTCCAGCTGTGGCTAAAATACAGGTGCAAAATCCAAAAGTGGAGGTTGCGATCATCGTTTTATGATTCTTACAGTGCTTAACCTTGTGTTGTCTGTACTTTCCGTAAAACCCGTTCATCGTACTTCCTGTCTTGGTGGACAGGTACTCATCAACATCTCTGCCTGCCATCTTTCGGCTGATTTTCAGGCCGGTGAGGTCTGCTGCCATTGCAGACCTTCATCACTTATTCCCAGTCCTTGGAGGTGATGAAGAAGGTGTTGATATCTGCCATTGAGATCCACTAAAGGAGGGGATTTTTTTTTTTACAGAATCATTTTAAATCCATCACAAAGCTGAGACTAGCGCAGGTTTGCTGCGTTCGTATGTGGTAGGTACTTCCACCAGGGAGTGCACGAAGACACATAGAAGTTTTGATCTTTTAGAGAGCTAATAACAAAAGCAAAGAGTGCCTACAAGGGCACATCTTTAGTTTTTGTGGATAACGCCATCTCAGTTCACGAGGAAGGTGAGTAAAATATCAGAACTACTTCAGTGTAGGTGGAGCGACTTCACTGCTAAAGGTAAAAGCTTGTGCTTCCTTGTATTGTCTCACACCAGGGTCTCCAGGCCAATCTCAGCAGCTCTGCCTTCTGCAGGGGACATGTCTCCGGGCAAGGCTGCTCTGAGAAGACAGAGGTTTCTCTTTTGTGGTTGAGAAGCTCCATGTTCCTCAGCATTTCTCTACTACAATGAGAAGCAAGATGCCTTCCATAATACGGACAACCTGTTCTAGTAGCTTCCCACGCCTCTCGTAGCAGACCTGGGACCCTTTTACCCCAGCCATCTTAGGTGGAATATTTCCAAAAACTGTCAGTAAGTCTCAAAAATAGTTTTTAGAAAACTTACTGGGTTGTTCCCCTTGTACTGTGAGAGTTTCCCTTCCTTTTGCCCAAGCCACTGTGCTTCTGCATTTATTTGAGGAAGCAGGAAGGATTTTGTTGCAGCTGCTTGGTGACACCCCAGGCAGGGAGGTCTGCTGTGGTCTGAGCTCAGCCCTGTGCTTGGCAAGTTAAAAATTCAGGACAGCTTGTCTGAAAATGCTTCAGTTTCCAACTCTGCCAGGGGAAAACACTTCCGGACAGGTGGTCCCGGCTGGGGACACTGACAAGGCACAAAGACCGAGAGCAAGAAAATCAGCGATGCTTAAACTGAGCTTTTACTTTACTTACTTCAGGATTTTTTTTCCACAACTGCCTTTAGCATGGAGCGGAGGCAAGGCCCAGGCTCTTTACAACAGCGCAAGGGTTATGAATCCTTGCCGTGGAAGAGGAGAAACATAGGACAAGGCAGAGGGCGGTATGTAGCAAAACCCAGCTGGCGCCAGCGGGGTCGTTTTGGTGGCCGTAGCCTTGTGCCTAAACGCTGGTCTGGAGATTTCCATTTCCAGATTTGTGTTTCTAAGCAGCGAGCCCTTTGGCATGGAGACTGGCATCTCCCTTGCTTCACCCCTTGTTCTGCACCCGGATGAATCCAGCACCGGGGGGTACTTGCAGATGACTCTTTGGGTTCAGGGAACCCTCTTTGGGGGGCGTTTCTCGCTTTCACAACTCGCCTCCTTTTACAAAACAAATACGTTTCTTGCCACTCCTTTGAGGATACAATGGAAGAGTTTCATGCTTTCCCTTGGACTACACGGTTTCATGGGTTTTCTTACTATTTAGGGGAAGATCCTGAATGGTTTATTTATCCTGTAGATACATTTACAGTAAAACTTGAGGCGAGGATATTTTTTCCCCCAGCAGAAGCCTAAAATCGCCGCTGTGGATGTGCTGGCAAAATCACCCAGCACTCTCCCTTCCCTGTAGCCGTGTATTTCAAAATTTCAGGGATCACTTCACTCAGGCCACAGCACCCACCTTTGGCAGCTGGTGGATTATGTCCTTCCATCTCCATCAAATACAGAACTCCTTCTACCAGCAGGCTCCTTTGAACGTGGCAAGCAGAAACGTGCATTAGAGCCCACTTTGATCTTAAGGACCTTTTTTTTTTTTTTTTTCCTGGCATGGGCCTGGGGGCTTTCCACTTGCTAATTAAAACAGAGAGAGGTCAGAAGAATTTTAAATATTAATGCCAAGGCTTTACCCAGCGTGGAAGAGGCTGGTTGGAAATCCAGGCAGATGATTATCTTCTCACGCCAGTGAAATCCAATCAATGTTTTTTCCCCTCAGCTGCCACAACGGAGACATAAAAACTGCTGCTGTGGCTGTCGGAGCAGGAGCTGGCGGGACTGTTTCCAGGACTGCTTGAAGGTTACAGAAGACCTGATCACACAGGGTCAGGGACAAAAGCAAGGCTTTTTTCTGTGTTTTCCTATTATTTTAAAGTATGAGGGTCTGCTTTGCCATTGCAGGCAGTAAAAGCTTGCAAGAAGGGGCAGGTTGGGCTGGGGTAAACAGACCTGGCATGAAAGTCCCACATTAAAATGCTGCTGCTCGCAACGTTTTGATACAAGTGTAAAAAAAGTTCTGAACAACCCAGGAATGTTGTTTTGCTCATTGTCTACTGGCTGCAAAAAAAAAAAAACCCAAAACAACCAAAACCCAGGCATTTCCAGCTCAGGTCACTTGTGATTACGTTCACCAGTAGATTTAACATCTCAAACCGTCTTGCACCTGGTTGCTCTTACCTCTCCTTGGACACAAAAAAAATAGTATCCTGTAAACAATTTGAAACTGAGGCAGAAAGTGACCCCCTGCTTCACCCGTGACATCTTCTGGGTGGTGTCTGTGACCTGGTGTGGGGACAGCTCTCGGCTGACTGCGCTGGCTGCGCAGAGCAAGGCCTGGCCTCTTCTACAGCAGCGTGGGGCAGCTGCTCACCATCTCCTCCACTGGAGACCTGGCAGCACCAAACGAAGTTTAAGCTTAACCTTTAGCAGACCTAAAACAAATTAAAAAAAGAAAATCTTTCCTCCTCCATGACATGTAAGGAGTCTTCAAGGCTGCAGACCTCCTTGCCTGTGACTCCTGAAGGCTCAAGAAAGACAGTGGCTCACGTGGTGGAATTCTCACCCTGTTGCTGTTGCTGTTGCTGCCATGTGGGTTTGCGACCGTACTATCAGTGTGTAACATTCATCTAGAGGAGCTTTGGGTACTGTGTAATAAGGAGTGGGCACTTGGACAAAAGTCACCTCCCAGGACAGCCTGGCCATGGGCCCCGCTCAGCAGGACTGGTGGGACACCGTCACGGTGGGACACCGTCACCCACCGCAACACCTCAGGCACCAGGCCTTGCCTCTGGGAGGGTATGGCCTGCAACCAGTAAAATTTACTATTTCTTACCAGCTTGGTGAGAAATCCACCACGTCAGTATGGCTCCCCACTCCTAGGAGGTGTCCTGGCTGCTGTCCACAGTGCTCCCAGCTGATGGAATCACAGAGGGAAACCAGGTGCATTTCCACCAGCCCTATCTCCAGTAGTGCCTCCCAAAAAGGTGATCCTGTCCCTGCACCTTCACCTAGTCCCTCCGTATGTTTCTGTTACCCTGTGGTCTCTTTTAGCCCCATTGTGCTGGAAATATTATTTCCTCAGGGGTAAAGAAAACTCCAGGCATCTTGGGTGGAAGTCTCCCGTGGGAGCGCGCTGGTGCTCTGCGTGGAGCTGATCTAGGCCTCTTGTCTGCAACCCTAAATTTATTAGTAATGCACTTTTGCCCACTATCAGCCAAGGTAGGTCTGATGTCAGGGTGGTACAGAATGGGACTTAGCCTGGTCATGTTTGTGTAATGGAGAAAGGACGAAGAGAATAATTTGCTAATCAAACAAAGCTCTTTGTTTTAATATTAATGAATTATTTAGATTACTAATGCTAGAATTGTACTCACAGTAAATAATATCTTGTAATGTTAATGAGGCATTTAGAAATATATCCTGTATTTAGAAATCTATCTTGTATCCTGTTACAGTAGTTGCAAGTTTTAGAAAATGACCATATGAGGAAATTACATAGCTTTGGAAGTTGGACAGCAGGTACAGGCGCAAGGAATGAGACGTCCTAACAAGACTGAACCGCCCCTCAACCGTGACAACGAGCCTATAAGGAATTGGAGAAACAAGAGTGGGGAGGAGACTGACAGGAAACGAAACTGCGACCCTATAAAAGGGGGACTCGAGAGCTTGGAATTTGCGGACCGTTAACGGAGCAGGAGACTCCCCGGTCGCCCAGCGCACTGTTTTGCTCATTTACCTTTACTATCTTATAATTTTAATAAAATTATAAAATTTAAATTTGTGGTCCTTTTTGGATATAAAAGTGGATACAACATTTGGAAGGCAACGATCAAGCTCTGTCACAATCTGCCAACCCAAATCTTCTTCTGCAATGGCTTATCAAATTTGGGCTTGATTGCATCTTTGAAGGCACATGGCTTTGATTTCCCAGCCAACATACCAGGGGTGATGAAACAGAAATCCAGCTGGTTTTTTATGACAGTTCAGCTTAATCCTCTGCAGGGTCACACTGACAGCACGGGGGTATCCTGGACATCAACTCCCATCAGTCAGAAGTGTCAGTCCTACAGCTGCAACCTTCAGTGAAGTGTAAGCTCTGTCCCTGCTGTTGGTCCCAAAAGCAAAGCTCACGCAGGGGATATCAGGGAAGTAAAAAAGCTGATACGTGACTTGATAGGTCTTCTTCATGCTTGCAGGCTTAAAAGCAGCAAAAGTCATCAACTTTCATACGTGTTTTTCTGGATGGGACCATCAGCAGAACACCTTCATCTGCCCACTCACAGTCTGCTAAAATCAGGGCAGGAAACCAGAAGCCCACAAGAACCAACCCCGGATCATTAAGCCCAAGGCCACTCACCACCACAGGCTTCCTCTGACTTTTTGGAGTTTGTTTCTCAAGAAGCTACTGGAATGAACCAGGGACCAGGCTGATTAGATCAGTCCTAGCGAACTGGACTCAGCCAGACTCGCTGCTGCCGTCAGAGACATGCCCGACGGCCTCCCGCAATTTGCAATTTGCAATGTGTAGAACAAAGACGCACTGATTAAAAGCTCCCCCTTTGATAGTGCTCTTCACATGTTGGCCTGCCTGGAAGCTTGGCTCCATGCAGTCTCCGATGATCAGCTGCTTTCTGAGCACAACCTCGGGCTTCACATTCACTGCTTTGCAGCTGCAGGAAAGAGAGGGAGCCTCAAGCACAGCATTTGCAGTGCTGCTGTGGGAAGCTGTATGCTGAAGTCTTGCTCACCCCACCTGGAATTTCTGCTCACCTGTGTGTCTCTCTTCACTCTCACGGTTCTCGTTCAATCCCACAGTAACCTTCAGCCGCTGAAGGTTATCTATCCGCATCCCTGCCCCGGGCATGCAAAATCCAAAGGTTATCCAATGGGGTGAGCTCAACCTTTTTGCTCAGCTGGGAACAGCAGCAGTGGGGCTGCCTGTCTCAGCCAAGGATGTGTTTTACCGTAATGCTGGCTTTGATCTGTACATAGACAGGGATGCTGGACAGGAATTACTGCTTGCTCTGGTAATCATAATACCACTCAGCATGGGATTAATTTTTGATTCCATGAATTACTTTGAAATTATTTTGCTTTAATAAGTTGGAGTGGGAGGAGAATATTCTCACAGAGATGAGAGTGAGTCCAAATAAAACATTGTGTGTAGCAGTGCAAAGTAATTTTCCTGGGAGCCTAGGGGAGTTGGGGCCAGATTTTCGGTCCTTAGCTCAGATCCTTAAACCAAATCTTTCTTTAAGCTCTCGATCTTTAAGAGTTTTCTGTGCTGTAAGGAGAGACATTTTGCTTGCTGTGTTGCAAAGTGTTGTCCAGGACTTGACAATTTAAGCACTTTATGCCATCATGTAGAAGAAAAACCTCCCTCCACTGCTGTCTGCTTTCTCATGCAGTAGGTGAGAGCACAGACGACTCCCAGAGGACTTAGGAGTCTCATTCTCATTTTTGGTGCTTTAGCCTCAAATCATGATTCTCAGTATCCACCCTGTCTGCAGCTTAACTTGCCTTTCATGTGCCATTTTTGGGTGTGAAGACCTCTGAGGACCTTCTGTGCTTCCGATTCTCCTGTGCAGCTGTCCTCAGCTGTGATGACCGTGCTAAGCAGCCTCCCGTCTCCCACATGCCCACGGGAAAATGGGTGTCCCTCTGCCGAGGCCAGACCTCTGAGGCACCCAGAAAACTGTCCAGAGAGAACTAAGTTTGGCCCGTGCAAACTCCTGGCCGTGTTCCAGCACCTGCAGTCCAGGTATTGGTTGGTCCTGGACAACAAATGCCAAGGAACTTGCTAATGAATTAGCACTGAGAGTCCACCAGTTCCTGGCCCAGCAACATGCCCTGGCACTCTCTGATTTACAGTGCGGATGCAGCATTGATGCATGGGGTGGGACAGAGCTTCCCATAACCCTCAGTGCTGTCACAGGGTTGCTGCTGTGCTCGCTGCAGAGCAAAAAGTAGTGAGACCGGCTCTGCAAAGCTAGTGGATCTGCAAAGATTTTGTTGTGATGTAGAAGTTTAAGTCCTGATGGGACTTGCCAAGGCAAGGCTTTTTCCCTTTGTTTTCGCAGGAAGTTTCTGATTCCCAGCCGTGCTTATTGCTGTTGCAAGGGAGGAAAGTGAGTCATGGAGTTTCCTATCGGCCTGAGGAGATATGCAGAGAAATTACTTGGAAGGGACTCTGCCCAGACAGCCGAGCGCCTGGCAGCAGGCAAAGAGCTTTCAGATTTATTGGGATGGCTGCAAATTAATTGCCTGAGCCGGTAAAGGACATAAACATGTTTCCCTTGTGGGCAATCACTCTAGGAGGGAGCAGTGCTGCTTTGTCAAGGACCCGGATTAGACAGAGCGATACGCATTTTATAGCTTTAACCTCCATAATTTACTATGCAGACAAAGCAGGGGAGGAAAACGGATACGTGCGGAGCGAAGATGGATGTGCCCGTTTCCTCTTGCTCACCCCTTGGTCTGCTCTCTGGAAATCACTGAGAAGTTCACAGGCTTACATTTATTTTGCCAACAGAGCCATGCTAACCGTGGTCCCTGCTGCACACAGGCTGCAGGGAACAGCAGCGAGAGTGTTCCATGCAGAGCCACCACGGGGGCTGCTGCAGCAGGTGTCCTGGAGCAGGAGGTGCGTCTCTGCCCTCCCTCCTTGGCCAAAGAAGCCCTTCCTAGAGGTGCTACTGAGGGCAGAGGTGCCTCCTGCAGCACAGAAGGAGCATTTTCATTTTTCCAGAGGGGTACCTTCATCCTGCCAAGAGGACGCACTGCAACAGCTGACAACTTGGGTCTACTCTTTGACTTCCCAAGCAGCCCTCTCTGCTGTCATCAGCATCCTTTCATTACTTCTTCTTTAAACAAAAATACCTTCTGCTTTTAAGCTCAAGAAATGAAGGAGGAAAATTAGTCACTACTGTCTAAGGGAAAACAGTCCTTCCCAACATATACAAGATTTCCAAAAAGCTAAAGGTGGCCTGGGTGGGCCTGTGTTCAACTCTGTGGGGAAGATGATAGTGCGTTTTGTGCTAACAAAACTAGGAGGCAGTAAAAATTGTGCAGCCTGGTTAGAGACAGGGGCTTGAGAGGAAAGGAAGTTTTGCCTCTGACTGCAAGTTGCTCGTAGGCATTTGCCATTTATAATGTTTCTTGTGAACTGCCTGGGGTTCCTCCTTGTGCAGCAGCACATGAAGCTGAGGAAATGTTGCTCCATAGGTTTAATTTTAGTGTGTGCCGCAGGCTCTGAGGTCATGCATGAAAAAGTGGATCAGCATTAAGGGGTAGGCAGCAAGTGTGGACCCGAGCAGCTCTGCTCTTATAGGAGGGGTGTGGAGGTCAGCACACGAATGTGGCATTGTCTTTTGAACAGGTCAGGGGATCTCTGCTGCTGCTGTCCTGCCATCCCCATGTCTGAGAGATTGCCCCTCTCTGGGGGAAATCACCTGTCTCTCACCTGAATATTCTGGGAGAAACTTGCCCTTCAAATCTGCAACTTGCTTGCAACATGCCATGGGTTTGGCCTTTGCTGTCTCCTTTAAAAGTTTGCTCTACTTGAAAGAAAATAAAGTTTCTTATTACAGACTCGATTGCTTATACTTTCCAGCCACACAGCCTGTTGCCTACTGGATTGCCACGAACACAGAGATCCAGCCCTGCTTTCTACTTGGGCTTCCCCCGTGGAAGGCGAGGGCTCATTACTGCACATAGTGCTCAGATGCCAAGGTAAGAAATACCTCCCTGTCAATAAACGTATTTCCAAAACTCCTCACTCAGGAATCCTTCACATCCCTAATTGCCCTGATGCCTTGAGACAGCCTGTACATCTATAAAAATACACACTCAGGCACGTACACACGTACAGATGACCACAGTGTGGGACTGCTGGCTTTGCTTCGTGCCATTTAACATGATGCTACAGTGAGAAGGGACAGTTTGTTGTCTTTTTTAATCAAAGGAGAATAAAAAGGAAGCACATTTTTAATAAAGATGAAGTTTGTATGCATTTCTCTCTCATCAATGCTTTATAAAAGTCTCTAGTGCTGAGTGTTGATACTGATCTTTTTCTGGCAGAGATACAATTTTTTATTAAAAATGAACAATAGGAAATAAAACCATACAGCTAAATTATCTCTGTCAAACAAAAGGTGGTCAAACTAATTTCTTACAGTAATACATGCTTCCTTGTCCCTCCTCTGCAGACGATCTTCAGTAAAGATTTCTTGCACGAAGACCTGCCCTATTGAAGTCTTTGTATTCACCGGGGCCAAAATTTTGCCTTCAACCTTTGGGTTGTCTCTAGCTGAGCAAAGCAGTATGAGGTAGGTTTTGCTCTGGATGCAGCTTCCCCTGATGCAGCTGCAAAAGACTTCACTCCAGCAGGAGCTGGATTCCATCAAGTGCATGAGCTGAACCCAAAGCTCACCCCTCTCTTTAGAAACCTTCACACTCTTTGTGATCATAAAAACTTCATGATTTGCAATCGTTAATAAGAGACCCCAAAAAAGAGAGATCTAATTTGATGTCTGTGTTCATTTTCAAATGACGTGGCTGGTTGCAGTTTGCTGATGAGCGCTGTCAGAGGGCAGGGCAAGGGCTCCCACCTACATGGTTTGCCCACGTGGTAGGTACCAGGGTGCCGGTGGGTGCTGTTTGATCTTGGGGTGCTTTCCTGTGCAGTGAGTGCCACATTTTTTCTCCCTGAACCCCCTAGATGGAGGTGAACCCCATTACCTGAGTCTGTGAGCCCTGAGTTGCCCACAGCAAGGGTGTGCTGAGCCGAAGGGCATAGTGTCATCATAGGAGGAGGGAGAGGAGCTGTCTTTTATTTTTGCAAGATGAACCCCAGATGGAGTTCACATGAGAACAAAAGCACCCAAGAAATATTTCCGAGGTCTGGGTCCACTGTGCTGCACTTCATTTGTGAGGTTTTGGTACAACAAGACCTCCACTTGCTTCATCTTATCAGAATGCTAAGCCATATCCGTGTCCTTCCGTGGGGATTGCTCCAGTGAAGGGTGCAAGTTGGGGCTCAAACCCACCACCATGGACTGGATCATGCTCACGCGCAGAGCATGAGGTTCCCACTGCTGTGTCTCCTGCACTCTGCATCCCCCCAGGCCCACCCCTCCAGGTACCAGACACAGCTGGCCCAAGTGACCTGGTCCACTGAGCAGCTGCAGCTGTATGGTCCTGGGTGCACAGAGCCTAACAGGAACACAGCTGGGTGCTCTGGTAATGACCCAGAAGGTGGAGGATCTTTTACAAATTTTGCTAGGAGCATCAAAGATCATATCCATCCCGGAGAACTATTTGCACCCTCAATGTCAGAGCATACCTAGAGCTAAGGCGGGAAAAGTCATTGCAAAGGGTCTTTGTCAATCTGTGCTGCCTCTGCCTCCTTCCTAATTAGGTGGCTGATGAGTGAAAGGCTTGCATAGAGCTGAACTTAAGTTAGAGAAAAAACAAGCAAAATGCAAGGCATCCTTCCCCAAACCTCTGGAAGGTTTCCTTTATGGATTCCTACAAAATCCAAGGGTGAGCTTTTATAAAATAATGGAGGAATTAGTGCTCATCTCTCGCATCCTAGAGATCAGACTCCCTGCAAGGGTCACATGTCAAGCAGCTGACCAGTGAAATACCCTGAACCATTACACACAATTGGAAATGTTTGTAAGATCCTTTATAATATAGTAAAGGAGGAAGGAAGAGAAGAAAGAAGTGGAAATAGCTGACAGATATGAAACAGAAATAGAGAAACCCTTTGCTCTCTGTGCTTGGAGGGCAGGACCAGACGGGCCAGAAGTGACCAAGCTTGCTGGTGACACAGAAGGGAGAAACAGGAGAGACAAATTGTATTTATGTAAGTGCTAATCAGTTTAGACACTCAGACAAATCAAACCCTGCAGAGGAACCTTTTTTTTTATTTTTTAAATCACTGAATAACCACATTAAAAGTCAATATGGTCTGGAAATAATTGGAAAGCTATGATTTCCTGACTCCTGTGGGAATGTGAGCCGGGACACTCTGTGCCAGTTGCTGTCAGCAGCATCTATTCTGAGAAGAGCCAGAGTACCAAGTTACAGCAGCCCAGGCTGGGAGGGCATGGGCTCACAGAGCAGCTGAGCCCACTTGTCCAAATTGGCTCGTTACAGGCATCGTCGCTCTCTTCCTTAGGATGCAGGTGAAAAAGAAGAAACCTAAGTTAGACCCCACAGAATCTGTGAAATGCTGTGCCCCGCTAGAAACTACAACAGCTTCAACTTGTAGAATTGATGTATCTTTTTTTCCTGCATGGACATTGCTCTTTGTTGCATTGGCTTTGTTTTGAAGTGTTTGAGGTATTTGTGTCTGTAAAGTTTTATGGAATAATTGTTCTTCCTCTGCAGCAGGTGGGAGGGTGATGGAGGACAGTGGAGGAGAGCATCCTCCAGCTCAAGGGACAGCAGCCCTGCAGAGCCACAGGGCCATGGGAGGCTACGAGACTCCCTGAATTGTCCTGTCTCCTGTTCCTTTGGAAGGGCTCTAGCTGTCCTTTCATTTTTTTCTATGGAAACGATTCTTTTAAAAGCTGTATTTTTGCACCTTTTTCCCCCAGAAGATGCTAAGTTTTCACTAGAAAACTGGAAACTGAAGTTTTTGGTCAATTACTTTTTAAAAACCAAACAGGTTAAATGAGATATTTACTATAGGTACCTGGGCAAACAGCAACGCCAAACACATTTGCATCGTGAAAGAGAAGCAGCCCAAGCTGCCAGCTCGCTGTGTGAGGTCTTCACTTTCAGTCTCCTTGTCCTCCTTGGCTCTTGCTGCATTTTGGAGCTTGGAAGGCTGCAGCATGGGCTGTGGTGGACCAGAGGAGGGGCTATTGAGAGGAGAAGGCAGGGAAGCCAGTGTATTGAAGAGGCTGTGAAGTCAGCTCAGTTGAGCCATGGGAGTGAGTAAAATGGGCCGGCAGGCACAGAGTTGCCTTGCTGCTGGGCTTCTCCCAGGCAACGCTCCTGTATAACTTTGGCCGCCATAGTCTGCTGCTTATGCTGCAGGCAGGGTCTTGGCATCCCCAAGGGAGAGACCATTCACAACATGCCATGCGTTGGACTTTCATGGCAAGGTTTCGGTAGCAGGGGGGCTACAGGGGTGGCTTCTGTGAGAAGCTGCTAAAAGCTTCCCCCGTGTCTGATGGAACCAATGCCAGCTGGCTCCACAATGGACCCACCACTGGCCAAGGCTGAGCCCATCAGCAATGGTGGTAGCACCTCTGGGATAACATCGTTAGAAGGGGGAAAAAAACCCTGTGCAACAACAGCAGCCAGAGAGAGGAGTGAGAACATGTGAGAGAAACAGCCCTGCAGGCACCGAGGTCAGAGAAGAAGGAGGGGCAGGAGGTGCTCCAGGCGCCGGAGCAGAGATTCCCCCGCAGCCCGTGGTGAAGGCCATGCTGAGGCAGGCTGTGCCCCTGCAGCCCATGGAGGTCCACGGTGGAGCAGATCTCCACCTGCAGCCCATGGAGGACCCCATGGCAGGGCAGGTGGGTGCCTGAAGGAGGCTGTGACCCCGTGGGGTACCACGCTGGAGCAGGCTCCTGGCAGGACCTGTGGCCCCATGGAGAGAGGAGCCCACGCTGGAGCAGGTTTGCTGGCAGGGCTGTGACCCCGCGGGGTCCCACGCTGGAGCAGTCTGTTCCTGAAGGGCTGCACCCAGTGGGAGGGACCCGCGCTGGAGCAGGGGCAGAGTGTGAGGAGCCCTCGCCTGAGGAGGAAGGAGCAGCAGAGACAGCGTGTGGGGGAGGAGGGAGGGAGAGAAATCGGGAGTGAAGTTGGGCCTGGGAAGGGGAGGGGTGGGGAAAGGTGTTCTAAGAATTGGTTTTATTTTTCAGTACTGAACTCTGATTTGATTGATAAATGAAATTAGTTTTCCCCAAGTAGAGTCTATTTTGCCTGTGACAGTAATTGGTGAGTGATCTCTCCCTCTCCTTATCTCAGCCCACAAGCCTTTCACTGTTGTTTTTTTTTTTGTCCTNTGGACCAGAGGAGGGGCTATTGAGAGGAGAAGGCAGGGAAGCCAGTGTATTGAAGAGGCTGTGAAGTCAGCTCAGTTGAGCCATGGGAGTGAGTAAAATGGGCCGGCAGGCACAGAGTTGCCTTGCTGCTGGGCTTCTCCCAGGCAACGCTCCTGTATAACTTTGGCCGCCATAGTCTGCTGCTTATGCTGCAGGCAGGGTCTTGGCATCCCCAAGGGAGAGACCATTCACAACATGCCATGCGTTGGACTTTCATGGCAAGGTTTCGGTAGCAGGGGGGCTACAGGGGTGGCTTCTGTGAGAAGCTGCTAAAAGCTTCCCCCGTGTCTGATGGAACCAATGCCAGCTGGCTCCACAATGGACCCACCACTGGCCAAGGCTGAGCCCATCAGCAATGGTGGTAGCACCTCTGGGATAACATCGTTAGAAGGGGGAAAAAAACCCTGTGCAACAACAGCAGCCAGAGAGAGGAGTGAGAACATGTGAGAGAAACAGCCCTGCAGGCACCGAGGTCAGAGAAGAAGGAGGGGCAGGAGGTGCTCCAGG
>VZSC01017604.1:0-60824 GCA_013398225.1 Steatornis caripensis | reverse complement strand
ATCCAGCTGAGGAGGCGAGTGACAGAGTGGCTTTGGTGGGCACCTGGCCTCCAGCCAGGGCCAACCCACCACATGCCAGCTTCTGTTACCTTCTGCTCTACAAACCCACATGATGGCCAGTGGTCACGCGCAGCGCAGTGCCCGTGGAGATGTGGCAAGCTGGGATTGCAGGCCTGCCAGTGCCCCGAGTAGCTTTGAAACGTTCATACTGTGTGTTGTCTTAAAATCCAGCCTGCCTCATGCTGCCAGTCGGTGCTGGGAGGCATGGGGCTTCAGCAGGGCAGTGGTGGGGATAAGCATTTTGGGCAGGCTGCCAGGGCTCTTGGGTATTATGGAATTGCAGCTCCACGTGGGCAGGGGGTGCTAACCCTGCTGCTGTGTGGCCTTCCTGGGCACATCTGTGCTGCTGAAAGAGGAGTCCCAGGGACCAGAAACAGCTCCTCTGTTTACCAACATGGACGTGGTCCCCAGGCCACCTCTCTCAGTAGCGTGGTTTAAAGAAAGAGAAGACAAATTCCTGAACAGAGATCTTCAAATGAGCAAAAGTTGGGCCCCTTTCTCCCCTTATGGCTTGGAGAGCAGTGGAGTGCGTTTTCCCCACAGTCAGGCCTGTCTGTGAGTTTCTGCAGCATGTGGCCAGGTCTTAAGCCGCCATCGGTCATGATGACACAGATCTTGTTCCAGGGAAGATGGGGATTTTGAGGGGATTTTGGACACATGCCTGGAAGGCAGCATTAGGGAATAATTGTCACATGCAGAGTGTTACTTGAAAACTTCCTTCCTCAGCAACTGTGTTCCTCAATCTTCCATGATCTAGTGATTCAAAACTCCCACTTAGTTCTTTACTCTGACTTGTGCATTGTGGTTTATTTCTGTTTCTGCTTTCAGCCTCTTCTATGACATTGGGCAAATCTGTTCAATGACTTGCTTTTTTTTCCTCTTTCATTCAGTGTCCATCATGTCCTCTCTGTCCTTGTTCATTCAAGAGGATACTTCATTTTAGCTGTAAGCATGTGGGTTTTGGATCAGACAATGAGAGTTGTTTTTGATTAAAGATATCTTTCATTATGCAGTTGTACAACAGAAGATGGTTCTGCTGTCAGGGAATCACAGAGTAAATGTAGTTTGGAAGGGACCATGGGAGGTCATCTGGCCCAGCTCCCTGCTCAGGTCTGGTCATTTGATGGCCGTGAGATTTTGCCAGTAGTAATAAATGTTCTGCTTTGTTTCTGGTTAGAGTTTTCCATGCTTTATTCTCTTTTACTTTATGCAGCTGATAACTGCAGGTAGAAATAGGTATTTCTGATCTCTGAGAGTGGGGGAAGAATCATAGTGCAAGTAATGGTGTAGTCAAAGCCAAACATGGTTAATAAGAGTTGTTCTGTTTTTAATATGGGCTACACAGAATTCATCCATTTCTCACTGCTTGGCCTGAAAGAGAAGAGTTCTCCTGTGTTCTGTTTACTGCCAGCTCACTGGTACATTGAAACTGCATCATCCAGGATGTCAGAAGACCAAGACGTGCCCAAAATGGAAATTTCTTCTAATGTTGGTTGAGCGTTACCAGAAACAGCTCAAAAGTTAGTACTGCATAATTACATCCACGTGGGAAATGGCAGGAAAAAGCCCCAGAACATGTCATATTGCTCAATTCTCTCCCCACCCACTGCCTTTCCAATCCTGTAACAGCTGAATTTACAGCTAAGACAACCAGCTATAGAACAGCCTAATGGACCTGACGTCCCATTTGTCATCCTAGGACATTAACGCCTCCAGACCCAGCTCTCAGCAGGTACAAATTGGGAGGGCTCTGCTTGCCTAGTTCTGCTAGTTCATGCCAGCTGAGGACTTGTTGCACTGAATTCTCTGTGTTTGAGAACAGGAGACAGCTTGATGCTGGTTATCTTCACAAGAAGGCTTAGAAATCGGCAGCCTGATTTCTCTCCAGTTTTCGGTAAATCAGTGCTACTGAAATAGGTCAGATTCTCACCTCATTTAAATGCAATTCACCCCACTAGATGCTAGGTTTAACAGCATTTCACTAGGGCTGTACCTGGTGCAAGAGCATGATTCAGCCTAGTGAAGCTACACAGCTGTACTGTAGAGGTTAGGGGAGAGAACAGCCCATTTTCAAAAGAAGAAAACCCCAATCTTTGTAAGTCAGTAAGTCATCAGAAAAAAATCTAGTTTGAGACTGAGTTTCTCCAAGGCACTAGCTTGTCTTTGGCACTACTGTTTTAAACTTGTGATTTTTAAATCATAAAGATTTAGACTAAGACCATAAAATTCTAAGTAGGTATATAGCAAATAGTGTAACTGTGAAGATAGATCATTCTAGTAAATAAAGTATTTATAAGCTTGTGTTCACAACTTACACGTTTCGAGAACATAATTCTTCTTGTATTTAGAATATTACTTCATCATGAGCTGCATTATTTTTGCACGTTCAGCAAGCTACTTAAACTTCAGCTTAAATCCTGTTTGCTTCAGGTTTTGATTTCCATTAATGGTCTTTCAAGTTGAGCATAGGCTTAACAGCTTTTCTAGATCAGTGCCCAAGATAGCAGGTGACAGTTCCAGCTATTAATGAGACTTAAGTGACAAGACTGCTTTTTGGTCTTGTTACCCCTAAACCTGTTTTGCCCAGCTCAAGGTGTGCATTTCTTTAACAGACCATTGGTGGTCTTACAGCCTTGGGGGTCTCCAGTGCCAATGAGTGTCCTTTCTCCAATCACCCCGACAGTCAACACACATCCTGTGTCCCCGTTCTCAAGGCCTCTGCTATCATACCAGCCTTGTTTTTCCATACAATGTATCATTATCCTGAGGTCATAAATATTTCATGTAGTACAGAATAAGTATTGTCTATATAAAAATTTATGCTTTTACCACATTATTACTACAAAGAAAACAAATAAGGCAATAGCTACCACGGTCACTAGAAAAACTGCTGTTACAGCTGAACAAGCTAAAGCAAAACTTTAGGCAAGCCAAGACACATTTGAACAAAGCCTGGCAAATCCTGAGGCCTCGTAGAGATAGAATGAAGCCTGTGACCTTTTACCAGCAATGGCAATCCTGAATTTAGTGAGATACAGGGCAACAGCAAAGTGAAAGCATTAAATAGGCTTGGTGCCCAGACTGACTATTGAGAAACAGCACTAATAACCTCTTGTTAGCCTGATAATTCCTCTTTTAGGAGACCCTATTTTAGGACATGAAGCATTGTATCAAATATTTGCTTAAAAAGAAACAGAATAGTTACTCTGTGTTATACTTATGTAAGAAGTCCATTATCTCCTGAAAGACGTCCAATTCATTGAACACTATGTGCCTTAGATAAAACACAGTTTTAGCTCTTGACCTTGATCATCCTTTCTTTCCAAGTCTGTTCCAAAATCTTAAGTACAGAAGCCTAAACAGCAAGCTGGTTGGCAGCAAGACCTTTTATGCCCTCATCCAAAATATAATACTCTTTTTGCCAATATATTTTTTTCATATACATAAAATGGGATTCAAGTCACCTAACTTCGGAGGTCTGCAGAGTGGAAGTCTGACCAAGACACTGTGGGCTCCCTTTACAGAATCACAGAATGATTGAGGTTGGAAGGGACATTCAGCACTTCAGAATTTTCTATGTCCTGTGCAACCAGGTCCTCCATCTTAGTGACCAATGAGCCCACATTTGCCCTAGTCTTCCTTTTGTCTCCTATGTACTTATAGAAGCCCTTCTCATTGTCTTTGACATCCCTGGCCAGACTCAATTCCAGCTGCGCTTTGGCTTTCCTAGCTTCATCCCTGGGTGCTCAGACAATATGTCTGTATTACTACCAAGTTACTTGTCCTTGCTTCCACACTCTGCACACTTCCTTTTTCTTTGTTTGAGTTTGGCCAGGAGCTCCTCCTTCAATGATGCATGCCTCTTGGCATTTTTGCCTGACTTCTTATTTCTTAGGGTGGGACAATCTTCACCTTGGAGGATGTGATCTTTGAATATTAATCAGCTTTTTTAGGCAGCCTTTCGCTCTGGAACCTTATCCCACAGGACTCTTCCAAGCAGACCTTTGAAGATGCCAAAGTATGCTCTCCTGAAGCCTAGGGTTGTAAGTTTGCTTTTCACCCTTGCTCCTGCCCTCAGGATCCTGAACCCCAGCATCTCATAATCACTGCAGCCAAGGCTTCCTATGATGTTCACACCCCCAATGAGTCTCTCCTTGTTGGTGAGTATAAGGTGCAGTAGAGAACCTTTCCTTCTTGGCTCCTGCCACTTGGAGGAGGAAGCTATCATCAATGCATTCCAAGAACCTCTTGCATTGCTTGTGTCCTGCTGTGTTGTCCCTCCAACAGGTATTAGGGTGGTTGAAGTCTCCCATAAGGCTTGGGACTTGCAAATGTGAGGCTGCTCCTATATGTCTGTAGAGGGCATCAACCACTTGTTCTTACTGGTTGGATGGCCTATAGCACTATAGCAGATATGCACTATAGTGTAACTTTTACCTGTCCCCTCTTCAACCCTAATGCATAAGATCTCCACCTGCTCCTTATCCATCCCTAGGCAGAGCTCCATGCAATCCAGCTGCTCTGTCACATAAAGGGCAATTTCCCCTCCTTGTCTTCCCATCCTGTCCTTCCTAAAGATCCTGCATCCCTCCATTGCAATACTCCAGTCATAGGAGCCATCCCACCATATCTCTGCGCACCCAACAAAACTGTAGCCCCACAACTCTAATTGTTGTTGTTTATTCCCCATACTGTGGCATTAGTATACAGGCACTTCAGAGAGGTTCCCCAGCACGTTGAGTTCCTGGAGAGTTTGGGGAATTTTTCCATAATGGTGCCTTGCAGGCACTTCCTTGCTTTCATGCAGGAGGTGATCCCACTTAAGTCCCATTTTGTTGATTTTGTGATCCCTTCCATCTCATCACTCCATACCCTTTGCTCAGTGATCCTGTTCATCACTCCTTCACAGGACCGCTGGTTGCTCTCTCTGTCCCCTGTTATCCTTAGGTTAAACCCCTCCTTATGAGATCAACCATCTTGCTGGTGAAAATAACTTCACTCTGCTTAGTGAGGTGGATCTCATCTCTTCCAAGCAGGTACTATTATGCAGACAGGTTCCCATGGTTATAGAACCTCAGACCCTGCCACCAGCACCAGTCCTGCAGCCAATTACTGACTTGTCCTGTTAGTGCCCTTCTCCTCACACCCTTTTCCCTCACTGACAGGATTAAGGAGAACACCATCTGGGTCCCCATGCCTTTGACTGCTGTTCCCAGAGCTCTATAATCACTTTTGATGTTGTCTTGGTTTCCCCTGGTATTATTATTTGTGCCCACATGGAACAACAGCAGAGGGTAGTCAGAGGGCTAGACGAGTGTTGGCAGTCCCTCTGTAACATCCTGGATCTTAGCCCATGGCAAGCAGCAAGCCTCTCTAGATGTTTGGTCAGGTTAACAGACAGGTGCCTTTGTCCCCCACAGCAGGGAGTGACCCATTACAACAACTTGCTGTTTCTTCCTGGTGGTCTCACATGACTTAAGGCTAAGTGGCCCAGGTCTTTTGCTTGTAGTCATGTCTGACTCACCTTTGACTTTGATAGTGGTGAATCTGTTTTGCAGCTGTAAGCCCTTAGATTGGGCAGGAGCCGCCTTCTTGGTGCAAGAAGTCACTAGCTTCCACTCTTCCCCTTCTCCAGAGGTTTTGCTTACCTTGACAATGGGGGTAGACACTGCCTGCTTCTCTACTGCAGAATAGTGGAGAGAGTCAGCAGAGAGGAAGAGGCACTTTGGGGCTATGATTCATCTGTCCTATCTGATACATCTGTTTTAGGGTGAGCTGACATAGTCCCTAAACTACCTGTTTTTTTTCCAGTGACTTCAAAAGTGTTCTAGATACAGGGGTGCCATACAAATAATGTTTCTCAGTGTGTGACATCAGAAAGTGCCTTATAAAATAGCTGCAAATTAAGAGCAGTAGGAATTAAATGCCTTTTGTATATGCACAGACACATTCCTACATACACTCTAACAAATAACATGGGGAAAATGGAGATAATGAATGAACTCTGAATGTATAATTTTGCTGCTGGTTTTCAGTAACTGAAAACATTTTGATGATGATGTGCCAGCAGAGAGTGATTTTTAAAAAATATTCAGTGATCCTTGGATTAAAAAAGGTAGATCGATAGGACACTAGGTGGCATTGTGTAAATACATATAAAGCCCTGTGCTCTTATCTTCCTGTTTCAAAGGAATGATCAGGTATGAAAATCTCATTGAGATGTGTGGATTTTGTTCACTGATTTTTGTTCCCTGGTCATCGTATTCCAGATTTAGCATCACTAAAATGCACAGAGTAGTCCAGTGATAATCTACATTTTGTGGTTTCATCTGCTGCTGAGAATCTATAGCTCTCAGTCTTTCTTTTATTGACATATGATATTTGCTCTCAAACACCAGTGTTTTCTAGAATGTACATGAGAATAGATTCAGGCCTCATGTCTTATCTTTTGTAAGTGGCTTAGAGTCTGACTGGTTCATTCCCAAGGTGGCCAATGAGTTTCCATGTATCAGCACAACCCATTGAGCATCCATCTTCAGAAATAAATTTCACCTCCTTGTTTCTAAGAACACTTGTCATGTAGGTTGTGCCCCTGAAGGATCTCATCACGGTTGTGTAATGGTCCCTGTTCTTGTAAATGGGACTGAAATACCGATAAAACCAAATGATGATGTTGATAGGTCATGCACATCGCAGGGGGAAACAAATCTGTTTTTTGTCAATGGTGGGAGATTTGTGGGTTTCTGAAGTGTGAAATTACTCAGTAGGTTCACGTCCACATTGGCTGAACAGGACCATACAGAAAGATGTGATTCTTTAAAGGCACCAGATGAAACTTTTCCTTGGAAGTGGCAAAATTTCACAGGCTTGTTCTGAATGTTGAGGTGGACAATGGCTTAATAAAGGGGACACCTCAGGAGAGCAAATCCTCTTGATTGCTCAGCCCTTCTAGGCAGGTCCAGGTCTTGGGGAACATCTTCTTATGCATGCCCTGTCATCACTCTGACTGCTATAGGAAAATGGGCTTTAACAAACCAGTGCAAAACTGACTGGAGTCAACACACCGGAGTCTTCACCAACATGGTGAAGAGCGCTTTAGGGTAGGAAAGCTCTCATGCCTTTTCTGGGAATCAGTATGACTGAGTGCCTCTCTGAAGAGCTGGCAATCTAACACACGCAGAGATCAAGAGGCATTGGAGGTCTGCATGAAGTTGCAGTGCTGAGATCTCTTTGTGTTCATGGTGACATTGTGGGATAGCTCACACAGCTGGAGTCCTCTAGAGATTGGATATAGGCTTTTTAGGAAGGACAGGCCAGGAAAGTGAGAAGGGGGAGTTGTCCTTTGTGCAAGAGAGCATTGGGAATGCATGGAGCTTTGCCTCGGGACGTGTGATGAGCCATAAACTGAGAGTTTATAGGTCAGGATTAGAAGGTGCTGTTGTTGCAGATGTCTGCTACAGACCACCTGATCAAGAAAAAGTAGTTGAATCTTCCTCAGACAGCTAGAAGAAGTCTCACATTCATAGGTCCTTATCTTCATGGAGGACTTTAACCATCCTGATGTCTCCTGGAGGGACAATCAGCAGACAGAATGAGTTGTGGGTTTCCTAAGCAGACATCAATGCAAGACTGTGTTTAGCTGTGTCCAGTGTAATGCAAAATGGAGGAATGAACTTTAACTTGCTTATCCAGGACAGCTCCATTTTTCACAGTAATGGGACAGCTCAGAAGGAGGCCTTGCTGATGAGGAAAACAGGATGGATGCTTTGGCTAGTTATGGTCCCTAGGTTCATTTTTGGTATCTCCCTCACCCAGTGTCACTCCTGTCTCTAGGTGGGAAAGAAGTTGTATGTGGGTAAACTACAGGTTGGTCAGCCTCGCCTTGAGAAGACAGTGAAGACAATAGTCCTGGAAGCCACTTCCAAAAGTACTAAGTTCAAGAATATGATTTGGAGTAGTCAGCACGGATTGAAAAAGGAGGAGTCATGCAACACCAACTTAAGAGCCTTCTACAATGAAATAACAGGCTTGGTGGATGAGAGGAGACCCCTCATTGTTGTTTATCTTGACCTTAGTATGGCTTTTGACACTGTCTCCTGTAACGTTCTCATGTGCAAACTGATGAAGTGCGGGGTAGATAAATAAACAGGGAGGTGGACAGAAAACTCACTGAATTGCTGGGCTAAAAGGGTTGTGATCGCCAACATGAAGTCCATGGACATATAAAAAATCCAGCTGTGGATGGTCCTTAGCAACCTGCTCTTGCTGATGCTGCTTTGAGCGGGAACTTGTACTAGACAGTTTCCAGAGATCCCTTCCCACCTCAAATATTCTGTGATTTTGTGAACAGCAGCTTCTCTACTGGCCTTACTTAGGGTTGAGCCTGTAGCTCAAGCTTCCAACTTCATAAGCATCTGTAACTCTTTTAGGCAGCACCGAGTGATCTGTGCCCTGCAGCATGGCTTCCAAACTTGTGTCCTGTTGCTCAGGGAGAGAAGTGGCAGACGTGTGCAGTCTCATTTTTGGGAAAAGGCTGGTTACGACCAGAGCTGTGTTTATGGCTGTAGGCTAGCATACAAATACTTGGTCATGCTGGAGTGTGTAAGAAAACAAATTGGCTTCAGGTCTTTAATATGCTTCTGATACTTGGACTGAAAGTTCTCATGCTGGGATGATTTCACACAACAAATATTTTAAGGTTTGATGGCTAACCAAACAATATGTCTGATAATTGTACTGCCGTGCCGTGTTAGCAGTACTGCTGTTAAACATGGGGAATTTATTTGTCTTTAGATGCTTGAAGCAGCAGGCTGTCTGGGACTCATCCTAACATGCTGTAGATCCATGCAACCTAAACAAACAAGCATGTGGATTGCAGCCAGAAACTTGCACATGCATGTTAGGCAAAAACCATGCTGGCTTACCCTAAGGGACCTACAGTGGCAGACCAGGCTACCTCGATGGCGTTGCTCAGATGGGAGGAAGTTTACATGGGCAATGCAAAAAAAGAGCGATATTCTGGAAATTTTTGGGGAATAAAACTTGTTAAAGTTATTATCTTTTAAATACACGTTCCAAAAAAATTTTAATTTAAAAAAAGAAATTAAGGTCTGTGTCAGGATTATATCTCATAGTTGTGTGAGATTGTTTAGTTTAGTTTAAAACAAAGCAAACTCTTTAACCCAGGTCAATTGTTGTAGAAAAATAGCTTTGATAGATGGTGATTTATGGCATGTTTTTCACAAGATGAAAATAACCCAACCAAAATATTTCAAAAAATAAAATTCTAGTCAAGCTGAATCCTGTAAAACACAGTCTACTTTTTTTTTTATTGTTTTATTTTAAAAGCCTAATTCGGTCTTGAGCTCTCTAGAGGACAACTGAATTCTGTAAGGATTAACAGACCTTAGTAATTGAACTGGCAAAGGAAAAGTTTCCTGTGTTTGCCTGCCCTCTCCTAACGCATTTCAGCCAATACAGCCTGTTTTACTGTTTTAATGGATTATTGTTCCTATTTTGTAGGAGAAGGTAGGGGTATGAAAGAGTGTTGAGATCATGGGGCAATAGAAGTCAGTATATTAGCACAAAGGCCGATTATTCCTGTCTTTAATAGCCAGAGGGGAGGGTGCAACATCTGTTCTTTGCGACTATGGAAAGTATTTGGTCAACCTGCCAGTTAGCGATTATTGCATTGTACCGATAAGAATGAGCGTCACACGATTTCAGACATATGGAAGGTGCCTGTTGGGGTGAATTTCAATCTGAGTTGCAGAGCTGAGCCAAAAATTCATGGTAAATCATTTATATTATGGATTTGGATTCCTTTCTGCCTGTGGGATATTCTGCCTTTTTGTGGGTCTTATGCTGCTGCCCTTAACTGCAATAACTGATTCCTTTCTTAGAAAAGGATAAGGAAACTCCTGGGATGCTTTGAGCAGAAATGAGAGGTCCTGGGCTCTACTCTGGCCATGTCTTTGGGATTCACATCTGTACATCACCTTCACATCAGGCAAAATAATAATTCATGGATGACCATGGATAATTTTCCTTTTCCTCAGTTTACTTTGAGATAGGGCTGTTAAATGGTAACCAGCCTTGTGATTTTTTTTATTTTCAGAAAAAATAGCTGACTTAGCTTGTCATTAGCATTTTAAGAGGTTGCTCTTTCTCCTGCAATTGTCACGTTGCTGCGTGGCCACAGAAATAGCTTATCTCGCCCTTGGTGCAACTGAAGAGCAGAGAAGGGAAAGTGCAGGGCAAAACTCTCCTAAACCACAGCTGCTACTTGAGGAAAAGGGCCCTTGTGCAAAACTGCAGATCTCCCAGCCCTTTCCCCTTTCTTCCTACCACCAGGCCTTTATTCCCTCTCTGCTCCCTAGAAAATGTTTTACCCCTTGAGCTAAGCCAAATCCTACCAAAACATGGGCTTCTCCAAGGGGTAGAAACTCTGTCAAGGGAAGTGAAGAGTGCCACTACTACATTTTTAGAATCTGGGCCTTTCGAGTAGCCCTCATGATCCCAGATATCTCAGTGCCATGTTTCCTCCTGGTTTTAAGATGCGAGCAATCCCTTGAACGGATCACAAACTTCTTTCTGAAGAGATTCTTATAGAACTGCTATGAATCTTACTTAGCCTTTGTAATGACTGGTTGAGGAATCACATGGTATCTGTACTGTCCCTGCAACACACGACAGTATAACCACATCCAGCTTTGTCGATTACTGAATGCTTTTGCAGCTTGCCTTCATGCATATGGCACTGAGATCTGCTTTCTGTGAATATCAGTTAAGAAAAGAGGAGTGTGTGAATTTTCAGAGAGGATGATGCAAGATAAGGAATGGGAGTTGCCCATGGCAGAGCACTAGCGTTACGTCTGGCCACTTCTACTGGGTATCACGAAGCACTGCAAAACCACAGGTAAATCTTTAATTTTTACGGCATTGCATTTCTAGTTCATCAGATAAAGCCAAAGCTGCTGATGATCCGGGCTCTATTATCGTTTTGCCATTTTGGGTTTTGGACCAAATAACCAATTGTCAGCAGGGCCTGCATTTTTGTGAGTGCATATGTTTAAATAAAGACTAGTAAAATTTTAGTCACTGAAGTTACCGTTCTTCAAATAATAGCAAATCCTCTTTCACATGGAGTGTAAGATATAATGGAGAGTGTGTTTGACACTTCTACTGTGCAAAACAGAGACTTTGCAGGATCCTCTGTGGGTTGTACAATATGTAAGTGCTCCCAGAAATCTGTGCATAGCACTCAGCTCCCCATTGCTGAAGAGCAGCACTGCCTGCTAGGTGATGTATTGCAGCAGGTCCAGGTTCTGTTTGGGTTCTGCCACTGTGTTCGTGCTGATTTCTGCATGATATTATTCCTCCTAGCAGGCTGGCACAGAAAATTTCCTCTCCCACAGGATCAGCATAGTAGAGCTCAGTTATTTCTGATGTTGTATGCACTCTGCTCTTAGCTAGTTCTGTTTCTGGATTTAGTTTTCATGCACTACAGTGAAGTGGAATACAAGAGAGTGCCTGAATGCCAATCAGCTGGAGCTCAAGGACTGCCCCATCTTGTATAGCAGCAGCAGCTTTGACAGTACTGTCACGCTGTCCTGACTTTGACAGGGTGCTTCCCACCTGGGGTATTTTATGGGTAATTGTGATCAGTGAAGGACATTCTTGGCTGTAGAGGAGATCCCCTCTGTACTGCACAATCTCCATGTCATGAGTACAACCCATGAATCGACAGTATTCCACATCCTATATTAAACCTGCTTCTTTACCTGGATTTCTAAGGCACATATCTCATTGCTTGAAGGTCCACTCAAACCCCCCAAAACTCTGGGCCTTGCTTTTGGTGGGAGAAATGGAAGCAGAAGAGGTTTGACAGTCTGGGCTGTCGAATGCAGTAGTGATGAAATCATCTGAGTCCCTGGTTAGACAGAATTAGGCCCAAAGCTTGAAATCAAGATGCTTGTGTCACCTCTCTTTGGTGATGCTGCAAGGTTGATGCTCTGAGGTGTTAGTCCTGTGAGTACTCCCATAAGCTGATCTGGGAGTAGCTGAGCTGGTGTAAATGGGCTTAGCCCACCATCCTGGCAAGTGGTCTTCCTCACCTCCTCCTAGGATATGCTGTTATAGTTTTTCCTATCCTTAGTCTGCCAAAATGTCCTCTTTAAAGATCGGAACAAATAAATCATACTAAAAAGTTATAGCTAAACTTGGATATGAGCACACTTTTACTGGAGGGGTAGTAACTTGCATCAGATGTAGTGGCAGAGCGAGATGGGAGCAAGCGGCTGAGGACAGGCTGGGGCTGTAATCTCTTAAGCCCAGTCAGCTGCAGGCAGCACAGCATGTCTGGCCATGCCATTACATTGTGTGAGTGAGAGGACCCAGATGTCGAGGACCTCAGGGAGCAGGAGCTTAATTCTACTCCCTAGATCCAGACTTTGCTCGAAGGGTGGACACCCACTGGGGCTGACCTGCCTATCTTGTCTCTATTAGCGTGCTGGTGTTTGATTGATTTAGCACTGTTTCGTGCCTTTATGTAATTAATTTCATTTTTCTTGACATTTGAATGACCTTTTATTCCAGCCCCTCAGTTAATATTAATCTTCCCACAGACACGTTAGTAGTGTGCTCTAATAACAGATAAGTGGTGTGGTAAATACCGTTGGGTCTTGTTACCATTCGAGAACTTACTATTTAAGAAATATGGCCCCAAACGTGCTGGTGAATGACAATAATTAGTCATAGCCCATTATGAACAACTGCTCTGCTGTACCCTCTGTGTGCACTTAACAAAACATTTGTGAGAAGTACTACCACCAGTGAGTGTCCTTTTTCACCCAGGCAGGGTCTGAATTGAGGTGGTGGTCTCTCAACAAGTCCTTTCCTCATATTTTGTGCTCTTGACGTAGTTGGCATACAGACATCTCCGATCCTGGGGAAATGGTCTGATCCTTTAACTCATGCGATTACACACCATGGCATGGTGTAAAAATTGAGGAAGAATCACTGTGTATGCTGTGAGGTGCTTCCCTTCAATCTTCCCATATTGCCTGTATTCAGGATCTACTCTTCCTTCTGATATCAGGAACATCCTTTTCTTCCCTCAGTCTTGGGGGCTTGGACTTCTTCCTTGCACTTCTCTCTTCTCACCAACTTCTCCCTTCCACCACAAAACCTCTAGTTTTCCTGTACAGTTAAACCCTTGCCTCATGCTGTGCTTTCTTCAGTTTCACTTTGGTCCTTGGTTTTCTCCGGTCACTACGTGGAGGGCTCAGCCCTTTGCCTGCTGCTCTAACCCGTGTACTTGCCCTCTGGGATGGCTCACTATCTCTGCTCTGTTGGCTTGGTGATCCTTCATCTCACCACGGGGGTCCTCACAATGTTTCACTGATGAGGAGTTGTTCCTGCCAGGAGCCAACTTTCCGTGGTGTTTGTGAGCCCTGACCCCTGGTGGGGTTTTCTTCTGCAGGAGCCTCCACAGACAATGATGCAGATAGAACATGACTCGGAGAAAAAAGAAAAGTCCCTCTTTCTGTTGATACCACACACCTGTTGCACTGACCTTTGAGGTTATCTGAGTGTCGTGTAGGAACTTAGAGCTCAGATAATATTTTTGGTAAATGTATATGGGAATAATGTCTTAATTTTCCCATCAAATAGTTTTATGGGAAGCATGTATACACAAATGCTGTTTGCAAAGCTATTGCTGCCCTGGAAGATTACAGCAGTTCTCTCAGTCATTATTAGTTCCTCAAACATTTAATCAACCCTTTGCAAAGGGGTCTGTGAATGCTCCACCACTCTACATCTGTTGATTTTGTGGTGTGGCAACCTGGGTTATTAAATGGCTGTGGCTATATGGAGATCAAATAAAATCATGACTCTGCAAGCCTATTTGTTACAGTAAGCAGAAGGGACTGCTCTCTTCTGCTTTTTTTTGCAACAGTCATTTGTTCCCTTCCTCACTGCTTGTGAGTGACTAAGATGCTTTGGGCTCACTTGGGACATCCTTCTCCAGTCACTACATTTGGGCAGCTCCTTGGGTCTTTGCACCTGGAGGCGAATTTACAGCTATTTACTGTAAAGAAAGAAAAATGGGACTGGGTTGTGCCAGATCTAAGAAGGTCTCCTGTGATGACTTAGGTCTGTATATATTCTCATTGAATGCTGGTTTCTCTCCTTTATGCTGATATATTTCTCAGATGACCTGGGATCAAGTGATCTCAAGGCCTGATATCCCATCTGAAGTGAGCAGGAAGATCCTTACTCAGGCAGTATTTGTGGGATTTGGAGGCATCCATCTGGCCTTTTGGCTGATCTCCTCTGGGTAGGAGCTATTTTCTCTACCTTGCTTGTCCCTCAAAGGCAGCAACAAGTAAGTGCAAGGCTAATGCAATGCTGAAGTCCCAGCCTCAAACCTCAGCTCTGTGTAGTAGATGGTTGCATTATTCAATTTGAATGCAGTGTAATTGCTCGGTTTCTAGGTCAGCTTGCTGAGTATCTTGCTATTTTGCTCTTCTTGCTATTTTTGGCTAAAAAGCCCTATCTCCCTGTTCCCTCATTTTCTCTATTTACAATTCCAGTTTGAAGGGGTGTAATAAATACTTTGAAAGAACTTTGTCATTGTTTATAACACCGTAACAGTCAGAGGATATAGTACAATACTTTTTAAAACTTAAGGAAAAAATACATTTCCATATAGGATTAATTAGACAGTAGAAAGAGTGGCTTAGTATTTTCCGGATAGTGATGCCAAGATTGGCTTAAAAATTATTTGTTATTTGTGAATATTGAGAAAGCTGCTTTGTATATTTGAAAAGATTTACAAATCCTGAAAGTTTTGTGGATTTTTGCATAAACAGTTCATCCAAAAAGTCACCCTGGAAAACTGTTTGTATCTTAGCTTTCTTTAGTTTCTGGTGTTTCAGTTACCACTCATAGAGCGGAGATAATACTTTATGATTTTTGTAGTTACTGACACGTAAAAAATAGTCCTGACTTTTACTGTACAAGTGCTCAAACAAGACACTGGCAAAAAACATTCAGACAGAGTTGATTTTTATGAAAAAAAATTAGTATGAATTAGTGGAAAAATAGAGGGGACGTATTTGTAACAGATACTACTCTACAACTAATTTGACTAGTTCTATTTATAAGACAGATACAACTGTGGAAAAGCTTTGTGAGGAAGACCGTAAACATGCAGCCCTCATTTATTTTAAACTGTGAACTGGGGATATGTTGTTCTTCCCATTGCCAAACCTGAGTATAATTTATATTTTTGTGTGGAAACCACGTAAAGTTGACTGGTAGCTTCTTCCAGTAGTAACACAAAACCAAGAGAGTTTTGTGGTTTTGGATGGGACTCTCTTTTATAATTTGTTTTTGATACAAGTAAAACCAACCTTTTTTGGCTGGGATGTGAGGTCTGAATTGCCTTCTCCTGAAACCAAACGTACGTGTTCTGTGAAGCTGCCAAAGGTTGGTTGTCTGTGAGTGAGCCTTAGCCTCCACCTGCAGATCCATGTGCGACTTGCCCTTGCCTTCAGCAGACACAAAACCCTCCCTCCCCTCAGCGTATCATCACTGAGTATTTAGATTTTTTTCATTTCCATTCTCTTGGGCTGGACAAAATTTGTAATTATTTTAATGCTATTCTCCCTGTTTGGAGAATGGAAATGAAGTGGGTTTGTCACTTTCTTCCCCAGTTGGATTTGCTTTCAGGTGGCTGTGCTTTTGGGTTAAAACCACTGAAGAAGGATGTTTCTTCATAATGTTTCTCAGGAAGATTTAATTGCAGGAATGCATGCTAACTTATGTTAATATTACCTTTGGCAGAAACACTGTTCTCTTTTGATAAATACAGTCTAAAATGACAGAAGAAGTTGGATGAACTGACCATACTCTATTTTTCTGTTTCTGTCAGGCTGCTGTGCATGAAGGGAGATTTCACAGATAAGAAGGCCCCTAGTGATCTGCCACGGTGTCTGGTAAGATATAGTTTAAAAGGAGCTTTATCATAGTGGAGACCAATCTATTAATGTAACTCACTCTCCTGTGGCTCCAGGCAGTTGATGGTTACTTGACAATTTTGCCTCAACAAGTCCAAATCCAAAAGACATGCTGGTTTATAAATTATATATATGTATATAATATGCATATATATGTGTATATAGCCAAAAATAGAAAATCTTCTCAGCCCCCCGGTAGTTACTTAGATTTATTTAACATATCCACCAAAGGAAGTTCTTCCAGCATCACACTAGTAGAAGCATCAACAGGATTTCCACTGCTAAAAAATTCCCCTTCTCTGCCCTTGCAGCATGGGCAGAGTTTGTCTTTCAGATCAAAGTGATTGCACGGTTAGAGTGAAGGAGCCTTTTGATATTCTCTGCCCACACAAAAACATTTGATGCAAACAGATACGGGCTCCTGGCTGTTAATGTTCTTCCCTATCTGTTTGCAATCAGGACAAAGCCAAGTAAGACCTTAATTCTTTGGGAACTTGGCAGACTTTATAAACAAGATGAAAAACGATATTTGAAGGGAGCTGGGATTTCACTGCTGCCTGCCTGAGCAGAATGGATGGCTGCTGGATGATTTTTCTGTCTTCTAAGGACAATTAGAATAAACCAGCTGCATTTTAAGAGTAGTGGACAGAGTGTCTGTTAAGCTGATCACTTAACAGCACTTGTTTTTTGTTCTGCCCTCTGTGAAAATTTCAGGTATTTAAGCCTAAAATTTACTTAGGTAAAACTGGCTTTAGCTGGTAAAATTTCGCATGCAGTGCACTGAGTGTGATTGACAAGGCACATGTATGCGTTAAAGACGGGAGCTCAGAGGCATAAACACCAGAGTTCGCCAAGATCCTGTCGATATTTTCTTTTGTTTCAGTCCAACTGTTTTCACTTACCTTCTTATAGATGAGCCAGAAAGAGCTTTACAGTGTCCACACAAGGCATAGGGTATTTATCCTCAAAGTCATCAAAATTTTTCTTTGTTTCTCTGTCAGATTTGCTGTGTGTCATGCTGGGGGCAGCTATAGGACACAGAGACTGGAGCAGTAGGTTCTTTGAGGGGTCTGTTTATGCCAGGTGTTAAGCATGCTTTTGCTGTGTAAATTGCAAAAGGCAGTTCCCTTATCGAACTCTATGAATATTGTTTTTATCAACAGTGCATTATTCCCCAGGTATCTAAGTCTCATCTCATGGAGTTCTTGGCTGCCTCTGAACATCATTACAGACCCTGATGATGTCCTTACAGACATTCTTAATCCTGATATCTTTCCCAGCTTGCCAAAACCAGTCCTTCTTTGTCACAACCCTGTTCTTCACGCTATGTGTCCTAGAACCCAAAATATGTGTAGATGATGTGTAGGGCTGCCAAGAGAGCGGGTGGGTGCCTGTTTCTTCCTCCAGCTTAGTTCATCAAGCCATAGCGGTCTACTTCAAGATCTTCTGCAAACCTCCTTCTGGGTGATGAACTTTCCAGATAGACCAGCATCTGAAGTTTGACGTTGCGACTGCTTGTCACTATTGTTACAATGGATGTGCTGCTTCTGCTTCCCTACCTGCTCGGTGACCATCTGTGTGTTGCTATCCAGAGAATGGAAATGCACACCTTTAGCATGGACAGTCATTTCGGTAATTGCAACTGTTCTATTTATAACTAGGCAGTGGGAACTTTAGGGCCAGTTTTTGCTGAGGAAACTCATTGTATGCATGCTTTACTCAGCTTAAGTGCTAAGAAACAAAAGTAAGTTCAAGGTGGACCTCTTTCCTATGGCACTTGTTCCTCTCAGTGTGTATCTGCCTTTCCAACCTTCTGCTGAGAGCATTTAGCATAATCCAAATGAATTATGTCCTTGGCTCCATTACTTAGTTCCTCTCCTTCCATGCAAAACACTATGTCAAAAAGACTCCTCCTAAGGCTTTCTGTTGTCTCTTGTGGCTTCCTGCAGTTCTCTGGGATATAATTTATCTGATCCAATGCTTGTCAGCCTTACTTAGATTGCAGTGCCCAGCTGTATGCTATGGGACAACGCTTCATCCTTTTAGTGTTACCTTACCCCCTTTCCACTCACAGGAAATCTCACCAGAGCGTTTGTGACAAGAGTGTCAGTCTTCTGTTCCTGGGATTAGAAAACCCAAAAAGCACCTTTTTATTTTTAAGTCAGGTCTTTAGTAACATGAAGGCCTTCCACCATGTGCTAATTTCTATTGAAACAAAATAATTCTCTTCTTACCTGGTGATTTGTTTCTTGGTCAAAATTTTGCCTTTCTTTTATTCATCCTGGTGTTGGTTGGGATTTCAAAATTAATTTTAAGTTGCAAATATCCTTTTATTTATTATCTATTACTGATGGCATAGCTTGGATTGTTCTTTTTCAATACATTTTACGTTTGGTTGTCTTTTTTTTCCCCCTGGAGATAGTTTTATATTCATATAAGTGTCAAAGATTTGCAGTTTAAAAGCGTGTACATACGACTGCAAGAAAATGAGTTAATGTGGCCCTATGGAACTGAGGAACTGAGTTACTTAACAACCCTGAAACAAAATAGCTCATTTTATTTTATATTTGCAACATGCTAGGAAGATACAAGATTGCCTAACAGCAATTGCCTCCAAGTTGTTCAGCAGTAAAGTTGCAACAATTTAGACTCTGGCATCTGTTTATTCATACCCTAAACCAGCTTTCTCAATATACTTTCCTATGGATGAGTCTCACATAGTTAAATTACCCAGGGAGCAAAACATTCATGGCTTGCTGGTAGCCCTGCAGAAGTACAGCTAATAAGTAGTTGTACTACAGTTTGCAATTTTAAAGTTGAATATGCATATAATTTTGTTGCTGGATCCAAGTCAATTCCGGGGAATATTTTGCCCTAATTTTAAAACTTATTCCTTCTACCAGGGGTACACACAACATGTAAGGACTGGGTAATTGATGTTCCAGGGCATACTGCTCAGCAGTGGGCCAGAGTGGCTAGTGGGTAAGTGCAGCAATTCAGACAAGTGGGATTACTTCCAAAGCAAGACGGTATACTTTCGTGTTTAATAATCAGGCTTTAAGAGTTACTCGTGCATGTCTGGGGTGAGGTCTGCCAGAATTATACATTCTTCTCCTTTCAAGAACAAATGCATCTTCAAACTGGCCATTTTTTAATTGCTGAAACTCACAGTGAAGGGCAGGAGGCATCAGGGTGGCTTCTGAATAATATGACTTAGTACTAATGAGGTTGTTCTCTGTGCATAAGCATGGTGTTAAGACATAATGTTGTGCAACACAGCGGAGTACACTCCACAGTGTGGTTGAACTATTACAGAGTCAGCTGAGCAGAAAATTCGATATCTACCTGCTGGCTTCAGGCTAAGGGTTGAAAGCATTGCTGGGATAGCTGAGTAGTGAGGTTGCCATCTCACTACTACAGCAGGAGGAACTGAGTAAAGTCTTTGTCTTTACTTCTTAAATAAATGAGCTATCCAGGGATCAGCTTTACTACTCAATGTATCTAACATATTTTGAACAGATGCCAGACACTGAGATTCCCCAAGCACAGTGATTTGTAAGCTGTAGGAAAATGTTGCAGTGCTTTGCTCTGTAAGTGGTTGTGGTGGGGAAAACACTTAAAATATCCTTTCCAAACCCATTTTAAAGGCCTTAAATGTAACAAATTCTATGAAGGTACACAAATACATCTTTTGGACAGCTTGCATACACTCAAATTCATTGTTTACCCATTAAAGTCAGAGGTTAGTGTCATCATTGTTGTCTGATGTTTACCTCAGCTTCTCACAAACTTTATGTTATGATTCTTTATGCTCCTGGATTCACTAACCACATGGCCCTCTCTGCTCTCCAATATTGTTAGTATATTTTAAAGTTTCAAAAACTTTGAAAAGAACCTAAAATTAAAAAAAAATGAAAACCACACAAGCTCCTTTATTAAAATCTTAACTGATTTCAGTAGTGATCTCTGGGACACAGAATGTGTGTTGTTTTAGCCAAAGGGGTGAGAATTTGGCTGTAGCACACAACGAAGCAAAGCAGGGATGGTGGGAGTGAGCAGAGCATGGCCACCTCTGGTGACAACCGTCTCTGTTCTCTCATGTCAGGCAAAAATTTGCCTCAGCTTCACAGCCTGCAGAATGGGTACAGTCACCCTGCTACCTGTTGCAGGCATAAATGACAGGAATAAGAGGAGCCACAAATAGTATTATGAGTAAGAGAACAGCATTTCTTGGCTTGGGAAAGTGAAAGTACAGGGGTACTGAATTTTGTATTTCTGTTGTTCCTTTGAACAGACAGAATAGCAACACACACACTCATGCATAACCAGACATTTCATGAAGAACATGCAGTGTTGTTTCAATAGCAAAATGATACCAGGTGACACTGAGTTGGATAAATAATGTTGCTGCTGAAACCCCACTGTGCTGCCAGCGGGAGGAATCGAGCCCATGGCTGGCCTGGAGTGGGGCTGTGCAGGGGCAGCTCTGCCTGGGATGGGACATCACCCTCCTGCCCCACACCCCAACGCTGCCTGGCACTCACCTGCACCCTGCTGAGATGGACCTAGGGAGAAACGATCTGAAACATCTCTGCAGTGTTGGCAGCTGAGGTTTCTGTAGCTGTCAAATAGATAGGGAAAATGAAAGCTGTCCCTGCACATGAGATGTGGACTTATTTATATCATCTCCTATGCCCATGTTAAAAGAAATAAAGAAATAAATCCCTTTTTACATTTTAGAGGCCACCAAACTTTAGGCTTAAAAAGCAAGGCAGCTAATGACAGGAAACAAACTACAACACTGTTCAGCTCTTATCATCTGCAAGCCTCTAATTCAGTTTCACCTTCTTTTCCTGCATAATTTCCACTGTAATGAAATTTGGAAGAAAATATTAGATATATTGAAAAGGATAAATGTTACTCTAGCACTGTATAAGTGTGTCTCAGGCTGCTCATGAAATCTCTGAGAATATCTCTGAAAGACATGACTTTGAGGCTTCAGTGGCAAATGATGTGAAAGACAAAGAGGAATTGTCTTGGAACCTGAAGAAGTTCACATCACTTTTGGTGTTGTACCAAAATCTGGGAGCAGAGGATTTGGGTCTGACAGAGATCTGAAGTCTGACAGTCAGTTAATGGACAGTGTGACTAAGCCACGTATCAGAGAGAGGTGCAATCTAAGTGGGAAGTGTTTATCTTCCCAGAATTTGAGCACTTTCGTTTCATCTGGCAAAGCTTGCAAACATGCCTGCATCCTCCAGCCCAGCCTAACCCCAGAGGCCCTGTCCAGGCTCAGTTCAAAGAATCTGACCCCTACTTACCTTAGAGCAAGCTGTCTCACCGTATTCAGTGTGAGCTCTGGTCCTACTCAGAAGCATAGTCTACTACTGCAGTCCAGGAAGATTTCTCTGACTAGATTGGGGTTTGTCTGATGTGTGAACCCAACTTCTTGGCTGTTCTTATTCGATCTACCTGCCTCAATAGGTACTATTAGCAAAAATATTACATACTATATTATATGCAAAGTCTATTCAGACATCTGGTTTTGAATTGAGGCTATGTCCTTAGCAGCAACAGTTGCTTGCATAACTTGGAAAGTTATCTTGATATTCAGACTGAAATCTTGACTCCTGCATTTGACAGGGCTAGTATAACGTGGCAGTGGCACTTCATACAGCAAGACCCAAACAAGAGGATGAAATTAAATATTTTGGGCTTTTCTTACAAGCATTGGTAAAAGTTCAGCATTTGCTGTGGTATTTTAAGGGACAGTCAGAAAGGGCCTGCCATACTTACGTGGTGAAGAAAAAACCTCTTTCTTCTCAGTGCTTAGTTACCACCTCTTAGAACCACCGCACCTGAGTGTTTCCAGTCCAAGTACTGCAAAGCAAAAGATACTTGCTTCAGCCCTGTCCTCATTCAGGCAGCCCTCCTCTAGCAAAGCATGACTCTGAAGTAGCTGCAATTTGATCTTTTGGTTTGATAATCCCTGTCTACAGCGATCCGTGCTGTTGGCTTCCTCATCTCCTTCCTTGATCTTTACCATATACCCCATAGGCATTCTTGCACTTCAGTTTGTCTACCTCCCATCTCTGCCTCACTGAAATGCTGTGAATTTGAACACCTTAACTGCAGGAAAGAATATGCAATCAGGACTTGCTGTGTTCGCTTCAGTGTTATGGTCTGGTCCATTTGTGCAGTTCAGAATGTCAAGGGCCAAATTTAGTTCCAGAAGATGAATGGAGATTTCCCTTTGTGGGGAGAAGGGGAAAGAAAAAAGCTTGTATTCCCAGCAGAATTAGCTCCTGTGCCAACACTATGTCTCTGACGTGTTGTGAAAATAAAATCTGGCAGCATGAACATGAGCTCTACTTGAGATCTTTTGTGCATGGCCATTGCAAAGTTAGAGAGCCGTTAACAACACATTTTTTTTTCTTTTCTACTCCTTCACCTTATGCACGAGGGATTATATTAGATTAGACCATGTTGCTAAGAAAAAAAACTCATTCTGTCATTCAGTTTTTGAACTGAATTGGCAAGTGAGTTTGTGTACAGCGTTGCTTCTCTTTCATAGGGATCCCTGTTGTAAGTGCAAATTTGTGTGAAATGCTTAGAAACCATGTTGCCAGATTGTTAATCTTTATGTCCTGACATTAAAGACTCTATAACTAGAAACGTTTATTTTGATGGGATTCTTGTATATTTCTGAATCGAATTTGTGTTTCCTGAGGCCCTGTTTGCTACAGGGAGCCGTCCATCCTGATTTGGGGACTGGCAAAACTAAGTCTGGAAATTAAAAGAGTACTTGTAATGGTGTAATTATTTAATGAAGTATTAATATTATTAATCTGGTTTACTACAGTCATTCAAATCTAGTGACACTGAATACAAATGGCTTCAAATCAATTACATTTGTATTAAGGAGTCCTTCCTTGGGGTTACTACCTCTGTGAAGTGCTAATTCTTTCCTGGTTGCATGTGCTTATAAAACTTGTCATCCATTCTTTTCAGCAGCAGAGGGAGAAACTGTCAGTTGCTTTTTAATCCATGGCAATAGTCTAGGGGGTTATGAGGATATATGAAAAAATGAATTAACCTGAAATGTGAGCCACAGAACAGAAAATTTCCTATGTTCAAGACCATGAGACACATAGCGGGTAGCTCCAAGGGCTGGGCACAATGGAGAGAGACAGGTCGCAAAGATGGTTACGAACAGGAGATGATGTACTTTCTCGGTGGAGCCCATGGTTGCTGGGGTTGAGGCTGTGCTGGCCCTGCCCTGGGTACTGTCAGGTCCATCATTTTCTTCTGTCTCATGGCATTTAATACCTGGAAATTTAGAGGACTCACTGGCTCCCTCCCTTTGGTCATGTGTTGGCTCAGATGCTGCACCTGAATTGCTTGTGTGAAGAAGAGCCTGCGGCCACTGGACATCGCCTGAGGAGATGGATGGGACCTGGGTAGAGACAATCAGGTGGAAGGGAGAAGCTAATAGAAGAAAAGATGCAGCACGGACACCTGGGTGCTTCAACACAGCTCTGCAGCTGCAGGTAACAACCCTCTCAAGACAGGCTTAGACTACAATGCCCGCAAAACATACTGGAGCCAAGAACAGCAAAATCGGCTGAAATGGAAGCATTTCATCGATTTTAATCTCAAATTCTATATTCTAGTTCTTATAGTATTCTTACAGAACTCTAGTTCTGTATCTAAATGAATTCACCAACTTTTGTTGACCCGAAGTGTTATCCCAAACACTCTGTATATTCTGTTGAAAAGTTTTGCTGTTGGTTGAAAGCCGATTAAAATATAATTTTTTTTTTTTTAAAGAGTCACATTTTACTGTCTCACACTTTGGTGTGAGGCCTGTGGTTTCTAGTCTAGACCATCCAAGTGTGAAAGCTCTGTTTATTTATCTGTCTCCTAGGTGATTATGGCTAGCTTGGATGAATGCATAAATCAAACACTGGTTTGTCATGTTTCTTTCTTTTCTTTAGAAAGCAAATACTCCTATGTCTGTAGCAGACTGAAAAAAAATTGTTCTAATACTGCACCTTTGGATCTTAATGCTGGTGTATTATAACACCTTAGGGTGTAATAGTCTGGTTGGCTAAACATTAATCATTCTTCATTGGACCAGTTTTCTGGAAGCAGAGGTAGCAGCAATGAAGGTTAACTATGCTTGGGGTTGCAGCAGCAAAAGTGGAGCCAGCAGATCCAGGAAATTGGTCTTCCTCCCTACCCAGCACTTATGAGACATATCTGGGGGTCTCTGTCCACTTCTGGGTCCCTAGTATAAGAAAGGCATGAATAAACTGGAGCATGTTAAGCAGAGGGCCCCCAAGATGATCAGGGCTGGCATACTTGCCATCTGAGGAGAGGCTTGAGGACTGGTACTTGTTCAGCCTACAGAAGAGAAGGGGATAGGGACCTTACTACTGTCTATACCTGCCTAGCAGGAGGTGATGGAGAAGACAGAGTTGGGTGCAGCAGTGCACAATGCAAGGACGGCGAGCAACAGGGAGACATCAGAGCAGGGGAAATTCCACCGGGACACAAGGAAAAAAAAGTTCTCCATAAGTGTCGTGAAGCTTTGCAACAGGGCCCCAGTGAGCTTGTGGGGAAGTTGTTAGACATTTCCAAAACTTTACTGGAGCAATATGACTCCACTTTGATGCTGCACTTGCTTTGAGCATGGGGAGACAGAGCAGATCTCTGCAGATCCCTTCCAACCAACACTGGTTTACCATTCCAACCTCTGACTGGAATGCTGAACATTGAGCCATGCAACTTCAGAAATTCTGTTATAATTTTTGTGCTTATGTAAAAACAAATACTGTCAGTTGGCAACTTCCCCACTCCTGAATTTACCTTTAATAAAGTAAATTATTTTGTTCATGGAAGATGGAGTCCACATAGTGAGGCACAGTGTTTATATATGGAGGTACAATACTGTCACTCTGTGACAGCACATGCTGTTTTCCCTGGATGTGCTGGTTTTGGCTGGGGTAGGGTTAGTTTTCTTCATAGTGGCTAGTATAGAGCTGTGTTTTGGATTTCTGCTGAAAACAGTGTTGATGATTGATAATGCAGAGATATTTTGGTTATTGCTGAGCAGTACTTACACAAAGCCAAGGCCTTTTCTTCTCCTCACCCCACCCCACCAGCGAGGAGGCTGGGGGTGCACAAGGAGCTGGGAGGGGACACAGCCGGGACAGCTGACCCCAGCTGACCACAGGGATATCCCACACCGTATGGCATCATTCTCAGCGTATAAAGCTGGGGGAAGGAGGAGGAAGGAGGATGACATTTGGAGTGATTGCGTTTGTCTTCCCAAGTAACCGTTACGCGTGATGGAGCCCTGCTTTCCTGAAGATGGCTGAGCACCTGCCTGCCAATGGGAAGGGGTGGATGAACGCCTTGTTTTGCTTTGTTTGCATGCGTAGCTTTTGCTTTACCTATTAAACTGTCTTTATCTCAACCCATGAGTTTTCTCACTTTTACCCTTCCAATTCTTTCACACATCCCACTGAGGGGGAGTGAGCAAGCAGCTGTGTGGGGCTGAGTTGTTGGCTGGGGTTAAATCGAGACACTGTAGAATCACAGTTTTGTGCTCAAATATAATGGAGTAGAAAGCTAGTTGAGATAGCAAGATGGAAAGCAATGCTTTTATGAATTTAAAATTAAATTCTAAGTATCTCTTTTTTGAGTTAGCATATATCACAACAACAAAAAAGGAATAGTCCCATATTAATATGAAGAAAATTATTTTCTAATGCAATAACAAATTGTTCCATGACTAGGAGAACAGATCAGATCATGTGGCTTTTGAAAAGATATTAATGTAAATGAACCATTTCTCTATGCTCAGAGCACTTGAGGTATTTTTATCCTATGCAGACTTCCAGTGTCTTTATAGAGGTTTGAGTTCTTGCACCCACCTTTCATTTAATGAATGCAATGATAGGAGCTTTATCTCATATGGATGTGGTGAAATCTGCAGGACTAGAATGTGCTTGAATCTCTGTGAGATTTGGTTGAAATTAGAGGGTTCAAAAGTTAGTAGTGAGTGTCAGAGAGAGGAAGATGGATATACACATGAAGTCTGATCATTTAGGCTTCATTTCCATAGAAAACGTCATTAAAAATTTAAACTATTAAGATTCCGAACTAGGTTTAGTTACATAATTGCTTATATGAACATGTCTAAGTACAGTCTTTCCAGTTAGGAAAAAAGTGCCAAATTTAGGATGAAGGTTCAATTAATGAACACACTTTAATGCCCAGCTCTTGATAAACATCATAGTTGTTAAATAAAATTCAAAGAAGCAAAAGATTCAGAAGACAACTAAAATTACTGATTTAAAGCCAGGCTCCCAATTTAGTAATTCATCTCCTTATAAACTCCTTTTTGCCAAATGGAATTGAAACTAAAATAATGAAAAATCAGACTGATGCTCAAGAGATTTCTTCTTCCTGTGACACAAGTGGCTGAGCTCTAGAAACCTCTTCAAAAATAAACATGAAGATTACTGTCACCTGATCTTGGGACACATGAATCCCTGATTTGAATCAAGAAAGAGTCATGATTCTTCTGCCCTCATTTTTGAACCATGCCAAGCACAGTGGCATGTGCATTTCATGGCATAACATAGTAAAGTCATTTTACAGATTTGTAACCTGAGTGTACAATTAATCTTGCTTAATATAACCTATGTATAAATTAGAATTCAATGCAAAACTAGTCCTTTTAGACTGTTTTTAGTCAATGAAAAAAAAGGCAGGAACCTGCAGGGTTTCTAATACAAATAGAAAGAAGGTACCTCTGAACTAGTCTGTCTTTCTCCAGTGTCAGTAGAGGTGGGCTAAATGACTACCTACAACTAAAAAACTAACTCTGAGACACTTAAGATTAGGAGAGGTGAATCCTACCTTTACTGATCCAAAATTCAAAATTCCCTTTTGTCTTATAGAAGAGGCTTTTTTTTCCTTCCCTCTTCTGAACATCAGAAATCTGCTGTTTGTGTTTTATCCTTCAAAATCATAACCAGTGCAGACGCGATATCATTTTGTCATTTTGCTTCTGAAAATAGAAATACACATATCTAATGCTTCTTTATGTACCCTTCACAGTGCCCTTAGACTTGGCTGATAGAATATTTCAGTTTTTTTAATCAAATCATTTTTCACCAGTCAAGACAGACACTATGTGACTGTTGTCTCTTACACAAGGAAAATCCCTGGCTTTTTATTGTCTGATTATCTGTTTAAATGCTGTAATTACCACACGATTTGTTGAGGATACTGAATTTTTTATGCTCTATTTTCTTCTTGTCAGTATAACACTAACAAAAACAACCCTCCTATAATTGATTGCCCTCTCGAGAGGAGCATGAGGAGTTACTCTGCAGAACCATTTAAAGTTTCTGGAGGAAAAAAATGCCCATGCAAACTATTTATTTATTATTTATTTATTATTTATTTATATTATTATTTGAGTTTTATTCAAAACCTGATTGGACACAGTCCTGAGCAGCCTTCTCCAGGTGACCCTGCTTTGAGATGGGGTTTGGAGTAGATGTCTCCAGAAATGCCTTCCCACCTCAGCTAGTCTGTGATTCTGTGAAATGACATGAAAACTGAGGGAAGTACCACAAGGTGAGTGGATTACACATCTCAGTCTGTTTGAATAAAAAAAGGCTGAAGGACGGCTTCATTACAGTAGGCAAGTGCCTTCATCGGAAGGAGATAATGGACACTAAAAGGCCTCTTCAGCGGGAAAAGAATGTAAGGATCAGAAGTGGAAGTAAGATAATTCAAGTGACGAAACAAAGAAATGGATAAAACTTCTCCCAGCAGCGGTAGATTAACCAGCACTTGATACATCTTCTACTGCCTTCCCAGGAAGCCTGGTTTAGTCAAACATGAATAACCTTTTTCTAAAATACAAGTTATTCATCCCAAGAGCAGATACAGCCAGATAAACTGAATAGATCAGGGATTTACAGAAGGCTTGTATGGATGATCTAACACTTCATTTACACGTAAATATTGATTGAAAGACCTGTGTTTGATAGCTGAAGAGAATGAAGTACTGGAAATAGGTTATGTTCAGACTGTTGCAGATTTGTGCAGTTTCATTAAAGCTTCAACCATAATCTTTGTTCCTCCTGGGTATTCTTAATGTTTGCCAAAACTGCCTGTTGACATTATATCACTTTCAATCGAGGGCTGACTTACAAGGAAACTGAAAGGTACTGGAAGTAATGAAAATAAGAGTGTTTCAGCATCTACTCATGAGTGGATAGTGGAGTGTAATTCTGTGATGCAAAGGACAGTACACAGAGCCTGGGAATAGCATCTGTGCTTTGCAAGGACCTTCTCTGGTGAGGTCTTTCTTTTTATAATTGAAGGTCTGCCTCATACTTGATAGAATAGAAAAAGTCAAATGCACTGATGAAATAAGATTTAAAAAGTTTTCAAATTATTGTAGTGACACAAAGACAATTTACAGCTTTGAATCACCTCTGGAGCTTTTACTCCAGTACAGGAGAGCTGGTTGCTGTACACCATTCCCAAGTGAGTATCACACAATCTACCAGAAAAAAAAATGCTTTGTGGAGTGAATCTATCTGTCAACATAAATATTAATGTGGTGTTGCTTGGCTTCACATGAGCACTACATATTGGTCAGATATTGAAGCTATTATCCGAAATCTTGAGATCGACTGAGACCATGGTGGAACCAATGAATGTCAATGAGGCTGAAGCCTACACTAAACAATGTTGACTCCTTATGTAAACAGTGGATTGGGGACTGAATAAATCAGACCACCTTAGAGACAGACTGTGTGTCCTTTCCCAGCACCACAAGAATACAAAATAGATGTGATTTGTTTTTTTAAGTAGTGCTCCTTGGTCTTTCATTCGACTACTGACACAGAAAAGAGGGAAATAAGAAGGTTCCTACCACTCTAGTTTTCTCTTTGAGACAGGAGGATGCTCACAGCAAAAGTATGAGGAACCATCTTCCTTGCACCCCACGGAGTGGAGAGAAACAATCATCGCCACTCCAGAGGTCATGGTTGTTTCCCAAACCCTGGGGTGGCATTGAGGCTTTCCCTCCCCTACACACAGTATTGGACCCTCTACAAATAAGCCAACTACTGAATTCTTTCAACTCATCCTGCTGCATTCTGTGCTGAACCACAGAGTTGGAGACATTCTCCAGAACATACTTCAGCCAACCCTGACTGCCTTTTCTGTGTAAAGCGATAAAAACACAGAGGGAAGCCTCCCTGCTGTTAGGATACAAGCGTCTGCCAGTTGTTAGCTGTTTCAGAAGGTGGCTGAATGAAGCCAGTGTTCTTCCCTAGAAACAATCGTCTGGCTCAGTAATGACTCCTCATAGCCAAGTGTAGTAGCCAAGAGTCCCTGCTTGCTCAAATAGTCCCAAACCAGCAGGATTCATTCCCTTCCTCTTCATACTTTTCCCATTTCTGTCGGTTCAGTCTTTTGGAAGATTAGTGCAGAGAAACTGCCTCTGGTTCTCTATCTTTGCATCTGTATCTGTATAAGGCTATTTCAGGGCTGGGAAAGTGACAATCTAGAACATGGAAAGTGGACCAAACACAACTTTAAAATCTTTTGATTCATTCTTTCATTCAGTAGGTTTGGGTTTTATATTAGAGAAGGCCCTAAATTCTATGTCTTTTCAGTATAACTGAAGTTTTTAGAGTAAAATTTTATGGACTGAAAAATAATAGCACATACCTTTTCCAGCCATACTATAAGAAACTTTTCTTTAGATGAGATCACCTCTGGGTCTAAACCATCTAACTTATTTACTTTTGGTAAAGTAATATATTTGAATCCTTAAGGCTTTACTTTCTGCAGAATTATTACATATCTTTATGGGAGTAAGAAGAGATGGCTTGAGCTAAGCTATAGGAACCTCACAAGCAGCCCACAGAGTGTGTATTCAGGACACTGAGCTGATGGTGGGACTGTTGTTACAAGGTGTGGAGCATCTAGCACCTGCCACTCCTGTGAAGTCCATCAACGTGCACTTCTTAGGCTTATTTTAAACAGCCACTTCATAAACTTTTCTTCTAGCTCAGGTGAGTATTATCAAACTGTGAGCACTGGGAGGAATAACAAGGAACTTTTAAAAGAGAAAACAAAGAAAAGCTCTAAAAGACCCTGGAAAAACCAGAAATGTCTAATTAAAAGGAAACTGAGCCTGAGTGAATGGCTATTTGCCACAGGGAAAGAGTAATTTTTCCATTGTAGAATAAAAACACGCTGCAGGGGCTAAATGCATTTTTCATTTGGCTGGTATCACCTTGCAATCATTCAATATCCACAACTGTTGATCAGGAGAGTCCTACTCACAGAAGCACTGCAGAATTGATAGCAATGTCCATTTAATCAAATTAAAAAGAGAAAAAAGGCTCTGTACTGAGGGACTCGGTTTTCCGTCAATGTGTCGGTACACTGTGTTCAATTCTCAGCCCTGTGTTCTCTCTCAGCCCTGCTTTGATAATGCTCAACTCTGTGAGGTAAAATTGAAGAAAGCACAATGGTTAATTTGCTGCTGTAGAGCAGTATAAGTCTAATGCATCAGTGAACAACAAAGGAAACCAATTCTTACTGCAAGATGTTTCAAAAAGGCAAAGATTTGCACAGGGCTTTATAACACAGTATAATGCTATTTAGTTAAATGGACTCATTCTTTCAGGTTACTGTACGAGCCAGAAGATGAAGCCTATAAACCAAGGTTGCCCAGTAAGAAATAGAGAATTAGTGTAAGTTTTAAGACATCATTAGGATTTAGGTTGAACATTAACAAACAAAATATGACTCATTTCACAAGTCATTTCACTAGTCACTCTAACTAGTGTTTAATGTCCCTGATACCAAGTTCTAGTATTTTCACAGATTAAATTCAGCTTATTATATAATTTTACACTGAAGTGAGAAGGAAAAAATAAATCAAGACATGTAGTTAAAAATATGTCTATTACTGAGATTTTATAACAGCAGCTGCAATATCATCTTGAATAGAATGAAATCTTTTGCTTACAAAAAATGAACATTTCCAAGAAATTTAAACAACTTTTAAAATCCTTACTGGGTTTGACTTTGAAGAACACCTACATGGGAAACCTCCCCCAGTTTTCTTTATGTCTTCTAATTCTCCTTGGAATATATTTGTTGAGCCTCGATTATCATTTGAATAGATATGAGAGAAGGACAAAGGTTATTGCTAAACAATTTATTAAAATGCTTTTAGTATCTCAGATGAGAACTGACACTAAGCGTCTTGCATTAAACATCTTCTTCCTTCACATCTCTTGTGAAAGCTCAGCTTTTCCACTATGCCTATAAGGGTCTCTTACATATGTTGCATAAAGTTTGACCTTCTCTCAGAGTACCTTAAAATCAGTGAGGTTTGTTGAAGAAAAAGGTACTAGTCTGTGGGAATAGGAATAAAACAGTGTCTCGGGTCCTTTCACAGATTAAATGCATTCTGGAGCTTAGCTACAGTAAATGAAATCTGAGTAAGACAAGTCTATTCTCTGTTATTTTAAATATAACTTATGCTAATTGTTATTGGAGAGGAAACTAGAGATGGTGATGATGTTATACAGAGTCTGAGTAAATAAATGTAATGCAAAATAGGAAAATCAATTCAAGTCCAAGCCCACAGCGTATAGTTTACCTCCTATAGGATTACTTGTATACTGAGTTTTTTTCAGATGCCCCAGAATATACACCACTGCACAGTCTTTGAACAGTTTCTGCTCTGCTTTTCTGTTTAGTGTTGTGTGACTCTTCCGGCATCGTGAAAACCCTGTTTGCTTTGAAGGCTGAACTTTCCCTCTGATCCATTTTATTTTTTTGCAGGCATGTTAATTTCAAAGTTTTCAAGCTTACTCAGGAAAATTTCTGTTGGATCTGTGATGCTTTGGTGAACTTATTTAATCAGCCTTGGATGGTATTGCAAAGCCATACAAGAATATAACTTCAAGCAATTTCAGATTAGTTCAAAACCAGCAGGAAAAATCAATTATACAAAATCTTTTCTTCTTTTCACTATTTGATCATTATGCCTTCAGTAATTAGAAGGAAATATTTCATCTTTGTATTTCCATGCAAAAAGCTAATAAACCTTAGAGGACAGGCATCCATTTTTAATACACGATGGTTAGGTTTGCCTTCAAGTTACATCATTGCTTAGGAGAAGAGTTTCCTTCGTTCTGACTCTTAATCCCTTCTGCTTCCAAATCAATTTTTCAGGAGCTAACTAAAATTGTCTGGTTTTCAGAAGTGGTGAGCTGTCTCAAACTCCAGTGTGTGAGAGCTATAGGTGGTTAACAGCAATGAAAGCTCAAACCACATCTGCTAAAGAGACTAAATGTGGATTTTGAAACCTCACTGTAAGCAGTTAAGCTTTGATATTTCAAACTAATAATATTGGGCAGATTTTTTATGCATTATTGATCTTTTTGGAAGTAGAGTCTTACCCTTGGGAACAGAGAATGAGATATCTGGGAATGAAATGTGTTGTATAAGCACAATTAATTAGACTACATATTGCCACTTAATTCTCCATTTTTTTTTTTTCACCCAGTAGCAGTGGGACCGTCTGTGTCTAAAATGTATTATCGAACTCTTTGAGCCTTTAAAACAGAACAGCATCTGAACTGCCGTCTGGAACCGTCTCTAGCCCCTGCTAACTCCTGAACTCACCCAGACAGTATTCTGGAGAGTGGCAAAGCCATCTGACATGGCCCAGACTGCACTGGGATAATTTAATAGTGCATTCACTTCCACCGCTTGGGAGTCTTCCTCGGAACTGTTTAACTCACAAGCATAGACATAGCTGTAATATCCGGACATGCTGTTAGTGACTTACTTTATTGATGCAATTTGTACTGTAATTGCATGTAAGCCTCCAAAAGAGGCTGTCTACCTACGTGGTGAGACACCAAGTCCACACCACAGGGTGCTTTAGAGCTGAGGAACTGAGATACAGGGGAAATAAAGCACAGAATCTTCCCCACTGCTACATTAAGCGTTAACTGAGGAAGCAATTTTCATAGATTGCCTGAATATTAAATACGGCTATAGAAGAAGCCAATATGCGTATTGGGAGAGTTTATACATGCAGAGACAGACATGTTTATGGAGGGAGACTGCAGTCCACCCAGGCCGTGGCTGTGCTGCACCATGAGTTTCTGCATTGATGGGAAAGGACATAACACACAGGCTCCCAGCTTAGCCACTACAGCTGTGTCACTGCTACTGGGAGACTACACCTAGGCTGAAATAAGATGTAAAAAGTTGCATGCCAAATCAGCATCAAGCCTGCAACTGAGTCGCTTTTTCTGCCCTAGGCAAGAGATAATACTGGTCATACGGTGTTGTTGCACAAAGGATGCTGAGACAGGTTTAAATGCTTAAAGTTTTATTAATGGAATCTGTAGCTGATGGCACATATCTACTTTAAAATTACCTTTGGGGAAAATACAAAAGAGAGAAAAGAGATAGAAAAGAGGAAGTGAAAATTTTCACCTGTGGCTGGATGTGAAGGGTTGCAACAGAGTCTCCAATGCAAGCATCTTCTTCTGGGAATCCTTTCCAGGTGATTCTAATGATGATGATAATTTTCCACCATGTTTTTCCATAGTAACCATACAGCTTTCATCTTGACCTCTTCAAGCTCCCTGCTGCATCCTCCTGCTTAAAACACTATTTGTTTTGAATGGAACACAGGTGTTTCACACTGAGCTTGGATATATATTATTGGATAATTCTAACTGGAGATTTAAATCACTATTATCTGCTATGTTATTGAGCAACTTTTTTGTTTTTCCTCTGATGTCAACTAAAAGCTGTAAAAGAAGGGATGAGAAAAGGTAGGAGGAAGGAAGGAGTTATTCTTATTCTGGTGGCAATTGCTTCCCATGAGAAATCAGACATAAGAATAATATCGGGCCTTGCAGGTGCAACGCCACAAGAATAACAACACGTGAACAACAGCGTGAGAACAGGGAAAAACACTGTGGCAGCAGCTTTGGTGAAAGGTAACAGACCTGTGGAACACAGACTACAGAACTGCAAAGGAAAGGACCTTAGCACTACCCAGCTGAAGGCACTCTGCAACAGCTTTGTGCCTCCCCTTCTCTCTCCACTCCTGCTATCTTCTTACCTCCTCCAACACCTCTGCAAGAAGCAGGTAGGAGCTACAAAAGTTTCTCTGAGAGGGCTCAGGTGCTCCTAACTATAGGCACAATAGTTCCACATGCTGGGGATATGCATCAGTGAGGAATGATTGTCTTCTATGTTATTAAGAAATTTTCTTAGTTTGCTTTATTAGATTTCATATATCTGTCTTTAAGATTTTATGCATCTGCCTTCCTCTAAATTTATTATATGTTATGCATTTCTTTTGTTCACAATCACACAAAATCACTGAGTCCATTTTTGTGAGAGAGGGTTTGCAACAGCAGGTTTATTCTCAGGCCAGTTGTTCCATATTTAAAAATCTGTTCCTGATAAGTCTGTGATTTGCTCCACGTTCACTTATTTTACACTATCTGAGGATGTAGCCCTCTGGCTACAAGCACGAGCTAACTGCAGTGCCAAGCCATAAAGTTCATTACAATATTAACTTGGCATGTGTTTCGTACAGTAACAATTTTTCAGGACAGTAAATTTTCCAGGATAGTAAACTCACAATATTTCCCTGGTTGCGGTTATATGTTTCAGTCTGCTGCCAGATGCTGCAGACTTTCCTGAGTCTGGCAAAGTTCCACAGCATTTAACAAAATTGCTGTTGGTATGTATCATTTCTTTACTTAGATTCCACTCTGAGATATTTAGTATTATAGGTCAGAGAAGCCAAGTTGAATGGAAAGAATTGCAAATAGAGCCTTGATGGTGCTCCCTTTTTGCATTTTGCAAGTGAGACTCCAGCTGGTACCTTGACCCCTTCATGAGGCCCAGTACAAGCCTAGAGGCAAGAGGCCAGGAGGAGACCAAAGAAGCAGTGAGATGGCACCAGTCACTCAGACAGGCACAGAGTCCCAAAATGTCTAACCATAGCTGAGCTTGGATGCATTCAGCCTGAGAAGTGGGGTGAGAAGCTAACAGCAGTTGAAAGAAGCCTGTAAATCATCTGAACCAAGCTGGACTTGGTCATAACTACAGATACCCTAGTTAGTCCCCAAGAGCAAGAATTTGTCAAGTACCTGGTCTGGATGGCAACTGGGGTACGTGCCGAAAGGGGAGAGGAGGGGAAATATGTGTGTGTATAAACACATATGTACATCCACCCATCCATACACAACTTGTTTGTGACCATGTAACAAATATATAACACGACGTATTAGAACACAAAGTGTGCAGAAAGAAAAAGGGGCCAGGGGTGTGTGGTAAATTTGACTGAGGCTCTTGTGCTCCACTGTCTGTTGTTGAACGGTGTTGTGTTTCTTCATTGTTTGCCAGGAAACATAAGTGGTCATTTTGGTGCCAAACTGAGTCCTTCGCAAAATAGAGCAATGGCCATTTCTGGAGAAGTCAAACTCTGAATAAAAGCCATTAAATCACTATGGGTCACATGATCTCCTCCTATATTCAGTTATTATTCTCTGACAGTGATCAAATGGAGAAGATATAATCGGAGGGGTATATAGTACAACTTACTGTTCTAACTTCTGGGAATCTGTAGTAGTGCCAGAAGATCATCTCTCTGTATTTCTCTCTCCTTAAAATTTGAGTGAACTTCCAGAAGTCACATGCAGGGATTCTCATGGTGTTCTACATCTCGTGGCATAGAGTCAGGGAGGCACAGACTTGGCTGCTATTCCACGGCTGTATAAAGAATGGCTAAAAAGAGATGACATCTATAGCTGGCGTTATCCTGGTTGTAGGCAGGTATGTGTGGAAAGTATGACGATGAATTCCTTAGAGCAACTCAACAATGAAGTCCATCAGAATTTAGTTTTCTGTTCTTCAGCATCTAAATATTTCACATTGAACATGAAATGATGCTGACTTCAGGGACAGTTAGGAGGCAGAGTTTGTTTTATTTTAAACAGACCTTCTGTATTGTTATTCTGACATTTTCTTCGGTTCCTTGTTGAGCAAGGGTGCTATAATGAGTCATTCTCTTATACTTGCCCAGGATTACAAGAATTAACAGCTTTTTGCCCTTTTCCTGCCTCCAGTTCACCTGGGAGACTCCCGGGCTCTGAATATAAGATCAGTCTTGATTAGATTACTGCAGATATGTGTATTGAGGCAAGATGTATCTCATTATGCACTCAGGTCTTGCATCTCACTTTTGAGAATATTTATTAATAATGTCATTTCTGCTTATCATCTCTTCTGTTATTAAGACAGTAAAGCCAGGTAGAATTTAACATTGAAAAGTCTATTTCAAGTTGTACCACCAATTCAAAAGTTTTATTTACTACAAAGAAAGAACTTAGTACACAGCAGAACAGATCAGTCACACTTACCTGTTGATAGATTTGTATTTTTTTTTAATCTGATACTCAGACTATTGTAGACCATTGCAGATAGCATTCACTCTCAAAATCTATTTGTGAATGTTTGAAAAACAGGTTTCATCCTTTTACATTTCACATGGTATCACTTTGTAGATCATATTAGGGACAGAGTATGAACAAATTGTGAGTGCAATACTACAAAAAGTAGTTGCTTAGGGAACAAAAATTGGTAACAGACAACTCCCAGTCTAGCAGATTACGCTAGTCTAAGATCCAGAAACTGAATTTCAATTTTGACTCTTGAGAAAATGTATTAAAAATTAATAGGAAGCCTACATTAACCACTGGAACAGTTAGGCATGAATGAGCTTCTTTTTACAGCTCAGGTTTTTTTCAGGGACTTTGAAGGCTTTTTCCAAAAAGAAATAATGATCTGCTTTGAGCTGGAATTGACTCTAGGAATTCTTAGAAGAGGCCTCAAAGAAAGGAAAGCATACAACCAGAAACTGGCCAAGCTCAAGTGAAGCCAGTCAATGCGCACTGATTTATACCACCAAGGGATCCAACCTACTGCTTTTCAGCCTCAGATTTACATTCAACTCACTGTTACATAAGATGTTGCTATGTATCACCTAAACTGCAGCAATGGCTTACATGTGAGTGCTTTACATGGGAGAATGCCAGGTAGCACATTACAGTCCAATATCATGCAGATTAAATTAAATGATAATCCAACAACATAGAAAGCATCTGTGGGTGGCTACTGTGGTTCAACTTTTTACATTAGTCTAACTTCTTAACTACTGTAGCAGTAATTAAGCAGAGTCTTTAATTCAAACAAACCAGGGCCATGAGATGAGTCTTACTCTGGGTCAGATTCTCCAATGTGACACAGCTGTAGGTATCTGATGGTCAGAAAAAAGTAAACAAATGCACCTTCATGCATCTGAAATTGATTTTTGTCCCCAGCACAGCTTAGGGAATTTTATCTTTTCCCTCACATCCCCAAGGCGCTATGTTGTAGCTAGGCATCACAGAAGCATGTTGTAATTCAAGTATGTCCCTGTCTGTTCCTGACATACTGGACACCTGGACTTGGAAAGGAGGACATATCCTGCTGTGCTGCCTATACACCTTTTTGGCATTCCCTCTTAACAGACAATCCCAGCTCTGACTGCTGCGTATCAAGTAGCGTCTGTATTTACTGTGTTGGAAATGTCTTCATAAACAGCAAAAATCCACTCCCTTTACAATATTTTAATTCTTAAATTGTTCTGGCTCCTGTACCCTGAGGCTAAGGAAAGGTATTTTTTGCTGCCTCTCAGAACTGGCTGTCTCAAGAGAGAGGTGGATATCTTCTGCTCAGTATTTTAATTGGAGGACCAAGCATGTCTTCACAAGGACAAATCACTGATGCCCTTTGGGCAGCCCTGATGAGTATAATGCATTTTCTCATAACTGGAGGCTAAGTAGGCATTTTCAGATACATAATCTGCTAGTATAATTAATAGATGCCTATATTTATATATCAGAGTTGAATGATGATAAAAAAAATTGCTTAGTGTTCAACATGTCAACATATTAAATAAGACTGGGGTAACTTGAGCCCCAAATGGCTGTAATAAATATTCCCAACTTTCCTCTAGTTCCTGTTCTAGCTGTCACACTCTCCTTTGTTCTGATTAATAGAATCAACCTTCTAAAGATAAAGATAGAAATAATTTAAAATGGCAAAGTAGGATACCTGTACTGAATGCGTATTCTGTTCAATACAGAGGAAGAGTGTGACGTAAGAGGTTTCAGCGTAGCTTTCAGCAGGGAATTTCAGAGTGTAAACAGAAAACTTTGTGAAAGACATTCTCCCCCATCTTATCTCTGCTCCCACTCTCTGATGGATATGCAGTTGTGCTTTGTTCACAAAATTTATGTCTGTTTTCTTCTACACTCATTTTGCAAAGATAACAGCTTTCATAGATATTAGGCCGGCAAACCCCATGCCCGAGAGATATTTTGTATTGTCTTTTTTCCTATCTTTCCTCAGTTTCTCTGGCATCTTTGATCATGCTGTCAGTATGCTGCAAAAGAAGGACATTCATTCACTTCAGCACAAGAAGTAAGTGGATTTCCTTTGGGTCATGGAAGAGTTGTTCACAGAAGATGAAATTCTGTTACCAGATCTTTAGGCATCATACAGCTCTCCAAAACTAATGACTGCATCTGGCAGTAGCTGCTCTTTTCATCTTGGACAGGACGTGTTATGTTCCATAAGCCTGTCTGTACAGGCCAACAGTAAACTCGGTAGGTCCATGAAACTGTGTATTGTCTCCCCGGTTCACACCATGTCCTGATGTTGCCCTCCACATCTATGCCATAGGGTTTATAGGAAAATCCCTCTGCACTGTCACTCAGAAGATGTGTTGCCATTACTTTAGTGCATAATCTAAATACCATAACACTAAACACCGTGTAAGTCTCTGTATCCAGTAAATGAAGAAAATACGACTTCTTGGAACACTTTTGAGGGGTTATGCAGTGGATCAAAAAAAGACCTCGAGTATGAAGCCACCTACACCCAACCAAAAGGAGAATGTCAGGGTATTAGTTGTGCAGAATGTGGACCATATTAACATCCCCAGACATTTCTAGCAACAGATAGCATGAAGGTCTTTAGACAGTGACCATTAACTTACAAATGTTACCTCGGTGGAAGTGAGATTCTGTATTTTCAGAAGTGAGGTTTTCTACAATGCTTGTGAGGAATCTGCCATTGCTTCACTTTTTTTTTTTTTTTTTTGGGTGGACTTAAGGCAACCTTCATCTTTCCTAGTGCTAGATGTTATAATGTAGGCATGAGTGCAGTTTAAGTTCCAGAGTTTTAATCCTTAGGTAGATACCAAGGTTTGGAAGAACACATTTTTCAGAACATAGAGAAGATGGATATGACAATCTCAGGTACACACATCTACTTTGCAGACACAACTGGGTGAGAAGAGACTTACCTTCTTTGCTTAGAGACATGCTAAATATGAGAAAACATGTTATAAAAGAAGAAAGGCTAATTTGATGTGAAGTGTTGCCTATAGGTAAATCACACGAAAGAGGAGGTAGTGTTGCTTTCCTGGGTTGGTTAAAATGTTGATAATGTTGGCCCAGAGGGATCTGCTGGTGAGCACTCAGGGAGCATTGGCACCTGCTGTTTCTCAGAATGCCTATTCCTTAGAGCCAACCAAAAGGAAAAGTGCTTATGGTAGAAAGAGCTGAATCGTTGAGCAAGAGGGTAACACTATCATTAGTCAGAAAAGCTGTCAAAATAGCTGTGCCTGGGCTCTTCTTCTTAATACTGAAATATCTAAAAGTTTGTTTGCACAGTACCTTGACATGTTTTGAGAAAACAAAATCCTTAACAGTAAGGGGAATGGAAGGCTTTCTGCATCCACTAGGGATGCAACAGAGACATGGGAATTCTCACACAGCGGCTAGTGCCAGGCTAAACTCAGGAATNTGTCTAGAGGACTAATAGGATCACAGAATCATAGAATGGTAGGGGTTGGAAGGGGCCTCTAGAGATCATCTAGTCCAACCCCCCTGCTAAAGCAGGTTAGCCTAGAGCACCTCTCCTGTTCTCCACGACTTTTCAAAGATGATAGAGAGTGGCCTAGCAATTACCTCCGCCAGCTCCCTCAGCACGCGTGGGTGCATCCCATCGGGACCCATTAATTTGTGGGTGTTCAGTTTGCCTAGGTGCTCTCTAACCCAATCCTCATCTCCCAACGGCAAGTCTTCATTTTTCCATGCTTCCTCTCTTATCTCCAGAGTCTGGGAGTCCCGAGGGCCAGTCCTAGCAGTGAACACTGAAGCAAAGAAGGTATTCAGTAACTCTGCCTTCTCTGTGTCTACTGTTTAAGGCTGGGCTGGCTATTAAACAGATTACTGTTCTCTGTTAACCCTTTGCATCCCCAAAAGGAGAAGGGAAAGAGAAAATGGAGAGAGACTTATGGGTTGGAAAAATTAAAACAGCTTCAATGAAATAATAACAATAAAAAAGTGTAATAATATCAATGGGAAATAATGCAGGGCAAGCCCTGGGGAAGTCCCAGACTGGGTTTAGTGGCTGGTGGGAACTGGATTCAGGAATGCAGAGTTTGGGTTCGAAGGCAGAAGAAACAGTCTTCCTCGGACATCAGCCGTAGAAGAGAGCTTGACCATCACGATCCCTCAGCTTTATGCTGAATATGACGCGTATGGGATGGAATATTCCATTTGGTCAGGTTTGGGTCACCTGTCCAGTCTGCTCCTCCCCACAGGTGCAACCCTTTTATGGTCTTTCACTTACANGGCTGGTGGGAACTGGATTCAGGAATGCAGAGTTTGGGTTCGAAGGCAGAAGAAACAGTCTTCCTCGGACATCAGCCGTAGAAGAGAGCTTGACCATCACGATCCCTCAGCTTTATGCTGAATATGACGCGTATGGGATGGAATATTCCATTTGGTCAGGTTTGGGTCACCTGTCCAGTCTGCTCCTCCCCACAGGTGCAACCCTTTTATGGTCTTTCACTTACAGCGCATAAGAAAGTTAGCAGAACTAAGCAGTGACCTTGGTTTTCGTAGGAATAAGAACAAGCAGGATCCTTTTTGCATACCATTCATACCACTACTCCAGCAATAACTATAAACATCGAGCATTATCACTGCTAGAAGCAGACACTGTCTGAAAAACATGCTGTTAATTCCAGAGTGTGGAGTCTCTTAGAAGAGTCTTAACTGAAAAGTAAAATTACAAAAAGAATATTGATTCTGTCCTAGCTCAAACCAGGACGGTTATGATCTCTGGACTTGCATATAACAGTGGTAGAAAGAAAAGAGATACCTAGAAAAGAGCATAACATTTTTAGAGTTCTCATATAACACTGCAGAGAAAAGAAGGGTTTGGAGTTTTTTAATATAATTCTGGTTGTACTTTTGGTTACAAATAGTACCATGTCCCTTTACAATGGAAAAGTAATTCATGTCAGAGAGAATGAGAGGTATATTTATGTTCCTTTTCACTACTTTTTTAATACACAGTTTCTTTTGGATTTTGTTTGAATCCCACTCCTCCACAGACCTCCTAGGACTCTGTTATTGTTTGTTCTTCCTGCTGCTCTGCTGGCTGTAGCTGTCCAATAGTTGCTTCAGCTGAAAATAGCTATGTTAAGTTCCAAATTATTTCTCATTATGGAAAACGTGTGAAAGCAAAAGCAAAAAAAAAAAAAAACAGACTGCAACAGATTCTGTAGAATACTGTATGCATCTTCCATTAATTTCATTATTATTCAAGAGATCACAGGATATTCTTGCCCTTGATATCCACCACTATATTCAGTTACTCTTGGTTCCCTTTTGCTCCTGTGTCTTTCAAGGATTACAACTTTAAAGTCTAAAATACCTAGAATTGGGATTTCTTTTCTATCTTTAGGCTTCTGTAGGACCAAGAAGCATTAGCACCTTGTACTTCTCTTCATTTTAGATATTATGAAGGTTTATTCAGCAACATTAATAAGAAGATATATAGAGATATGTCATGATTGTAATCAAACACTAGGAATACTCACAAGTGTAGACATTTTATGGATTAACTGACAGAAATACAAACATATATAAAGAAAGGAGACTGTGAAAATTGAGTTTAAAAAGCCTGTTTCTCCTAGAGCACAAACTACTCTTATTCAAGCTGAATAAGAAAGGAAGATATCTACCCCTAATGCAAAATTTCATCAGTTGCTCTGGAGCTCATTGGCACAATTTAGATTGCAATTCTGAAAGACACTTCAGGAAGATTTAGATAAAATGTCACACAGGAAGGGTATTGGGTTTGCATGGGAAGGTTTTGGTAATCAGGGGACTACAGAGGTGGCTTCTGTGAGAAGCTGCTAGAAGCTTCCCCCATGTCTGATGGAACCAATGCCAGCCATCTCCAAGATGGACCCACCACTGGCCAAGGCTGAACCCATAAGCGGTGGTGGTAGAGCCTCTGCAATAACATAGTTAAGGGGAAAAAAACCCTGTGCAACAGCAGCCAGAGAGAGGTGTGAGAACATGTGAGAGAATCAGCCCTGCAGACACCGAGGTCAGAGAAGAAGGAGGGGGAGGAGGTGCTCCAGGCGCTGGAGCAGAGATTCCCCCACAGCCTGTGGTGAAGGCCATGCTGAGGCAGGCTGTGCCCCTGCAGCCCATGGAGGTCCACGGTGGAGCAGATCTCCACCTGCAGCCCATGGAGGACCCCATGGTGGGGCAGGTGGGTGCCCGAAGGAGACTGTGACCCTGTGGGGAGCCCACACTGGAGCAGGTTTGCTGACAGGGCTATGACCCCGCGGGGTCCCACGCTGGAGCAGTCTGTTCCTGAAGGGCTGCACCCTGTGGGAGGGACCTGCGCTGGAGCAGGGGCAGAGTGTGAGGAGCCCTCGCCTGAGGAGGAAGGAGCAGCAGAGACAGCGTGTGATCAACTGACCACAACCCCCATGCCCCGTCCCCCTGAGCCACTCATGTGGAGGAGGGAGAGACATTGGGAGTGAAGGTGAGCCTGGGAAGGAGGGAGTGGTGGGAGGAAGGTGTTTTATGATTTGGTTTTTATTTCTCATTACCCTACTCTGATTTGATTGGCAATAAATTAACCCAATTTCCTCAACTCAAATCTGTTTTTTCCATGACGGTAACTGGTCAGTGATTTCTCCCTGTCCTTATCTCACCCTGGAGCCTTTTATTATATTATATCTCCCCTGTCCGGCTGAGGAGGGGAGTGACAGAGCAGGTTTGGTGGGCACCTGGTGTCCAGTCAGGGCCAACCCACCATAGAAACTTACCTTTAATTTTAGTATTTCTGTAAGATTCTTCTTGCTTCTTTTTACAATAGATTAATATCAGGTTATCTGCAGTGCTTGAGTAGCATAGTCCATCACCTTGCTCTCTGAGCCAGACAGCCACTGACATTCCCATTTTCATTTTCCCATAGCTGGCAATAATTTACCACATTTGTCACCCCAGTTGATTTTACTAGCTTTGAATCCAGTATTTCCACCTCTATACAAGCAGAAATCCTCCAGATCCCCCAAATAAAGTCTGATAAACAGTCCTACACAAAAAGATTTTTATCTCTATAACAGCTATTTCTAATTGAAACTGCAAAAGAATTTTGGCAACCAGTGAGTACGTATTCTCCTAGTAGTGTCTCTCCCGTCACACCAACATAAATTTCGTTTATCATCAACACAGCTCAGAGAGTGTTACTTAAGACAACAGAGTGGTATACCAAGATATGTCACTATATATGTTGTGTTTAATATTATATTATTCTTCCTACACTGCAACTTTTCCTTGTTTAGAGAATATCTTGCACATAGCTTTAGATAAATAGCTTTTTCCTCTATAAATATGTATATGCAAGTCCCTTTATTTTACTGGAAATAGGCATTTTTCTCGTATGTATCTATTTTACTACCGATCAGTCTCCTAGCTGTAACAGATCATTTGCCTTTGTCTGATAGCACTTGTTTTTAGGGACACAGAGCAGCTCTGTGCTGCTGAGAGTAAACTAATGTGTTGGCAATATGCATATTTACCTCTGTTCATCATGGTCAGTGTAACACAGTTGGGTGTCTATGTGCCTTGGGCAGCCCTGAATACACAGCAGGGACTCCAGCCATTTGATTATTTGTGTTTATTTATTTTCCTGACTTTTTTGGTGCCTTGAAGAAGGCTCTTTGTCCTTTATGTAGGACAGCAGGGGGAATGCAAGGAGTGCTGCTGAGGGATAGGCCATGAACCAGTTGAGAGATTATGAGTCAAGATTAACGGATAGACCAAAGTGGATGATGTCTGTTGCTATATGCCTACTAATCAGGAGTAAAAGGTAGATGAGACCTTTTTCAGGCAACTGGAAGAAGTCTCACATTTGCAGGTCCAGGTCCTTGTGGGAGACTTCAACCATCCTAATATCTCCTGGAGGAACAAACCAGCAGGGCAGAAGCAATCCAGAAGGTTTCTGGAGTGTGCTGATGATAACTTTCTGGTACAAATGAGTAAGAAGCCAATGAGAGGAGGTGCTCACAAAGAAACAATTGGTCATGGTGTGAAATCTGGGGGTAACTTTAGCAACATGAGATGGTGATGTTCAGGATCCTGAGATGAGGGAGCAGGACTGAAAGCAGGATCATAACCTTGGACTTCAGGAGAGCAGATTTTGGCTTGTTCAGAGTTGGAAGAATCCCATGGGAGAGCATCCTAGAGAGAATAGGGGTCTAGGAGGGCTGGCTGACTTTCAGGCATAATTTCCTCCAAGTTTACTAACGGCTTGTCCCAATCTGGAGGAAACCAAGTAAAATAAAAATGGCAGTAGACCTGCATGGGTGAAGAAGGAGCTCCTAACAAAACTCAGATGTAAAAAGGAAGCATATAAGAAGCGGAAGCAGAGATAGGTGACCCGAGCATAATTTAGAGACGCTGTTTGAGTGTACAGAGATTGGGACAAGAAGTCCAAAGATCACATGCAGTGAGCCTCACCACACCCTAGCCTTCAAAGACAAGGTAACTACCTTGGTGGAGGAAGGGAGAACACTGAATGTTGTTTATCTTGATTTTAGTAATGCTTTTAATATTGTCTCCCATAGCATCCTCATTCACAAAGTACAAGCTGCATAAGTGGGCAATGAAGTGGATTGAAAACTGGAAGCGGATTGAAACTTTGGAACTGCTGGGCTCAAAGTCTTGTGATCAGTGAAACAAAGTGCACCCAGAGGCCAGTCACTAGTGATGTACCCTAGGGACTGATACTAGGACCAATATTTTTTGACGTCTTCATCGATTAAGTGGATAATGGTACACGAGGCTGCATCCTCAGCAAGTTTGCAGGTAATAATAAAATTGGGAGGAGTAGTTGATGCATCAGACAGTTGTGGAGCCATTCAGAAGGACCATGAGAGGATGGACAAATAGGCCAACAGGAACCTCGTGACATTCAACAAAGGGAAATGCCATTCCTGCCCCAGGGAAGGAATAATCCCAGGTACTGGTATATGCTGGGGGCAGGCCAGCTGGAAAACAACTTTGCAAAAAAGGACCCAAAGGTCCTGATGGACACCAAGTTGAACATGAGTCCACAATGGTTCCTTTTGGTGAAGAAGGACACCAGCCTCCCGGGCTGCATTAGACAAAGCATTGCCAGCAGTTTGAGTGAGGTGATCCTTCCCCTGTACTCAGCACTGGTAAGGTCATTCCTGGAGGAGCTTTGGGCTCCTCAGTATGACAGATGTGGACATACTGGAGAGAGTCCAAAGAAGGGCCACAAAGATGATTAAGGGACTTGAACATCTCTCATGTAAGGCAAGACTGAGAGATCTAGGACTGTTCAGGCTAAAGAAGGGAAGGCTCAAGTGTGATCTTATCAATGTGTAAATACCTGAGTAGGGGGAACAGCAAAGAAGATGGATCCAGGAACTTCTCGGTGGTGCCCAGTGCCAGGACGAGAGGCAATGGGCACAAACTGAAACACAGGAGGTTCCACTGAAACAGAAAACTTTTTCCTGTGAGAAAAGGCAAGCCCTGGTGTGGGTTGCCCAGAGAGGTTGTGGAGTTTCCATCCTTGGAGATACTCATAATCTGTCTGGACACAACTCCTGGTGACCTTACTTTGACTGGAGGATTTGGACTAGACGGTCTGTAGAAGTCCCTTCCCACCTCAACTATTCTGTAATTCTGTGAAATGACCTGCAAGAGCCATCCACAAACCAACAACTATGGCAAGTTGGAGTGCATGTTGGAGCGGGGGCTTTATGTTCCTATCCTCACTCCCAGCAGGGGAAAATATCCTCTTTTTTGATTGAGCTGGATGGAAGAAGTACCACGAAACTACAACAGGTGTTGTGCTGGCTGCTCACTTTTGTATCTCAGACAACAGTAATTTTCTGCAGGGAAATGAGTTTTTTTCAGAAAATTCAGGATCTGCCTCTGACTCAAATCAGCAGGAAGACAGTGCTCTCTTCCTCTTAGATAACCAGTTTTTACTATATAATATAGAGGGAGCAGAGACATGTCAGATCAGGTTGCAAACACCCAGCATGTCTTAGTCTCCTTTATGTGTTTATACTATCTGTGACTATCCTAACACCTATGCAACAGTCCTAAGATAGAAGGAGCTCAGAACAATGCTCTCTTTGTTGGATGAAAGAAGAACAGTGAGGGTTTTTTTTCTCCTCTGATGTGCTGCAGTCCAGTGCTGCAGTCTAATACAGTATTAATCTAGTGTCTGAAGAGCACCTCACCCAATCCAAGACAACATCAGAAAAAAACCCCCCACTCTTTCTGAACAGTCAACATCTATCTACCCAAGGTCTGTGCACAACCTCTTCTCCTCCCCAAACTGTACTTTTACACATTAACAAGGGACCAGGACTTGGAACTATCTACCAGCACCATCTGCTGTTACCTTAGAGAAGGTATATTGTGATAGACAGCAGTATAATGTGTCACAACACTAATGAGACCCTAGTCCTGCAGTCAAATCTATATAGATACATGTATGCTCATATGTAATCCCAAAGATTTTCTGGTTATAAAATCATGTCCCTGAGTTTCTTACTGAACTAGAGTTCTCATATGCAGCATCCACTGACTTAAAGTCTATTTCCATAGTTTAGCTTTGTCTAGGACACTCTCTATATAAGATCAGTTAGTAATGACAATGAAATGTCTTTACACTTCTGTAAGCTGGAAGGATTTGGAGAAACCCATTCTCTCTCTTGCTTCTGCTTTTGGTTTTAGTTGCTGCAGGTAAAGCAAGATGAAGTCCTTCATGGGTACGCTATTTCCCATTTATGCTACTGGAAGAACAAAAGTAGGAACCGAGCTACCAAGTGAAGGAAAACTCATCTTTATTGTTTACACCTATTCTGTGTTTGAGTATTTTCAAGCTCTTCATAAAAATAAGTGATAAAACAAAACAAGAAAACGTTTGCTTATCTTAACATCAAGCACAGGCACAGCCAGAATTTCACAAAAATTATTCATACCATCAGTTTTTGACTGAGATTAATTGATCTTTCAGTACTGTGAACTAATAAGGCTTTCAAGGAACTGTACAGTATTAATTAGAAAGGGGAGCTCTCAATGGTTGCTAAGAAACAAGTACATATTTGTAATCACTTTTTTACCCCCTGGCAGTGATGCCTTGTCATAGACTCAAGAATGTTTCCTTCGGAACAAATCCCCGTCGTTTTCAATTAGCAGGCTAAGAATTTAAAAGCTAATTGCTAATTAGTATAATGAGATAGGAGGGGGTATGTCTGCTGAAGTAAAGGTAGAGAATCACAAGCAATATCTGTATTACAGCACTAAACAGGACATGCAGGTCTGAGCATGTTGAATTAGCAGGGTCCATAGCACAGTTTTCATCTAGGTCAACTAACAGCAGGGAAAGGCCAGGCATGGCTATAGGGGTTACCATGACCAGGCAGCATTTCCAGTAAATAACTCGTTTACAGCCACTCTGTTTCAGGACATGCAAGACACAAACTTTATCGCGCTGGTTGGCTCCAGGGCTAGCAACAGCCCCCAGCCTGCTTTATTTGCAGTTGTAGGTATAGCCATAGAAACTTGGAAAATCAAAGAATAAATAGTAGTCAAAAAAAAATCACTATGGGAAAAAGTGGCACTTAAACACCCTTGGAATTTTTGCTCAAAAACAACTCCTTTTTTTAAATACCATCTTAGATCTGATTAGCTTTGTGATGCATAATTGCATTTCTTTATTTTAAATACTCCCTAATCCATTGCTATATGTGCTGTGGAAAACAACCTGCTAAAATCCTGTGCAGAATTCTGTTTATGTGAATTGTTCCCTTTACTGCCATATGGCCACTTCCCATGAGTGAAGTTAGGCATGTGCTGAAGCATTTATAGAAGGACTTAATGGACTACATAGGAATATGGGGAAAACAACTTTATCCAGAGGACTTCCAAAACACACAGAATAATAAAACTGGAAAACCCTAAAGATGCTTTTTTCTATTTTCCCTGGAAAGGTTTACTTGTAACAACAGAGAAAGAGTTTTAAACAAAAACACGATGTTGAAATTAACATTCCTTTTAAAGCAGTCTGCATGTAAAGAATGACCTTCAGCTTTTATGAAAGATATTTCTACAGTGCCCTGCACAGATTGTCTTTTGGTCCAAAGACAAAAAATCCAAAGTTTGAAACTGAGATGAAACATGGGCAAATGATACATCACGGAGGAAGACAGTGAGAGACATGTACCTGTATCACTTGGAGGGCTGGGAAGCAAGGAAGCAATGCATGCTTTGGAATTATATAGAAGGATAACTAGGAAAAAGAGCATTGTCCACAGACACTGGCTCTAGGACTCGGTCTTGGGATACATCCTGAAATGGAGATGATAGCATGCCAGGTGTTGGACTAAGTGCAGTCTCCCAGATGACATTGTCAGCCAAGAGCTGATGAGATCTTACGCTATCTGAGCATGTTGAATTGGGTTGTATGCTATTACACATATATTTGAAGCAGATCTGACCACTATGGCAATACAGTGTCCACTTCTGAATCCACAACAGATTTTGACACACGGGAAAGGTCTTCAAAATCATGGGACTAATGGCAGAGTTTGAGGACAGACGTTACAGAGAGTAATTCAGGAGCTCACTCTGATTGGCTTCGCAATGAACAGAGATGACCTCCTTAATCACAGGCTGTGAAAGTTTGGATTTTTAAATTACTGGAGTTTCTAACGCTGATGGAAAAAGATTTCTTGTTGTCTGCTGCTTGCATTTTTTTTATTTAACCATATCTACATGGTGGATATATTTTTGTCTCAATGCACAGCTTATTTACAGCAATGGAAGAGAGTTGTTGCCTTCCTCTGAGGCAACAGAAGAAGGAGCACAATCAGTTATGCTGAGATGGACCACAGCTAGGGACAAGGGATTGTGTCTCATTAGAAACCCTTGATCCAAGGTTAAACCCTCTATCAGATCTGTTGGGATTGACTTTTTATCTTAATGATTCTGGCAGGTTGTTTTTCTAGAATTTCTTTTAAAGCACGGGATCTAGCCCGTTTCTAAGGTTCCATTTATTAGTTTTACATAAATCCTTTGCCACCACAGCAGGATCACTGATCTTGGTCTTTCTTCCTGCCTTCGTCTGGTCATAGGTTCTGATTTACAGTAAGTTGAGGCATATTTTATGTGCTATGTGGATTCTTCATCTCTTATACGGCTTCCAAGGATCATGGAGATCTGGATTTACTGCTCCAGGAATCATTTCCCATCCTGTACTTTCCTTTTCTTGAGTACATATGGGAACAAGTAGTTGACTCTTCAATATAACAGAAAAATGACGTGTTTCAGGGGCTAAAAGGGAAGGTAAACTGTTTCAGGTTAGAATTAAGGTAAATTTTCTTAATATGAGAATATTTGTTAGAACAGCTTACCCAGGACTGTTATAGATACCCTGTTATTGTCATTTTTTTGCACATAATCTTTTAAAACTTCAAAAGGAGAGGACTCAGGATGACTGTATTGGCTGTACATGGCAAGCCAAACTAAGTGAGAACAGCCACCTATTCTGACTTCATAACATGTCACAATTTTTACCTTGAGAAATTACAGACATATCAAACCCAGCCCAGGCCTATGGGAACATATAAAATATACACTCATTTTTGCATTCTCTCACCTCTTTCAATATATTCTTGTATAACCAGGCAATGTCAAGGCATAACCAAAATATACCTTTTTCTGGGGACAGCTAGACAGTCAAAGATAGCAAAACAGCCTCACTACATACATGGAGACTACCATGGCTTGCACCTGCTTCTGCAGACTAACAGCGTCTTCCAGTAGCAGCAGTCGCTTCCCAACTCCAACACAACCCCGATGTCTTACACTTGGTATTTCTACATGAAAGTTTACTTAATTTTTTTCTGTTATCCTATAAATTTGTCTCATTTAAAGACAAATATTAATGATTACTTCTATAACAAAATTTCTGAAGACTTATTTTTTTTGTGGTCAGATATTGGCCAAGCCAAGTATTAAACACTATCGATTATTGTCTCAGAGTACTACTCTTCATTGATCATTAAGAACTTGGAAACAGGTTTGTACTGTTTAATTAGACCTCTCTTACTGTCCTATCACCATACAGACATAGTAGATGTGGTATTAAACTAAGTAGTGGCACTTATTATTATCTACTACCTTTTAATTGACTAATCTTCGTTTGTATAAGAAAAGCTTAGAGGAAACATATTGCTAACTTTGGAGAAAACCAGACTTGCCTTACTACCCCTTGTTACATTTTTGTCCATTCAAAGGGAAACTTCTGTTAAACATAGTTATTCCTTATCTATCTCATTATTTAACAATCTTTGTGAAGAACATCTTGACAAAGTAAAGAAAATGTGAGCCAATTAAAATAAGTATGTTTACTGAGGGGACACCTAACCCACCTGTGTAATTAAGACCAGATATTTCATTTATTTTTTAAGTTGTAATGTGACCCAGAAAAGCATCCTCAAAACTTTCTGCCACCAGGAGGGAACAGATTGGAACTTTGTCCTTTATGTAAGGCTTTCACTTTCCATTTAAGCTCTGAACCTCCTCCAACCATTTCCAGGTCTCCTCCAGACTTCTGACTCCTTCCCATCCATATCTCATCTGCAATTCCCAAAGAATAACCTTTAATGACAGTCTGGGATATTAGACCCTCTTTTTTTTTTTTCCTAATTCCCATACCTGCAGCATCCTCTGATCTAGTAGCCATCTTTCCTCACTCCTCTCCTCAGCCAATTTCTTGATTCACAAGGTAGCTGTCACTCAAGGATGCAATGATGCCAGGGAAATACAGACCGTACAGTGTTTGCCCAGATGCGGCAAATCCACTCCTAAGCACCCAGCATGCAGGCCAAAGGTAGACCAGAGAGCAATGCAAAAGTCAGCTTCAAGGTTAATACTTCATTGAGTTCAAGAGAATGGTGGGAAATATTTGTCTCTTAGCACCTGAAGTAGAAGCTAATCAAATACCTAAGTTATCCGGTAATGAAACAACCCAACCAATTTTCAGTGTCGTAATATCCTGGGAAAAAACGGTTAAAATTGCAGACAGGTCCGTAACACCCTTGCTTTCCTTGCCAATAATTACTCTCTCTTGTCCAGCACCTGGATTCTAACACTGATTCTTAATCAAGGCCCCATTTAAAATTAATCATTATCTGATGCTATTATTATAATTTACTGAATGCTTAAAATAGTGCCTGGAACCACCACCCACATCTAAGCTCCATTTTGCCTGGAATAGTACAGATGTGTAATGAAAACAACAGCTCCTACTGTCCAGAGTTTGCTTGTTATAGAGCATTGAAAGAAAAAGCAGAGAAATGGTATGGGAAGCCAAATTACAGGAAAATAAAGGATTTAGCAGAAAGTAGAGGATTTACAGATGCAGAGTGGAGAGGCTTGTGAAACTAGGGGTTATTTAATGGTTCAGTTTAACCACGATGCGGAACACCTGGTTGTCCTTCCCTCACCCAAGAACAGCCGTTTTGTTGCTGTTTCTTTTATCCTCCTCCGTCAGGACCACTGCTGGCCACCTCCAGCCTCAGTCTGGCCAGTGTGACATGTCCCATCCATAGGCTGTGGGCTGCTGGTGACACACTGGAGCAGCATCCTACGCCTGCTCCCGCCTGCCCGCAGAAATATTTAGGAGTACATCCTTTGTCCCACTGCTGGGTATTCATGAGTCTTACAACCTCATGCAGAAAAACAAATAGCATGTGGGTAGCTCCTTCTTACAGAGCTTCTGCTGTTCTCCAGAACAGCTGTCTGGCACCTTGAGCTCCTACAGAGATGCTGTTTTGGTTCACCTTTTTTTGCCAAGGAAACCCTAACAGTCCAAGATGGTCCCTGAATCCTACATGATGAGAGTCAGGTGGGTCTGTGCACCCACAAAGAAAAGGAGTTTTCTGGCTCTGATCATGGTGACCATACACTTCTCTTAGAAATTCTCTAGATGCGTGTAGGAATCCATAATTGTTCACATGAGGTTTTTTCCCCTGGGTGTCGCTATTCCAGTGGCATTCGATGAACAATTATTGGCATGAAAAACCTGTAGTGAGAGGTTATGCCATACCTGTCATGACAGCCACATCACAGTTATACCACTGCTTTATGAAACCAGCCATCACCATGCTCTTGAGCATGCAAGGCTAAGTTATTGCTAAGTCACCATCCTCATGATGTCATGAGTCAAGTGTTTCATGACAGTCCCGCTCGGCTCTGTTATCCTCTGTCTTCTGAGGGTCTGTTTGAAAGCAGTTCTTGAAATAATTGTTTTTTTGCAAGAACCTAAGGGCAGTCGTTCCCAAAGACATAGTGTATAGCTTTTATATGAATGTCAGACTGCCTCAGGTCACCATAAAAAAAGGTTACAGCAAATCATGCTCTGATGTTAGTGTTCAACCTACTAAATATCACAGACGTCATCTTAAAAATTTCACCTAAAATGTCTCTTAGATTAATATTGCAGTTATCTTAAAGCAGAAGCCTGCTGAAAGTATTATATATATAAGTAATATATATTATATTATATACTTATATATATGTAAGTATTAAAACACAGATAAATAAGCAGAAGTGCCCTATTTTGTATTGCATTTTACTGCAATCACTTTGGCTTTGCTGAACTTACAGTCAATGCTAATGAAGAGTTCTGTCTTCTTTCTAGTGCTCACTAAATACGCTGACACAAATTTTGTTAACTAGCAGATCAGGAGAAAACACAGGTAGAACAAGCAATACTTTAAAAAATTATTATCTTTTCAGTTCAAATCAACCTTCCCTTGTCATTATCAACCCAGTAGCAAATTCAGCAGAGACAGTGGAGTAGATAGATAGGGATAGGTAAATATTGATACACATGTAAACCATTTACAAAACACTGGTGTAAAATGCTGTGACTACAGCTACTCTTCTGTTGTTCACGCAGTAACTGAGTGGGGAAGCCATTTTCTAACAATCAATGAACATAACTCTGTCAGGACAATCATTCTGTCTTGCAGAAGATGTTATTTAGAGGGGGGAGTGGTTACAAGAAAAATCCTGTAAGCCTTTCGGAAGTTCAACTCAGAAAAGAAGTTGCTAAGGGTCATCTTCTCAATGGATGTGAATTAGCCACTTCGGAAGACAGAAACTTCCAAAAGTTCTGTGCCAGATTTGCTACTGAATTTCAGCAAGATTTGAGGCATTGCATTTGTGCGGACTTCATGTCCCAGGTGTACCTGTGTAAACAGGTATGGAATCATGACACATCTAATGATGATAAAAGGAGCACATACTGCTTAGTATTAGTTTTAATATATATAGAAGGATATATACAGGCAGCACTTTCCTAATACAGATTTATAATTAATTCACATCACATTTGACAGTGTTGTTAATTATAATTGTCAGACAATTCCCAGAAAATATAATATGTAATTATCAATGCAAAATAAGTCTTTAAATGTTCAGGGAAAAAAGAATCAAATAGACATAAATACAGTTACTCATCCTTCTACAGCTTCTTCTATTAAGAACTGCCAACAAAACAAAGCATGGCATCAGGTAACGTTTTTCCTATTTGGAAAACAGAGACTGGTAAAAATGTGCCCAAAGTCCTAGCAGTGTGAAGATGTAAAACATATCACTGCTGTCGCTATAGGAATTTGGTAGCTTTTTGACCCATGACATTTTAATTTCCATGTCCACTTGCCTATATGTGGGATTATTGAGATCATGCCATTTATTCACACAGAGTTGTGGGGCTGTCAAGAAAAACTGCCATTGCTCGCAGAATACCTGCACAGAAGGGAGGTGAAAAATTGCTCAAGAAAAAAGAAATAGTGAGGTAAAACAATAAAAGGAAAGCATGAGTAAAGTGCTGATAACTGGTGCACCACGGCACTGAAAATGGAACAACAAAGTCATCCTTATGTCAAAATCTAATCAAATTTTGAAGTGTGAGAAATATTGTAAAGTACTACTTTTTTTTAGAGGTATGATGCTTGGTAGACTAGTCTTTTATAAAGCAGCATGTTGTCTGTATGAACACACCTCTGATATTCGCTCCTTTCCCCATCTGGTTTGCACATTTCACAATCAATAGCCATGTCAGATGGAGCTTCCAGTAACCGAGTCTTTTTCTTTATAGAATGCAACTCCAGAATGCTCAAAGTCTTTATATTTTAAAAAGTAACAAAAATGAGAAAAATAGATTTTCAAACTGAAAAAAAAAATCAAAGTATCCAGGGAAAAGATGACAATATATACCACTCCCTCCCCACTGCCTGTGCCCTCACAGGTGTGTGGCCTCCTCCTACACTTGCTTGCAGCCAATTAAGTGACCCTGTCTGTCAGCAAACTCTGTACAGTCCTCTTTGGTACCAAGAAATTTCCTGCAGTCACTTCTGTGTTCTGGTTGCTTACTCTCCAGTTTTGACTGTGATCTCACAGCAGGTACATGAGCTCCACCCTGTTATCCTCTCCCCAGGCTCCTTCCATGCCCTCTGAAACCTGTTCAAGCTCAGTAGCTCCATAAGGGATGACACAATCACCCCTCCAAAGGGCTTCCCTTGGCCCAGACACCTAAAGGAAAACATACGTTGTTGGGAGGAAAGGAGTACGAGCATCTCTTATGGATATGTGCCTACGTTTTACCTTTCCCGAACAGCATGCAGTTATTCCTGCACTGTCATTTGTGTCCTCACTGACACTACAAATAAGTTTCTGCAATCAACCCAGAAATCACTAATGGGATGGTTTGTGCTGGGATTTCAGCAGAGAATGTGTTTGCCCCACAGTCCAAAACATTTCTTCAGCCAGCTGAAATTCTGAGTTTCTCATGTGACTAATTTCCTAAGAAAAGGTGTCTGCGTTGCACTCCTGAAATGTCCACAAAGCTGCCATTTGACGTTACCTCAGCCCTTGCAAAAGGCTTGTTTCCAGCCTGTCTTCAAGCCACCCACAAAGCTATCTGCCGCAGCGACAGACGGCCCCAGGACTCCACTAGATAACAGAAGGGAATAAATTCCTCCCGAGGACAATTTGCAGAAGGAACATGACTTACATGCTCGAATTGCACATTGGAGGATCTTTTCTCTCTCCATTGACTACATGAGGAGTCTAGGGAGATTAGCCTTCTGACTCAAATGCTGCGTTTAGACATTTGAAGTTCAGTAATGCAATTCATAAGATTGCTAAGCATATATAACTTTCTAGGTTTTCAAAGGATAAGAGATGTAACTACATTTTGTTGCCTGTGATAAAAACGAAATGCTGGAGGTAGAGGGAGGCCCTAATCAGTCATCCAGTACATCCATTGCCAAAAATGGATTTTAATTTAATTGACAAATTTTATTGTATTTTCCAGTTGAGGTTTGAACAAACCATATCTGCCTTTCCACTGATAAGGAAAATAGTGCAGACAGTGTCTTTGTCTCTGCTACAGATCAGCAGGACGATTTTTGGAGTTGTGTATACGTTCACAACGAATTATTTGTATATGTTTGTACAAGAAGCCACATTGTCCCAAGGTCCTTGGGGAAGACTTTACCCAAGGCCAAAGGCGACAGAGAGCTACCAAATGTTCCCAATACAGTGCTTGATTAGGGCAGCCATAAAAGCATTGAACTCAGAGATAAACATCAAAATTTCCTTCCGAACAGGAGGAAATTGAGTCCTCCTACACTCAGATGAAAACTCTTACCTCTCAGTCAGATCAAACATCCTTCTTACTCTCAGCTCTGGAAAAGGCTTCAGATGCCTGTGAAAACCCATTGTAAGTTTGCTTAACCAACTCGCTGCCCAGTGCAGCAGTGCCCAAAGCTTTCTGTGTCCCAGAATGGCAGCACTCAGGGGCAAAGGAGTGAGTACAGACCTTAAAACTAATTCCCACTTGACAGTAGTGGAAGTCAGAGAGAAAAGGCTCTGGCAGAACCCAGTCAAGTGCAAACCCTGAAAGAACGTCCCTGCATACTGAATTTTTCATAGGTTAGCTAATGAAGGTGATGAGCATTATGTTGTCAGCAAAACCAATGATTTTCAGCTACCCAAAACAGAAAAATTACATTTATTTCTGTTCTCTTACAGAGGTTTTTAACACAAGGATGGCTTGTCTTCAACTTCTTTTTATTTTCCACCTTAATAGTAAAATTCCACAAGGACCTTACAATGATCGAGGCGTGTTTTGCAGTGACTAGAGTCGTTGCATAATTGTGAACAAAATGGTACTTTTTTTCCTCATTTTCTTAATCTAAGCAGAGCAAGTGAGTCACACAGACAAGAATACATGCTAAAACCCTCAAAACAAAAAAAAGAAAGATAATTTTAGATATGACAGAAAACAAATGGATGACTCTCGAGTGTTACATAATGTGGCATTTTATATCCTCCTGTGTCCCAGATGCTGGTACAGACCCACACTACTACAAGTTCCCCAACAACAGGCCAGGTTAAAGAGGCTACCACCCTCCATCCCAGATATGTGACCCCCCCAAAAAAACATATAAAGATACCAAGGAAGTCTAGTATACACACAGGCTCTCAGCAGGAGGGAGCAAACAGCAAATTCAATGAATACTTCCATTACCCATTTCAATTCTTTCATTCCCTAAGGGAGTTAGCAGAGCAAAAGCACTCTCACACTCTCTAATCCAATCCTCAAAATTTATAACTACTTTGAGATAGGAAAGACAACTTGCAGGGATCTCATGGTAACAGATTTGCTTCTGCCAGTGACTTGATACACTTGGTCAACATACTTCTGATGAATCCAGGAAAGCTATGTGGATTTACATGGCACAGGGATCTGCCTCCATTAGCTTCACGTCTCCAAGGATGGTCTCAGTCACCAGGATCCACACAGTGCATTTGAAATGCCCACATTAGATAACTGAAACTTAATAATCGGTGTTTAAACAGGAAGAAAAAAGGCTCACCTTCCTCCTCCTTGCATAAGTGGGAAGTAACTTCACCAAGACCTGTATTTCTGCCCCATGCAGAGAGCTTTGATTCATGCAGTCTCTCCTCTCCCATTAGCACAGGGGTTAACAAGCACAACCTGTGAGGAGAATCACAGAATGGCAGGGGCTGGAAGGGGCCTCTGGAGATCCTCCAATCCAACACCCTGGCTAAAGTAGGTGCCCCCAGAGCAGGTTGCACAGGAACACGTCCAGGCAGGTTTTGAATATCTCTAGAGAAGAAGTCTCCACAGCCTCTCTGGGCAGCCTGTTCCAGTGCTCTGTCACCCTCATGGTAAAAAAGTTCTTCCTCCTATTCAGATGGAACTGCCTGTCTTCCAGTTTTTGCCCGTTGCCCCTTGTCCTGCCACTGAGCACCACTGAAAAGAGTCTGGCCCCATCCTTTTGACACCCGCCCTTTAGATATTGACAAGATCCCCTCTCAGATGCACACTGCTCTCCAACAAGTTCATCTTCAGCCTGAGGGCTATTCAGCTGCCAGGAAATGTTATTCATTATTTTCCACATCAAATAAACAGGGATCCCAAAATGCACCTGGTTCCTATCAGTGGGTCAGCTCCTACAAGAGTGGATCTAATGCTCAAAAAGTTGGGCCAGAAGATGAAGTAGGGATGCTAGCTGAGTAGGAATGGGCCTGATGGGCAGAAGATGAACAGGGAACAAAGACACGTGGGAGTGGAGTCATGGGTTATTCCTAAAAAGTTTTTGTGGGAAAAGAAAAAAAATATAATGTTGTTGAGGAAGAGAAAGAAATAAGATTAACGGAAAGGAAGGTGGTAAAGGTGGGAAAGACGCTCTACAAGCATCCAGGATGCAGGTGGGTTACCAAGAGTCCAGAGAAAACCACACAAGATGTTTGGTGGGTGGGTGGGGACTCAAAGTCTCTGAGGACATCTGCAACCCAAGCTAAGCAGTTGGGAGAGCCCTCTGGGATTGAGAGAGAAACAGCGATGCTGGGCCTCACCTGGTCATGAAATAAAGGTGGGAAAGGAATCCAATCTATGACAATTTAAGGGTCAAAGTTAAGATGTGCAGGTTGGCTGTACAGCAGAGATGTCTGTGGTGCACCAAATGTTTGACCGGGATTATTCCACTTTAAAACAGAGCTCCATTCCCTGACTTTGGGCTTCATCAAGAGATGCCCTCTGATGGGGTAAAAACATTCTTCTTTCTTGGTTTTATTGCCTATTATTTTACCTTACTTCAAATAAGAAGGAAATGTAGCCCACGAAAGTTTGCGGACCCTCTAGGGTGTGCTCCTGTCAGAAGAGAATTTACTGCAAGAATCCTTAGTTTCCACAAGCCAGAAATACTTATTAAGTCAGTATGGATGAGAGAGTTTTCAAACCTAACACCAGGGTATAAACATTTTGTCCATAAAAAAGGCAAATTGGGTTTTTACTCTGGAGAGAAACATTCATAAATCAATCAGCGGATGGTATAATGCAGAATGCAGTGTGAAAAGTCTCAAGAAACAAGAGAAATGAAGAGAAGTATGTCAAAAAATTGTAATATAGGCGGTAACTGTGATTATAAAGTTTAAATATCTCATTTAGCATCAGAAGTGCTGACAGGTAAGCTTTTAAGACTCACAAAGGCCACTGGTTTTCATAAGAAGAAGAAGCAGCTGTTTCAAATACCCAAGTGTAACGAACTGGGAGGAACAGAAAGCTCAGCATCACTCCTGCTTGCTTGACATTAATATGAAGTGTAAACAAGTGTCATAGTAGGCTGGTTTTCTGCAAATGTCCATTATTCCTTACAATTTTAAAACAAGTTAAATGGTATTTCTCTTAAGATGTTTGTTTAGGTTTGACATTTAAACATAGGATTTATTATTCATGTGGCTCTTCAGACAGGTTGTCCTTTAGCTATACTTGAGGGGTATGGTTTAAAAAATGAGTCATGGCTAAGTAAGATTGCTGTGGAAAAGAAAGATAACACAGGAGATAATTCAGATGTGTCTCTTCAAGGGCAATTCTTCATCATCATATAAGCTTGAAAACAGTGTGACCTGAAAATATCAACAAGCATGGGCTCCATCCCTTTCAGTACTGACCAGTTTTTACATCCACTACCATTAACTTTAACTGGTACTGAGAATACTTAGCAACTTGCAAGATAAGGCCTGTAAATCAGTACCTACCTGTAATATCATATGAAACCATCAAGCTGTAATTTACCAAGTATTGTGAGCCAGGGAACTCCAGTGAGTTTATTTCAAGGCGGATTTCAACTTTCTATTTCAATTTTGGAAAAAATTATCATGCCTCCTTCGAAAAACAAACATAATTAATTTTGCCCAGTTTGTTTTTAGATGGCAAAGCTTCTGGATTTAATTTCCAGTCAGTCTCTCCCAAGACATTACGGTGAAGGTAGGGTTATATTAGAATCAGTGGAAATGCTGTTTGAACAAGGCCTAGAGGAGTAGGATGTATATTGAGTTTTTTTAAGGGATTCTTGTTCCAAGAAGGTAAGCTGATAGACACTGTGAATATCAGTGTTAGTTTTTCAAACCATTCTTAAAATTAGTTAACTGGCTCAAACCAATTAAACAAGGTGCATAACTGTCATATGTGATCGTGAGCAATGTTATCTCCATCCTGCCAGACTAGTGTGCGGTACCTTAAAGGAGAGAAGTTGGACATTTAGGCCACATAGGTCTTAAAAAAAGGTCTCCTTATTTCCTCATAGTACAAATCATCTGCCTAACTAATTAGCCACCCACTTGTTCCCAATCTATTGAAATGCCAAATAAAACCATTGCTTGAGACCATGCGTTTCATTCTTGAAGACAACTCGTTGCTGATAGAGGTAGATCTATGAGGTATGGTTGGATGAACACAGGAAGGAAAGGCTTTGCAGAAACTGCAGACAAGCCTGCACACACATGGAAATGATGAAGGGCAGGACGAGTGGCACCACATGCTCCTTTCCACGCAAGCTACACATTTGTCCCATGAATTTCCCATAATTATGTCCTTTTAAAGGTGGTTTATGTGACTTGCATTAGGACAGGGCTCACACATTGCCATTTACTGCATTTCACATGTGGACCATTAATAACCAAGTACGGTATGTCTGTGTGGTGGTGCAGACACCCCACCTTGGCCACATTGCAATGTCAGGGCCAGTCAATATGGTACAAGTGCAGTGGGCTG
>VZSC01017603.1:227970-287972 GCA_013398225.1 Steatornis caripensis | reverse complement strand
TGTATCATCAGCAAACTTGCTGAGGGTACACATCCTTTCGTTCATCTTAGTAGGGCACTAAAATCAGATAGATGCCCTCATGTCCATATTATGGAGGCAATCCTTGCAGTGGATCCAGTCCTCTGCCTCACACCTCAACCTCACCTTGCTCTCTCAAATGTTCTGCCTGGATTCACCTTATGTTTTAGCTACTCTGTGGCTTTCCCAAGCACTTGTCTCTGCATTTACAAGCTGGACACAGAGTCCCTGGGCTGTAAGTTTGTGGAGGACAAACCCTCCCCTGTCACCACATTTATGAGCAGGCTGTTCCCAGGAAGGTAGCAACAGTGGTGGTCATTAAAAACAGGCAAATAAATAAGGAACTAGTGATTGCTGCAACAGATGGGCGAACTGCCAAAGTGGCACCCATGGCTTCCTAGTCCTAAAAGCCATGGGGTGAAGCAGGGGCATCCCAACAGTGAGGGAAGTGCTTGGATTTTGCTAACAGCCTTTTGTTTCAGCCTTGTTTCAGCCTTTTTATAACAAAATTGAGCACTGCTGTTTTTCATGCCTGGCTCTCCTCTGGTGGCACTGTGTTGGTGTTAACAGCAACAGGTACTTTCAGTCATCAAAAATTTATCTATCTCATCCCATGTACAAAGACAACACCCAGTCCTGCAAGTCTGTACCCATATGAACCCCCCGACTTGAACCAGCACAGCAAACTCGGGTGCATCTACCCAAGTATTTTGCCTTGGATCAAGTGTGAACTTTTGAAGAGACTCTCCCTTTTCTCCCCACCTACTACTTCAGTTCACATCAAGGAAAGGTCCCAGAGCAAATGACGAGTCTTTGGGATGAAATGAGTAGGTGCTGCAGCCCCAGCGGGGCCCTTGTTCCATGGGACGTGCAAGAGTTATCTCAAGGTAACTCCCAACCACGAAGAGCGGACAGTGGGGTGTTGACGTCGGCTTTCACCTGCCCACCCTGCTCCCCTTGCCCCTCTCTTTTCTCCCACCTACCCCTCACGTTTCCCCTTCCTTCTCAGATGATGCAGATTCGCAGAACTGTATTTCCAAGCCTCTCCCACCCCGGGTGCAGCAGCAGAAGACAATGCAGCTGTGGGGCTGGGTGTGTTGGCTCGCAGTGACACCCGGGGAGGCCCCAGAGGGACCTGGCAGGAGAAGCAGGGATCCTTGTTAGCTGCTGTCGGAACAAACCCCACTAATTGATTTCCAGCCCCTCATGACTGCAAAGGCAGGGCCCCCAAGCCCGCTGCCAAGAGCGTGTTGCATTTATCTGACTTGGTGGCTGAAGGCAGTGTCTGGGGATGGGGTTGGGTTGGGTTTCTTTGCGTGCACGTGAAAAATGGAATAACGGGCCAAGGGCTCCCTCTGTGTCCACCGCTGGGCATAACTTCTGCTGTCCCAGCTTGGGGAGCAGGACTAGCACAGCCTGGGTTTGGGCACATACATGTGATTTGCTTTAGCCCCTCAGTCCAGCACTGCTGCTGAGAGATCATCCGCACGTAACTTTGGAGGCCTTCCATGAAGGACCCAGAGGAGGTCAGAGCATCCCAGAGCACTCTCTAGTTTCCCTGCATTTCTATAAGGGGACTTTTCATAGAATCATAGAATCATAGAATGGTAGGGGTTGGAAGGGACCTCTAGAGATCGTCTAGTCCAACCCCCGAACTTGGAGGCTTTGTTTTAAAAAGAAGCACATGCCCACGTCAGGTTAGATTCATTTTGGTGTGACAGCAGACACAAGGGCTACTTGTGCTCCTTTCAACAGACTGAGCTTAAGTACTGCTCGTGGAGAGCGTGGAGCTTCTGTAACAGGAGGCATGGAGGAACGGCACCATTTTAATTTCACACATGCAAGGTTTTATGTAGGTGCATGGCCCTTTGGATAACTTGTCAATGAAATATCGTTCCATCACTGCATGAGATAAGCAGCTCTTACCTTTGACTGGATGGGCTGACACCAAACGCCCCTTTTGCAAAATCAAGAAGAAGAGCCCTCTGGGGGAATGAAAGAGGTGGGGGCACCACTATGCAGACCCTGTCTGCACAAGGAAGTCACAATGGTGCTTATTTGGGGGCACAAATGCTGCAGTGCAAATCAGAGAGCTTGTCTCGTTAAAATCCCACAGGCCTGCTGCATGTACAGTTCCCTTTCATTATTTCTGAAATATTTGTCACCCAGGCTTTTCAAATACACCATTAATTCAACAGATTGCAGGAAAGCAAAAGTTGTTTTTCTCCTCAAGTATCCCTCCTTCTGAGTTTTAAAACATCATTCACTTTGGGTTTGAAAGGAACTTGGACTGAGTATGAACTCTGCAGAAGAGCAGCGTGAAAACCCTCTGCTAAGATCACCTTCACGCAAGCTTGAAAAACTGCAGAGCAACACGAGCTTTCCACCACACAACTCGGATGTGCCTCCCCTTTGTGCCGCTGCCGTATCCCATCTCCCCTTCCAGACATGCAGACACTGTCTCCCTTCACCTGTTCCTGGCGTTTTATGGTGAAGTGGAAAGCTGGTGGGGTTAACAGCACACAAGGCAACACACCTGGGCTCGGATTCATCCCTGGCACGCTTACCTTCACGACAGGCAAGTAATCCACCGACGTCACGCCACAGCCATGGTCTGCCACATGACACTGTAAATATTTAATGGCTTCACAGCTGGACAATGAACTTTTTTTTCTACTGATAGGAAGTCTTGGAGCCCTCTGCTCTTTTGCTTAGGAAGGTAGCTCTTCATGCAGGCTGTCGCTCCTGAGGAGACAACGCTCAGCTCCCTTCCTCATGCTGCAGTGGGGTTAGCAGTCATATCCTTCCAAAGATGCAGTGGCACGGCACCGCTGAGGTCTGGAGCAGGAGAGAAAATTGCTTCAGTTTTAACACCCAAAAATGAAACTTTACTGAAACAGAATTTGAAACAGGGCAATGTCTTTCTGAATGAACTTCTAGTTTTCAAAATTTTTATTTTTTAAAAAAAACTGTCACAATTGTTCACGCATCTCATTCCTGGTTTTTGGTACAAATTTTAAATTAAATTATAATTTTATAGTTTTAGAGGAAAAGTGGTAATCCAAATGGACACCTAATTACATTATTTCTGATCGGTGCTTTCTTTTAGGGTTTTGGTTAGGAGGTTTTGTTTGTCCATTTGAGATTTTGCCTTTCTGTGGCGATTTGAAACTGAGATGTTTTCTGAAACCTTCAGATTTCCCTAGTATTAGATCCACCACCCCAGCACTTCCAGCTGCGGCTCTCCGAGGATTAACATGTATGAATCCATTTTTTAAAGACCCCCTGTGAAAATGCACTTTTGCCACAGGCGAGCGCACAGCAGAAGGACAGACCTCTGCCTACCCACAGGAGCTGGTCCGTCACGGTTTGAGAGGAGACAATTCCCACCTGGGACAAACGACCACGTCTCCATTTTCCCTGTGTCGGCAGACATGAACCTCCTCACGGACCCGCCGCCGGTACAATTTTTGGCTGGCTTGTCTGCTACAAATGACCCGAAGCACATGTGCAGGAACAGGCCCAAAATAATACTCATGGCACAGCTCCAGCAGATGGGCCCCAGCCTGGAATAGCCTCCCAGCAGCTGGTGGGTGGCAGCGGCCACCTCCTCCACGTACAGCTCAGGGGAGACCCAGCATGACTTTTGGGGAGAAAGTCTCTTTGGGCAGGATTCATTTCACCTAAGTTTAGACGACTACAGTCTGCAGCTGAGTGAATTGGCCAGGGTGCCTTTTAGAGGAAAACAGGCACTTCCAGAGGGTATTTCATCTCATTCCAGGTTAGATGAAGGTCAGATGAAGCAGCCCTGAAACATCAGTTGTTTTCATTGACTAAATAAGGATTCTCAGCTGCCAGCTTTGAGATAGATAGGCAGTATCAGCCTTGAGGCTGGTTCCTTTGCCTAAACACAGATGCCTAATATCTGCTTGGTCTGCAGCTGCTGGCCCCCAAAAGTGTTTCTTGTAGGTTCCCCCTAGCTCCAGGATGATCACTTGCTACGTGCCACAGCCCCTTTGGAGCTGACCGTTGGCAACCAGGAGATGTGCTTGCACGGCAAGTCTTGCTCAGCCTGTTCCTGTGCCGGGCTTATGGAGGACAGATGTGTCCACGGACTGGCTGCAGATGGGCGCTGCCAGGGGAGACCACGTTCATAGGAACATTTACACAATTGCCCACAATATTTTAGTACTGGCAGAATATTCCTTACTTTTTTTTTTTCTTTTTTTCTGTTTATCATACAGATAAATTTTGGAAGGTTTGGGTTTTACTTGACTGCTTCTAATTAGTGACGCAAAAGGCATGACTCTGCCTTCCAGATGATTTCTATGCTGATTTCCAAACCCTTCTTTCAAGACACAGGATTATAAAGCCTTCTCGTCTACACAGTTTTAAGAAAAAATTGTACGGACTAAAAGAAAAATTTTCTACAACTTCCTCATCCAAAGACTGCTGAACTGTTTGAGCTGAAGCTTTCTTAGTATCTCAACTGGAGCCAAATAACCGAGCATGTGAAATGTTATCCTGTACAATTACAATCTGGCAAAGCTTAAGGAACTAAAAACAGTGCCCTATAAAGGAAATGCCTAGACATATTTATCTGCAACAGGAATTACTTGCCACTTAATACTAATAACGATCATGTTCCTGTTGGTTTTAGCCAGATGCCAAATGGGATTATGGTCTCATTTGCGATGTGTAATCAATAAGGAAAGAATAACAGGAAGCCTCCAATGATCAGAAACAACACAGATACCAGCAAACTATGCTTTTATTCATACTCCAGAATCTCACTTCTCACTCCCCCTGCCCTACACACACGCGTGACAAGGTGCAGCGATGGCAAGCAAGCCCCATTGCCATCAACTCATCGCGCTTCAGCGACCTGAAAGCCTCTGCGTTAAATCACCGACCCTGCTTTCTCTGCTTGTGAAGTGCATAGTCATGCTCCTACGCAATTGCTTGTTAGTCAGCATTTAATCACTCCTGAAGTATTTTCATAGCTGTGTTTCTAAGAATGAGGACTGCTGTCAGGACATGGCTTTCAGGCTGCAACAAGAGAATGTTCCAACTCCACCTCTGCAGCGCTGATACCGTTTCCATTTCAGGCATGGTTACACCTGTGCCCATGCTGAAGGGGCAGCAGTGTTTTTCCGTTTTGTTCAGAGAGCAGCCCTGGTTCTGGGAAGCCATGCAAAATCTCAAAAAAAAGGCGGCCTGTCCCATATTTGTATCCAGTACCTATTTTTTTTTTAGGAAACTACGAAGGCTATAGTCCTACTGATAATCCTGGGGAAAGCCACGCAGATGGCTTTCTAGTTTTAATTCCTCTGACGGCATCTGTGGTTTTCGCTGTGACAAGTTGACTACGATTTCAAAAAAAGTTTCCCTTTAAAAAGTTCTGTCTTACAGTGTTCTGACACAAATCCAGCAAATGCCTTTATTCCCACTGATTCCGAGTAGTCTGCAGTGACTGCATTGTGACTGGTTCAGGGATTGGAGACTGGATGTGGAAGAGAAGGTTGACTTTTAAAGGAATTTGCAGTTTGGGCCTATTTTGGCGACATAATAAGGAAAACAGTTAAGCTTTTCCTCTTTTATTTTTAAAGGTCATTCATTTCCTTCTTATATTTCATAGGGAAAAAAATAGGAGGAAACCCAAATTCTCACACCCTTAATATTGGGAAAACTCATTAGCGATTCTAACAAACATTGGTTTTCTCACAATCATTGTTACACATTTTAAAATGAAACAGGAATTCAACTGGAAAATAAATTAAAACTTGCAATACCAAAATATCCTGTCCTATTGCTAGTTTTCCCTCCCTTTCATCTGTTGCAATGTCACCAGTTCACTGGCTGTTCAAGCATCTTCCTGAATGTCTAAGAAAGCAGAGAAAAGGCAGGCAAACATTTTTCAGAGAGAGAATATTTCATGTGGTCCTTATGCACATCACGAAAACGTGAAAACAAATCAGAAAATCCTTTAACCCACAAGATTGTTTTGTCTGTATTTTTAGTTTAGCCTTGACCTTGAGTTTCATGGCCAAGATAGGAAACCAGACAAATCTTTTGCTGGCTTTGCTACTGACTCCGTCGTTAACTGTGGGAAGATTCATAAGCCTCTCTGTTTTTTCCATGTTCTCATATGTACTATATACATACATATTATCAGACAGAGAGAAACACAGAGCCTATAAATTACTCCAGAGTCTTAAATCCCACTCTCTACTCAAGTGTCTAAAATAACTGAAGATTGTTTTCATGCAATGACTATTACCAAAATAGCTGCAGGAAAAGGAAAGGGAGGCAGCAGGTCTCCGACAGTCGCGCACAGGTGAACACCCCAGCCCCTGGGCAGGGACACGGTGCTGTGCTCACTTTGTCACGCTTGCCCAGCACATTTTGAAGTGTCTCTGCTGAACAAGCACAGTTTTCACAGCAAGGCGAGACAGCAGACGGCAATAATACATGCTGTCCTGGGATCTCTTACTGGTTTCTGATGCTGCCCTGTGTAACCCCATGTGCAGATCTCTGGTAGAATTAAATGAGATTTGTTATTCAAACATGGCTCTAGGGAAACAGTTTTAATTTTTCCACTAAACTCCTAATTTTTCTCTTTCTCTTCTTATCATATGGCTGAGCCAAAGAAACCCCATGAATTTCTTTCACAAAGCTGGTAAATCTGCAGGTCAAGTGGGGAAAAGAAGGAGGAAAAAAAAAAGGGGAAAAGGGAAAAAAAAAAGGAAAAATAAAAAAATAGAAAAAGAACCAGAAACAGAAATGGATTGAAAAAGCTGTGGTAAATTCAGACATTAGAGGTTTCACCCATAGTAATTACTGGATGAGCCACTGTAGGTCAGTACCTTGAAGGGGAAGGCAGTCAATCTGGTAATTACTGCATTAAAAGGAAATGGGTCAGCTCATGACTACTCTGCAAAACAGAGTCGTCATGCACAGACTTGCAAATATGGGGAAACTGGAGCTGGTAAATCTAGTAAGTGGAACACAGTTTGGAACAGCGTCGTTGCTTGGTCAGCCTCAGCCAAAAGCGCTTGTCCGGCCACAGCCTGGGAGCCTGGGGCACGGCCATACCAACACCCTGCCACCCGATCCTGCCTGGTTTGTGTGGTCCCAGCTTGGACATGGGAGGAAGCAACAGCGCCTCATAGTGACCTCCAGTCACTGTTTTTTGAGCCAGGCTGGGGACAGACAATCTCCTGTCTGGTTGCTTAGGGAAATTTTTATTTCTTCTAACTTTTTGCTGCTACACTGCCTCAAGTACTCACCCAGGAGGGCAGAAATAAGGGCCTTTTGCCTTTATCAGCCTCGGGGACTTTAGAACCCCCATCTCCCATTTCTCCAGCAAATATGAAGAAAGGCAGTGCCAAAATCATGCTTTACCTTCTCTGCTGAAATTAGAAAGGAATAGGATTCCTGGAAGAAGAAACAGATTTTATAGTCAGTAATAAGGACATCTCCTTGGGAGCAGGTGCTGTGGGGGCTTGTTTTCTCCCCCTGCCACTCCTGCACAATACATTGTTGCTTCAGTTCAGCCAATGCTTTCTTAATGCAAAATTCATTAACAGCCTGGAGAGCTGAGACCAACAAGCAGAGACTAAGCTGTTATATTAAGGGTACTTGACTGGGTACTGTGAAAACCACTCTGGCATCTGCAGAGCAGGGGACACCCAAGACTCCCTGTGATTTTGCCCCTTCCTCCCTTTGCTCCCTCAGTACAATCCCTTACGGCAAAGGTGGAAGAAAACAGGCTGAGGTCAGCTGGATTTTGGGCTCTGTTTACTATCAAACATGCACTGATGATATCAGCAAGTGCGGCAGAACAACAGGAGAGGATCGGCAAAGTGAAAACGCTAGTGGTGAGTTCCCACTGCCCACACGTACACATCTGGGGAAGTTATTTCTACTTACAGTTGGGCCTTCCAGACTCAAGTTTCCCATTTGCTCGATGGCAGCTCTGTGATGGGAACCCATGTATGGTGAGTGGAGCCGATCAGGAGATTTGCTATGAAAATGCTCCCTTAAGCAAAACTAAACCACTCCATTCCTCATGAAAAAGATGAATTTTCTACATCATGCCATGTAGAATTAGGTTTTCTTTTTAGGTAAGGCACTGCAACTATAATTAGCCATCAGTTCTGGACACAAAAAATTCCTTTCACGGACTGTAAACAATATTAAATATGTAAACTATTAAAGGTCAAGACACAGGAAGGCATAAGCAGGAAAACAAATCACAGTAGCCTGCAGATTTGGTTGCGTACCCGGGGGAAAGCACCAGGTAGTCGTGCTTCTCAGCGTTCAAGGTAAAGAAATGATTATTTTCGTTCACTATAAGAACTTGTTAACATACCTGAATTTGATCAAACTGAACCATTTCTATAAGCTTCTCTGAGGTGAAGTCAGTGGCCTTACATTATTGTTACCAATAAAATAATCTGAGAAGTTTGAGATCATTAGCACAAATTCCCTGGGTGAACTTAAAAAGCAGAGAAATTAGCAAAGAGGTAAGAAAAGTGCTCAGTAAACACACCAAGTATTTCGTAATTTGATTTTGTTTGCTTTTATGTTCATTTGAAAAACCGTGGCGCTTATCTTACCAAAGAACCAGTACGCAAATTGTTTGTTTCAGCTCTACAGCCCCGATCTTTCAAGGGAAGTGAGAGGCTCTGGAGCTTTGTGTATAAATCAGGCAGATGCCTTCTTTCATTCTGTCCTGTCTCCCATTCTCAGTGGTGCTCTCCGAGTCAATCAGGCTTGAACAGTGGTGTCACATCCTATTCCTTTACCTCCTTCCCCAAGCATCAGCATCACCAGGTTTCTCATGATCTGCAGGGGATTTTGACAGATTAGATTGACTGTACGACTCTCCCAGCAGCCGCAGGGAGCAACCCTTCGGTGACGTAAATGGCATGGAAACATTGCCTCAGGTGAAAATGGCTAAATCTCATTCAGAGAGTATTTAATGAGATCGAGGAGAGACTGGCTTGCATTTTTTTACCAAAACCCAACAAAATGATGGTTTTCATACATTGTCCTGATTTGACTGGGTGATTGAAACTCCCACATCAAGCTGGCACACTGGCCACAATCCTTCCCCATGGCTTCGACAGCTCCAAACCTCCAAATATGACACTACGATTCCTAGGTACTTGATAATAAAAACAATATACTTGAGGCTAACAAACTGTGGTGGCTGTTAATGCAGCAGGGGCAGCGGGCTGTTATGTCTGTTCGTGTTTGGTGACGACTTCAAACTCTGAGGTTCCTGAGCACCTCACCAAAAAAGAGCATAACATCGTGCCAGATGGTCTACTTAGGGGTGATTCCACTGAAATTTGCTGGGTGTTTTGATGATGCCATTTGTGACCTGCTTACCCCGGGCAAATCTTTTACATTTGACTTTCTAGACGAATCACAGTATCTACTAATCTTACCATTAAAGGTGAGATCTGGAGGAGCACTCAAGAATAGTCAAAATCTTCCTCTGATATCAGTAAGATTTCTACTGCTCACTGCAAATGTAACACATGCATGTCAAAAGTGGCTTTTGAGAAATTACGTACTGCAAATCAAAATTTCCACTGACTTCAGGAATCTCTCCTGAGTACATCGGAGAAATGGCTTTGTTGTTATAAAATTGAGGGTGCTGGGAAGCAGCATGATAAAGCACTGGGATGTTGTGTTCTTCCAGTCATGAAACCCTCACCAAGTGACTCAGCCTGAGTTCTGTGGTAGCCCAGTACAGTGTTCTTCACAACAGCCAAAGCAGATGACTAGAGGGAAATATGAAAATATTTGCTTGTTGAATATTCTCGTTTCCAGCAACTTGTAGTTCAAGGACTTCCCAAGCTCCAAGCGGCATCTTTAATAAACCTTGACAGATTTCTCTTCCATGAGTCTAACCAGTATCTCCTTGACCCCATATAAATTTTATCATCTGTGACATCCTGGTGTGAATAAAATTTTGTCCCTAAATATCTATGACTAATCAATCTTTTAAGCAGCTTCATCGACTTCTGAACTCCCACAGCAGCACTTAATTTGACTATTAATTTAATTTACCATCATCGCCTTTCACTGCTAGTACGCTACAGATGGTTCTCTAGTAACATGCATATGATTTTCCTTCACTTGAATTCTTCGTTAGGTTTGATGTGCGACATTAAATACCAGTAGTATGTGGAAGGCTATGAAGGAAGATCAGTGATATGGTGAGAGCTGAAACAATTGGATCAGAAGGGTTTAAAGATGAATCAGTGAAGGAATGGGTGCAGTATGTGACTTTATTCAGCTCTGTTGTTGCTCTTGAGACGAAACTAAGAATATAGGTAAAACCTCACAGTAAAAGCCCTCTCTCTTCTTGACTTTGAAGGTTTAAACTGTCACAGATGTGACGATCACATGGATCAATAAGAAACGTGGTTGACGCACACACACAAAGATTCAAGAATCTTTGGTGACATTAGTGACAGTCACATTTTTAAGTGAAGTATCAGTGCTTTCTCGTACTCTATATTAAATTTAACTACCACAGGGATTGGTCATTTACAGTCTCCTTTCATTAGCTAATGCCCGAGTGCTCCATGAGCGTGCTGGATTTTCACAGCCTTAAATCACAGGCTGACTTGTGTATCATGCCGTAGCATGCTCAGCTTCTTTGCAGAAGCTAACTCCTGGGCAAAGATTAGCAGAAATACCAGTTTCAATTAATGTATTTTTTTAAACTCAACCCAAATTGTCACTGACAGAGCTAGACCTTAAGTGCTACGTGGGAATTAGCCTTCCTAAAAATTTAGCAACAGACCTGAGCAGATGACCCACAGGCCATCTGTGAAATACCCACATTGGTGAAATCAGTATTTTCACTGTGACCCAAATAACGAAGTATATAGTGTAATTTGTTAATTAGTGCTGTACCAAATAACAAGCAGAAGGTTATGCAAAAAAGAAGGAGCTTCTAAAGCAATAGAGATACCTATTATGAGTTCTAATTACTAAAGAAAACATCTTTTGTAAGGGTTTAAATAGAACTCTCTTGCTTTTCAAATCTTCTGATGAGCTAGCTATTACTAATGTCGAAAGGTGATGCCTGTCAGCCAAGAACTACATTAGAGTCCATAATTGAATTTCAAGAGTTGTCAAGAGCAGGCTAATGAAATAGTTGCTACTAGAAGTGATGTATGGAAAAAAAAAAAGTTTGTTCTGGTCTCGCAGATGCAAAGTATGTTGTGTGGTTTCCCTATGTCATTTCAAATAATAAGTTCAATTTTTCTGGGCTACATTTGTCTGACATTCTTCTCTTGTATAATAATGATTCATTATATATAATGTATTCAAGGACTGTAACTCACCTCTAAGTGCCTATAAATATTACTGCAGCTAGACATTTGCATTGTAAAACAAATGCATAACAGGGATTTATGAAGGATCCCTTTATGTTAGTTCCTTGACAGGAAAGATAGCTTTTTTCTGAAGTAAAGCATTGACCTTAAACTTACCTTAAAAATCTGGCACAGGAAAACAATTAACGCCTTTCCTTCCCCACGTTGTTTAGGTAATTTCACAATCTTAGGGAGGGCTGGGAGGGGCAAAGTATTCCTTGCCCATTCAAAATGGATACAGCTATACTGTTGTTACATCAGTATTACTGGGAATGTTCCCATGGTTATGATGGCAATATATAATATCTGCTCTCCCATTGCTTTGCAAACGCCGTTTCTGAGCGGAGCTCTTAGAGGTGGTGGAAGGCAGACAGATGACATGGCTATGAGGAATGGTGAAAGAAAAATATAGTCGCAGCTGGAACAAAGGCTGCATGTCGTGTCACTGCGCCAAGCGGTGTTAACAAAAGGGTGTGGGATGCTGGCATCCTTTATTGCCCCTGGTAACTTGGTATGTGGATGTGTAGCAATTCTTCTAAAAACTGGAGAAATCCAATGCAAGATGACAACATTCATCTAGGGCACAGCAAGTCGTGAGAAAGTAGTGATGTCCTGACCTGCCTTGCTGCCACCCTCACTGGGCAGAGTTGTTCAGTCTAGAGAAGAGATGGAAAGAAATATACTTTGTTCTCCTTCTGCGGTGATGAGAATGAGAAATACGAGCTTAAGTTGCAGGAAGGAACAGTTATGTCAAACAGTAGGAAAACATTTCTAAGGATGGCAAATAATTGCAGCGGCACCCCAAGGGAGGCTATGACATCTCCAGTGCTGCTCTCCAGCCAAACTTGCAAGGACAAGTTAGAAAAACGTCTATGACAGATAACACAGGCATAATTACTGCCAATGCAAGAATAATTCAGTGCTCATGCTCAGGTATCTCTCCAGCCTAACCGTATTCAGCTACCATGTCCTGCTCTGGCATCTGCCTACTCTTCCAGATGCCGCCTCACATCACTAACACCGTGTCCTGGCCAGTGAGAACTGCCTCCAGCAGGACACAGGCCAAATGTTCCTGTGTAGGGCAGGATGGTGGACAAACTGGTATTTGCATGCCACTGCCAGCTCTATTCTTCTATTATTTCTCTATTTTACTTCAAGAAATCGTAATCCTTTTCCTTTGTTGATCCCCCACTAGGGTGAAGATCTGCACTCAGTCTACTGATCATTAAATCCATGGCCCTCAATACAGTAGTTTCAGCAGCGTTCAGGCCACGTGATAGGCTGTGGGCCAAAACCACAGAAACACAAGCAGTCTCCTGGAATAGTGCTGAATAAAGTGGAGATCAAGATTCCTCAGCCCTCAGTTAAATATACAGCAGTTGTTCATGACACCAGGTAGTGCAACAGGAAGGCTGTCCTGAATTAATTTCTCCTGCCTGCTCTCTGGCAAGTCACTTATTTTCACCTCAGTGCTTTTGTTTCCTTTTTGCAGGATGGGATAAACAAGCTTCCTAATTGCACCAGGACACTGAGAACAGACAGGATCAGGTACTACCTTTGCCCATATACAGTTTTACCTTTAGCTGCTCTCAAAAGAAATACGAGCACAGCTACATTCTTGGTTTCATACTTATTTACACAGGGTTTAGCTGAGCATGCACTTTAACCCCATGTAACGCTCCTCATGTCTTAAATGGAATCCATCCTTTAACTCCGATTTGCTGCTGCTTTACCACCTGGAGAACAACAACAGCATTAACGGCCACAGGGTAGCAAAATGTTTTATTATATGAAACATACTGTACACAGACAAGAGCCAATGGTTACGATTTATCTGTCCCATAAACCCAAACTTTATCATATTGTCCATTGGCTTAAAAAGGAAATAGTAATAGAGATACTTTTATTATTAAAAAAAATATATAACACTTTCTATTTATTTTGTTCTATATTAGAAAGGCAAATTTGGGGATAGTGCTATGGCTTAAATATATTAATATTTTCCCTCTGGGGAGCTTGTCTTCACATCTGGATTCAACATATGTGGAATGAGTTCAGGAATCTCTTTCTACATGACAGTAGGTATCAACCCACATTAGATGTAAATTCAGTGTGTTCAACCGGAGTGCCTGAGTGGGGGAGAAGAGGGGTAGTCTGGGATGCCTGTTCTACCTATTTTTCTTTTCCTGCATATTAAAATTTCTCCGGTATATTTTCTTCCTATTTTTTTCCTCTAGATAATCCCAAGTTTGCCCTCCCTTGTTTTAACCATTGCCATAGCAATGAACAGATCACTGTTTTATCAAAAATCTCATTTTAGCTTAGTGAAATTAATCACTATGGCTTCTTCTTTAAGTTGTGGGAGAAGGAAAGGAGAAATAGAGAATGAGTGACTCCAGAGAGCAAATCAGAGTTCCTCCATTAGGATACTGTACTGAATCACCTCCTGGAGAAATCTCTTTTTCTACACTAGCTCCAGTGGAAGCCCAAAAAGACTTGGCTGGAAAAAATTAGCCCTTGTGAATTTTGAGTAGGTTCACAAGAGTCCTACAGCATCCAAACCTCCTACACACTGCAACCTCCACATATGTCTGGAGATGCACTCATAGCCATCCTCAATGATTTGCTATTCTCCCCAGAGGCTAGAGATGCATAGAGTCTAGTGTTTGCAGTCCTACAAGCTGTCCTACAAGTTGGTGTTTGCGCAACAACAAAGGCAGCGGATTGTCAGGCTTAGCCGGGATTTCAGTGCTTCTCTGAACTACAGAGGAACTGTTACAGTTCCTGGTTATAAATTACTGAAATACCAGCCAGGGAGGAAAGGGCTACTACAAAAATGCATAGGATAAAAGGAAAATTACCTTTCCAGTGAGCTGAAATACACTAAAATGTCCTGCCTCAGACCGTTTGTTGGACACTATTCACAGTTGCCATGTGTACCACATGCTTACCATTTTCAATCATCAGAACTAAACTGGTCAAAATTGTACAATGTTGATACTAAAACCGTAGCAGACAATCTGTAGTGCTATGTCCTTGTCCACATTTCCTGTAAAACCCTGAAAATCTAAGGCAACATTATACCACAACTGCAGTGTTTTGAAAACATCACGTCAAGCCTGTGCTAGTCAAACTGGCTGCTCTCTATATGATGTACACAAATAAACACTGTGACAGTAAAGAGATCTGGTCAATTCCTGTGACCGACACTTGAGCTCACTGGAAGTTTGGGCCAAGAAGGCATAATTACATTTTTAAAATATGATCAAAAAAGTATGTTCAAAAAAGACTTGTATCTTGGTTGTCGACGGATTCATTTTCCTGGATATACTGGAGAATGTCCACTTCGTTCATTGTCTGAATCTTGTTTTCCTTTGGCTTTGCCAGTGGAGATGAATTAGTGTTCCTGGGGACAACTGCTGGCTTCTGAGGCAGTGGTGGTTTTGATGGTACCTTAGGTTTTTGTTTGGAGGCTACTTTCAAAAGCTTCTCTAAATCATCTTCAACTCTGGAATGAGAAGAAAACATCAAGGACGTTTTGGGAATTTCTGCAGTGCTTTTTGTTTTGTAAGAAAATGCATTCTTGCAACAAAACTTCTGCAGGGAAGGATCAACTTTGATGACTTTCTCTTTTAGGAGCTTCCCATAAAAGTTTCAATGTTACCAAAATAAGAACTGTCTTTTTGTAATGTGATTTTTCAGTTCACCATGTAAGTTAATTAATTTTACAGCATGTTTTCAAATGTCTAAATTAAAAGCAATTTACAATTAACAAAATGAAAAGAACTTGATTTTAGTTTGGGAAAAAAAAAGTGCTTTTGCTCTGCATCAGGATGGTTTGCTTCCTCAACAGCTTAGAAATTTTCACACAAAGTTTTTCACATTCAGCTCTGCTTCCACTTCATCCCCATCCCCCAAGACTGAGATTGAACAGCACCCATGCTCAGTCATAAGAAACTGGAAAATTTAATGTCTTTTAAAATAGTATATTCACATTTGCTTCCACGAAACTGGAGTTTTGCAATCCTACTCACTGCAGGACGTTCCTGCTCACTGCAGGGGGACTGTACTAGATGACCTTCAAAGGTCACTTCCAACCCAAACTATTCCATGATTCTATGAACTCGGTTTTGGTGACTATTTCACTAGGAAATGGTCCTATTTCCTAGTGAAATAATCCAAAACACTTGAAATCATTAAGTATGCTTTCTACCTGCATAAGTAGATGCATAAGTATGCATCTACCTGCATCTACCTACCATAACAAAAGACACAGCATGCTGTGCATGCCCAATTCTGTTCCCATCAAAGCTGTTAAAAGATTTTGAGAGAGCCCTGTTAACAGATACTCTTGTGACTCCAAGAGGTAACTGCCTTTGGAAAGTGAATATGTGAAAGGAAAGAAGGCTGTGACACATCACATGTCTAAAAGATACAGCAGAAGGCAAAGTAAAAGTTAGCATAGCTAGAGAAGTCTTTACAGGCCACAGTAATTTCTGCTCTGAACCAAAATAGCCTCTTGTTTTGGTCCTCTGAGCACAGTGGTCAAGCAAAATACCATAAGGATTAAACACAATTGTTAATTTCCCAAAGGCTTGATTGATAAATAATTGTTAAGCAGTCAAAACCCAGCCAGCACTCCATGCAGATCACCAGCTGTGTAATGACCAGCTACAAAAGCGAACCCCCTGACAAAACACATACTTTATATATGCTTACAAAATACACAACTTGAAAAAGGCTCCACCCCTAACTGTAACATACATATTCAAGAAAGCTAAAACATAAGAAGTCCAAGCAAAAAACTTTTACGTGGGAGACCAAGAGCCAAAGTTCCAAGAGGAATGGCAGGTTTGTAATATGTAGATATCTCCTCGCCCAACCCCAGCTCTAGTGTGATACAAGTACTCTACGACCCTAGCCTCTTTGCAGTGAAATGATTTAACTGTTTACAAGCACTGAAATAAGAACTGGTTTTACCAAACTTTAGTATCAACAGAATCAGGCCATTAGACAGTAACAGTGCCAGCAGTGAAACTCCCTCTGCTTCAGCCAAAGAGTAACCTGACAAGGAAGCTAAAAAGGAACTAGGAGACAAAATTAAGGTGCAGGAGTTATTCTAAAGGGACTGGAATTTTCTTCAATGCCAAAATTCCCTTCAAATAGTTTTACGTAGTTCACTCTTAGATGACTCGTGAGGATAAGGAAGCCTGGTCAAGTGATTCTTATCGGCAGCGTATGTGCAGCCCATCCTCTCCCTCTGTCTCTGTAGAACACTACATTAAACGGTGGCACGGTCCCTCCACCCAGGAGGATGGGACAGATGGTGTCTGTTGGTCACAGCACCCATAACCATCTCCTGGCAATGGCAAGGAGCAAATGGAGACATGACTGAGGGAACAGACAGCAGCTGTTTCTCCCTGGGAGGATTCTCTGAAGCTGCCCATTTGAGCCCTTGGTGACTGGAAGGGGTTTGTTGGAGCAGCTCTCCAGCAGCTCAGTTCTACCCAATGGAACAGGATACCATACAGGGAGTCTAAGGAAGGTGTCTTTTTAGTTTCTTTTTCTATAAGCCCCAAACGTAGACAGTCCCTGGAGCATGAATGAGTCCCACATCATTTCATGTCAGGTATTTTTTGGTTCTTCCACTCATTTGTCTTTTGTAATTTATATCTTCCTCACTGCCAGGCAATGATGCCATCTCTGGGGGAGGTGGGGAGGGGTCATCCAGCCACTGGGATAACTTCTGTTGACTAAATGGTACTGTGATTTTTCCCTTCTCTCTTTGTTCACCGGAAGCCTTAGGAGAGATACTGTAAATGCCACTACCACTCGGCAGAACAATTGATGGGGCCTTCTGCAGACAGTTAAAGTAGGCAGGTAAAGCAAAGCTGAGCTCTCCCATAATTTGGGAAGTGACTTATTCAAGTAACTGGCCAGGACCATGGGGAACGTGATCAACAGAAGAATCAATGTATCTGAGACACTTTATTGCTCCATCCCTCATGCACATTAAAACCACAGGTACTGAAAGAGCTCCAGCACCCTCAGCTAAGGATCCCACTGTTATTAAGAAAATCTGCATAATTTCAAGGGTTTCTTTTTTATGTTCACCCTTTTTAAAAGCTGTGAGGAACTTAGGACTGCACTGTTAAGTCTAAACCAAACTACACTCACCGTGAACTGGCCATAAAGTGAACAAGGATTAGCCTGAGTCTTCTGCCATTTATATGGTCAGAACCCTTTAAGATAAAACCATTTTTGAAGTCAGATCTTTTTGTGACTCCCAAAGGGGATCTAAAAAGTATCAGGTTTAACCAAGGCTAATCTTGTAAAATCAACTGCCTGAACATTAATATCTAAAACTAGGAAATACCTGAACAGACCAACTGATGCACAGAGCAGGGCCACTGTCCCAGAACTCTGCACCTTGAACTCTTGTGGACTTTTTATTATAGCACGCAGCTCCCGCTGTTACCTCAAATTTCATGCCCCAAGTAATTCTGGAGATTATATTATCTTCTATTTATATTATAAGATTTCTGATGTCTCAGATTCCGTGATTCCCTGTGGGTGTCACATTCCACCTAACTTACAAAACACTTTGTCAATGTATTCCTTCCTTCTGAATTCCTCATCTACATAGAATATATTAACTTAATTTAAACCCAGACATTTTTGTTTGCTACAAACTCTGATATCCAAGAGATATCACACCTGTGATTGCATTGCCAAGACATGTTCTTGTTCTCTTTGGTGTGTAATAAACAAAACATGTTAGGGCTGGTGTTTCTGAAGCCTAGCTTTCTTTAGCTGATCTGATGCCTCCCTTCTCGGCATAAACGAATACTGAATAAATCAGTGTCCATGTCATAACATTTTGGTCATAAATAACAGAAACCATAATAACCAGGTGAACAATACATACATATTCGTACAGATCATACGGAGGAAGCATAATTTTGAACTAGGTGCACTGCCTGAGAAGTAGGTGCACTGCCCAGAAGGGGCAGCAGTAAATACAGCTCATTAACCTGATCAGATGGTACAGCTTGCTGAATGTGGCTGTAAATTAACTTCTGTGCTAACCACAGCAACACAACCATTCGGCACAGTCATAAAATACCCCCAAAAGATGCAGTCCAGTAGGCTAGGGGAGAGGGTTGGCAGGGGATGGGGGTTTTTTGGTAGTGTGCTTTCAGGCCAAAAATTCTGCAGGAGATTATTTTCAAAGTCTGGAAGCTGATAATGTAAATCTCCTTATTTGTCCTGGATTTTTTAGACCTTGGTTAGACAGCTTTTAGAAGATGTCAGAAGTCTTTTCAGAGGACACAGCAGATCATGTGATCTTTGTCTCAAAACCTGCTTTTCAGTGCTGCAGTGATAGGCAAGCTTTTTGATCCACTGTCATTTGATCATTTGAGACACAACTGTCTTTGGAAAACTGAAGAGTTAGAATGCAAAATGCCTCAGGCAGAGACAGAAACAAGGACTTCTATTTCTTGAGTAGCAAATGAATTGTTACAGTGCATAACTACCACCATATTTAACTTAAGGCCAGGAGGAGGAAGAGAAAAATCAAGCAACTATTCTGAAATAACAAGGAGATTAAAGCAAGAACCTTCCCATCCCCATCCTCCATCTTTTTTACAGACCATCAGGCTCAAAATCCATGTAATTAATCATTCTCTAATTAGCCTCTTTCATTAATGGAAAAGCAGCACCACATTGTTTAAAATTCCTGCCATACTGTTGTGCTGATTCACAGACTCTATTGGTGGAAAACCTCTTTGATTCTAGACACAGAAAGCAATCAAAACCCTTACTGAGGAAAGGCTGTCACAAAACCCTATGATATGACTGCTAACTTGGGGACTTCAAGAGAGTAAACAAGTTCTGACTTGGAGACAGATGCAGCTGCCATCAGAACATCGACATTTTAGATGCCACTTCTCTGAACTCTGTCCTGTCTGTCTGGAGATCTTTGGGACAAGAATCACTATGTACATGTACAGCATCTAGCATGATGGGAACAGTGACCTCTGCTTGCTGTAAATGCTCTAATGAGGAGAATCAGTAATGAAAGCAAGAGACAAAGACTCCCATAGTTTGCTGAAGTATCTAAAAGGATCATGCTTGAAACTAGGTTATGCAACTCACAGCAGTTCTTGCAGAACACACTTTTATCTTTCTCTATCAGTGTCTTTATTTTGTCTGGTGTTAATTCCAAGCGCAAGAGATACCTTAGTGAAGCCTTGGGGTGAGGTTTTAAACCACATACATGACTTGGGAAAAGAGTTGTGCCCCAAAATAGGCAGGAAGCTTCGAAGTATCTGTTGGCCATCACTTCTGCTACGGTTAGCAGAGTCAGTGTGATGTCCAACAAGGCCCGTGGAAATTATACAGGCTGGAGTTAACCACAGGAGTGCAAAGCACAGGGGGCTGAGTAGGAGGTATCTCGCCTCCTGCTCCTGCATTCAACTGCAATCCATTACATGTAAATTCATACTGGTACCTTAACCAGTGCCAGAAAGTATCTGGACACTGGAATGTGAGCGTCTGTACTGTTGAAATGCCAGAAGAACCACTGGAACAGCTTCGGTCTGGGACAGATTAGCCCCCCTCCAAAAAACTCTCAGGCACAACTTGGAGCTGGCACTGGACAGGGAGCATTCCCAGCAGGCAGCTGCATACAGTCGCCTTGTTCTGGAGCTGGAGAGAGTAGCACAGATGCTGCCCAGTGGTGCTGTCTAGCCAAGGGCCAGAGAATAGACTCATCAGCACAGGTAAGTCCTACGTGCACATGCCCATAAGCAGCCCTCTGAGGAAAACAGCCTACTGGTTGGATTACTCACCCAGGAAATGAAACAATTAAATTTTTACAATTTGAACCAAAGAGTTGACTCAATTTTTCCCCAGCCTGAAGAAGGTCAAACCTCTCTCTCCTGCTTCTCTAGAAAGTTTCTCAATCACCAGGCAAAGGCATAGTTGGAGCAGGGGAGAGCAGGCAGCTTTTACCTCCCAGCTGAAGATGGCTGTCGAAAACGCAAGTAACCCGGGACAAGATGGTTGCAATATGGTGATTCTCAAGCCTAGCAAAAGCATCTCTTGCTAGACTAGGACTCTTGGTCACCTCTCCGCATTATTTTATACAACCCACACATGTTCCTAGGCGAAGGGCAAGAACTGATGTTTCCAATCTCCAAAAGTCTTTCTATTCTGTTGGCCAAGTTTACTTTGTAGCTTTTCCAGTGTCTGTAAGCAGCATCTCTATACATCACAGGAAAAACAAAAAAACCCAACATGAATGCTTGAAAACCATCATGGAAAGTGCTCTTGGGCAGCAAGAAAACCCACCAACAACCAGTAGAGAAAAGAATAGTTAGTTATTTGTTTACTGAAAGCTACTGCAGCCAAATCAAGGTTCTTTCTCCACGATCAGGTCACAACAAGCAAGGGAAACCGCCCTAGACTGGTCAGGAAATTTGTGACTCAGTTGTTGCAACCTTCTCTGCCACCTGCTCATCACCCAAGCAACTCTCTGCCCAAAGGATCTAGATTTAAATTCTCTGCAGTTTCTCAAAGCTCTTCTCCCACCCATGGTGCTACTCTCATACCCTCAGGACAGCAAGAAAGCTTTTCTCATCACGTGGTGCTGAAGGTGGTGTCCCATATGACTCCTGGCTAGCCTGAAGATGTAAGTGTTGTGCTCTGAATTCAGCAGCTGCTAACGGCCTGCTGAATGAAGAACACACGATTTTTTTCTGCTTCGAGAGTGGCAACAGTTCCTTGGCAAACCTGAAGCTAACAAACCTGCGCAAGAAGCTGCGTGCACTGAATGGTGTGTATAAATCGCCACTGTTAGGATGCAGTTTCACAAACAGTTTCAGCCTCTAACAATGAAATGCTCCTGAAAGGGTCATCATTTACAGCACAGCTCATCTTTTAAGGGCACAGACAGGATGATCCAGCTGTAGCACAAAGGTAAGAGCTGGACTGTCCCTTTCAACACCAGTAGTCTTAGATCAGCGTAAGCCTAAGAAAGAATACACCAGACCTACCATCACACAGCAGCAGAAATGGGATCCCGCTGCTGACACTTTTTTCAGCACTGGAAAAAGACAAACCTTATGTTGACAGCTGCTTCCTTCCTGTTCAACTCTCTATTCGTTATCAAAGGTGAAGCTAATTAAATCTCTCCTAAAAGGCTGCTCAGACAACTGTGATAATTATTTCAGGCTAGCATGCATGATAATTCTGTGGGCCCCCAGAGCTGCTGCAACATTCACAGGATCAATTCTAGCATTGGTTTTCCACAAAAAACCTGATCCATCACACCAGGGAAGCACAATTTAGATTAATGAGGCAGAAGAGGTAGACCGCAGTCCTGCTGCATGAAAACTTAATTTGCACATTTGTGGCCACTGGGTGGATGGAGATGAGAAAGTAAGATGGCATGAGAATCCATGATGGGAGAGTTTGCAGCATACTGATTTCTGCAGAAGTTGACTTCTGTCTCTAGCTTAAATGGAAATCAGACCTGAAGAGAAGCTTTGAGAGTGGAGGCAAATGGCTGAATGCATCCAGAAGGAATCTTTATATGGTATGACGTCACTGAGGAAAATGACAGGATAAAAGAGAAGCCTGGTCCTAAATCTATTCCCAAGGATAATTCTTTTAACATCTGGGAAAGGGTTATCAGCTACCCTTTCACCTCACTGCAGCTGGTCACCTTGCATGAGTCGAAAGCAATGGGACCCAGGACTCCTCGGAAGAGCATGGATTCCTCTGTATCCCTGTGGTGAAAAGACAAGCCCAAAAGACAAAAGGTTACCTACCCCTACCTTTCTCAAAGCACATCCCATGAAGGAAGAGTATGACATGCTCTTTTTCCTGAAGGCAACAGGATGGGACTTCACCTTGCTGTTTGCTACCACAGCAATTTACCTCTCTTCCAGAAATGCTGGAAGGATACGCAAGTACAATGCTCTACAGGCATCTCACTGGTGTGTTATGGCAGACCTAGCGGTAGGAAGGAGTGCCTGTACCTACAATGCTAGTGGTTAGAGTGAGGTAGCTCACCTAGTTTCTCCATCACCATCACTGAATATTTCTTGGTAGGCCAAGAAATTAGTCAAAGGCTGGTCAATGGACAGGAAGAGGAAATATATTTGTTTGAATGGACATGGGTATTTTGCCATAAAAAGAAATCTTTCATTACACTTACAAAGCAATTAGCTCTTCTCAAAGCTCAACACTCGTTAATGTAAAGTAGGTGATTCTATTTAAAATAGTAATTCTCTTTTCATTTGAGCAGGTATCCATAGAGAGCACAGTCTTACATTTGCAATGAGAACATTTATCATATTCTCTTCTGCCTTATGTTGTGACAAGCATAGCCTATGTACATTTTGCAGACTCATTTGTCTCCATAACAGTCTCTTCCTCAAGAGTTACAAGTCACTGCTGGGGTTTCACTGCTGTGCTGACAGCGCTGTTGTGCTACTGCTGCTACAACCACTCACGTACCATAAAGATCACAAAGGACTTGGCTGTTCCTGTGTTCTGCTCTGAACTCATTTTCACCATCTCCCCTTTGGAAGAAGAAGGTTATGCCTTCCTCTGCCTTAGGCAGTGCTCTCCTATCTGTGCCCATGATTCACTGGTAAGTACATTTTCCAGTAAGTCAGACACTTCTCCAATCCACCACATGCATGCGAGCAGACCATCTGGTACATGAAAACGTACACTACGTAAGTCAAAAGCTACCACATCTGCGTTATTCAGCTAATCCATCTGTGTACAGTGAACACATCTAGGTTGCTGGATCTACCACAGATCTGCTGGTGCATTATAGCTCAGGCCAGTCTTAGGTCTGGACAAAATGTGTCCTGGCAATTTTTCTGTATGGTATAACAGAGCATGTTCAACAGACCAATATGTCTACCAGTTTTCCTCTAGTAGCTGACCCAGCTCTAGCCCACTAAACGAATGGGTTGTTGCAGCTCCCACTTTGATCTGAGGGCTGGGGAGAGATTTCTTCAATCCCCTTGGGTAGGTAAGAGGGATTGCTGACATCTACAGGGCAAAGGCAAGATTTATTCGTAGGCCTCAAAACATGCTCAAGCACCCACACCAGAGAGATTGCAAGGTTCAACTCACATTGAACATTTCTTCTCACCACAAAGGGTCACTGCATGAAAAAGAGACTGTGGCACTGTGCTGTAAGAACATGTAACACTAGTCTGGTGGTAAAAGAAGGTGGGAGATGACTCAAATGCTGCCATTACATTAGACTTGACAGTTCTGCTAAGACTTCCAGCTAAACAGAAAACAAAGTGCAATGTTCATTACCATTTTAAAAAGTTCAGCTATGGGATTTCAGGTGACTGCAATGTACAAGCAAGGAGAAACTTTCTACTAGGTTAAAACGCCACTGTTACTTTTCTGTTTAATAGCCTCTCCTTTACCCTCAGTTGCCTTGCAATTGATTCCACCAGGTCTCTACGATGTGTAGACAACACTGCGAACTAGGTTTATCAGGGGAATTTCAGAGGGTGTTAGGCACCTGAACAGGTCAACAGATCCTGACGTATCTGCCTATACCTCTTGCATAGCCATGAGTTGCCTCCTGATTCCCAGTGTAAATTTACCATTGGACCACTGGCATGATTTTCTGCTTCAGTACGCGTATTCATTTCCAATTGGATCTTGGTGACTTGTCAACTACTGAAAGCACTGGGACAATTCAAGAATAAATGAAAACTACTGGAATTTAAAAGAAATGGAACCTTTTCCCATGGGTTTCCATTACCGTCTGTGTGTGCTGCTAACACTGATGACCCCAAACTGATCTATTGGTGTCTGGGAGCAGACTTCAGAGACCTTTCTCTGCCACAGAGGAAGAGAAAACATATAAACCAAAGGATATTAACATGACAGATGGAGAAGCTCTCTATACTAGTGGATAATAATGCAAGGACTGCATTGGAACAGGCACTTCTCTTCCAGCCATATGAACAATCTGGATCAAGCACTATATGCAGAGACTGCTAACAGAGGAGAAAGCAAACACAAAAATATTGCAAGCACATACGTGTTTGCTCCCAATATACCACAGCACTAAATCAGGCCACGTTCTGCCTCATCAGCTTCTATAAACATCAGATGGGCTGTCAGGTTGTAATGTGAGATAGCACCCAACCCAATTTAACCTCTGTTTAAACCGTTGGGTACTACTGCTGAGACAGCTAGCACTTTTGCATGCGTAGAAAGCAATAGCTGCTTTCTACCTGCTTCAGAAGAGGTTTGAAACCACACACAGGTTCTCTCTCCTGGGTTTAGTACCTGCTGTGGAAATCATACATCCTAATAGAAGCTGGCTGGCAAGAATTAGCACTGGAAGCAGGTTGGTCTCATCATTCAGATGCCAGCCTGAGATCAGAAAGAATGAATTTGACTCTTTACTGCAGTATAAATTCCCTGGTGATCCTGGTCTCTCTAGGCACTGGCTCCCTGCTTGATCTCTTGAGCATTATTAGTGCCGGCAGACTAGCCTTCTGAGAGAGACATCAGGAATAAAACACAGTAAGTGATGATATGTTCCAGTGCTACACTAACAAGGGGGCAGGTAAGTGTAAGAGCAAGTACATTACTCCTTCCTGTAACTGTAAGCTCCAGCCGTCCTTTCCATTAGATTAAAAATTAAATGCAGAGTGATTAATGAGAGTCCTTTACAGCTGTCGAGCTGTGCACAGGATTTGTCCTGGAAGTGGGCACGCAGGTCTGTGAGGCACCAGCAGAAAATCCTTTCTCTTATGGCAAGAGGCCAGAGCCCCATATTTCAGCTCACTGAAGCTGAATTCCTCTTTGTTTCTGGACTTTGTTTCTCACTTTTCATAATGGAGGTCAGTTTCCACCTCCTGTAGATTGCTTGCAGAAAGTGCAAGTGTCTTGTTAGAAAACAGGGACTAGATGGCATGCCTTGGGCCTTCATGACCCTTCCTTTGGAGTCACAAAGTAATACCTTCCACCCTACCTTTCTCAAAAGGTCTTCCTAATTTCCTTTTTCACATGTTTGATTTCCAAGCTCCATGATACTTATCTTACCTTTCACTTGTAAGTACGAGTATCGATTCACAGTTAGCGTTCAAAGTATTTAAGCTTTGTTCTCAAATTCACCTCTTTTGAGGTCTAATAACTCCTAAGATCATCTTCATCCTACATGACAGATTTGAGATGTGTACCTCAGCAGTTCCTCAGTGTCCTCCTCAGGACCCGTGTTCAGCGCATACTCGCTGTTCTTACATGCAGCTGGCAGTAGTAGTGAGTCACCTCGTCTTACCACTCCACCAAGGTCTGGATCTTCAAATAATTTCAGATCTAGAAAGGGGAATCATAAAATGCTGTAGTTAAACCATGCTACATAACACAATACCTGCATTAACACTAGCTAGTGAATCTGCCTACTGAGCTGAAAAAAAAAGATCCATGCAGACAATTCTTTTTTTACAAGGACTTCCAATCCACAAAGTGCAGTAATACTCTACACTCTCAGGACTTGGTAAATCGGCTTTCTTCTTGCATTCAAAAGTAGGTCATACTACTCTTGTTAGTGTGGCATGAATGACTGTGGGACAGCCAGTTTGCACAGACCTATAATATCCAAGCCCCAAATGTCAACAGTGAACAGCTATGGGAACTACAGGTCTTATTCATTCTTTCTGAATGATTCTAGATGATTCTGCCCTAGCTGAAAATTTGCCTTAATATTCCCAACTCATTATTTAGCCAATACACTCTGTACCACTACATTTTAAAAGCTCAGTTATACATATGCTTTAGATAAAACAATCTGTGTATATACAAATATAGAACAGATTTACTCTCTTTCATCTTCCTCCTGGGACCAATTGACGAGAAAACTTTTTCTGGGCCAAAGAGTCCTTCATCTGGATCTACTTCCTCTTCAAAAATGGTTAATTTGGGCTTCTCTTCCTTGGTAGGAGGAACAGATGCCTTCTTTGTTTTTTTAGTTCTAAAAACATAAGAGACAAGAAAGTCAGCTGCAAATCTTCATATAACAAGAAAGATTTATGGCTAGAAAGTCTCATAAGCTGAAAATAGATGGAGGCTGGGAAAGGATTAGAGAAAGGTACGTAGGCATCTTTAAGTTGCTGGCAGGAACAGGACATTGAGCTGGGAGGACTGTTGGTCTGACATACTCTACCTGTACTCATGTTTTGTATTCTTAAGAACTATCAAGGAACCCAATGGGAACTGGAAGAGCAGGGCTAACAATGCTGTACCGTGCAAACTACCACCCGATTCCATTTGTTTTAAGCAGTTTTACTCCTCCCACACAGAAAGCTTAAAATAAGAAAGAAGAGCAGTTCTAGCAGCACTGTCACAGACAGAAAAGGGATGGCTTGAAAAACAAAGTGCAGGTTGAACCATTGCACTGAGCCCTCTGGACAGGTTTTTTAAAATCTCTTTGGCTCCATTTTCTCCCCAGTGTCTGCTGCTGTTTTTGACTGCTGCATACTCCTTTCATAAAGGTGTTAGACAAGCCTCTCATCCTCCCCGGAGGAGACATGATACGAAGACTACAACACCTTTAAGCTGAAGCAAGCAGGAACTGGAAGACACTTGGTTGCATAGACTGCTATTTGCAGAATTTACAAATGTCACTCTACTTTCTCGAACCAAGGACAGGATTAATTTCCTCTAAATTTAGTCTTCTAAAAATTCGACAGCGAGACAAAATTAATCTTTAGGCTTCTTCTCAACTGAGTGGAAAGAGACAGACATCTCCATTGGACAATTAATCCCACCTGTTTTGAACACTGATATTTGGATGCAATAAATCTCTGAAGATCTCCTCCTCTCCCCCTGGCTGGAGAAGAAAGCTAAAAACTAGTTTGGATTAGAGGCCTCATTTGCACATGGCTTAAACAAGCAGAGATGAATCCCCTTTCAAGAACAGAGTGAAAAGTGCATGCCTCATGCTGCCGTGCCTTGTAGTCACATTCCACTAGCTGAAGCTACAAGGCAGCTTTGACAGTGGGGCAGCTTAAGTTGTAGGGCAAACCAGATAGCACAAAAAAGAAAATTTACAGAACAGAACAAAAATCTTTGGATGAAAAGTCTAATTCAAACTAAGCTGAAAGAGAAGCATTCCTTAGGACAGCATGCCCTTCCTAAGGAACTGCCGTATGTCAGAGATCTTTACTCTTAGCAGTCATGGCCTTGCAATTTCTAAGGCAGCCCCTTTGAGTGCCTCTTGCAATAGAAGGTCTGATCTTCTCCTTTGCAGAGAGCAGGTCAGGTTTCAGCCTAGAGCAAATCCAATTATCAGCACTTAACATGCCATAGTCATAAAAAACTACGAACTAAGGTCAAAAGATTACACATACATTCCAACTACATTAAAGAATCTTGTAAAATCCTCTTCCGATTACAGACACACATAAAAGAGTGGAGTCCAGTTACTTCTAGTTATTTTCACAAGTTTATTATCACCAAATAGAACTTCTGGATGATATTACCTTGCTACCACCACTTCGTCTCTTAGCAATGGAAAATGCTGCACTTTATGAGGCCTAAGAGCAAGCCCTGTGCAGAACTTAAACACAGCCTTATTTGGAAATATACCCTATTCAATGTACTAAAGGTATCTGCAGCTGTCAGCAACTAATTTGCTGAACTATTTATGATACAAACCTTTTTAAAACAGGAGAAACTTCCATGACTTTCTTTTGCATTCATATTCATTATGCACATGCCTCGAGTGACTTCTGAATTTGAGTCACTTTTGAAAGCTCTGCTCTAAGGAACCGTCTCAAGCGGAAGCATTTGTAAAAGAGTCTTCTTCCAAAATCTGACAAAATCTGAAGTTATAATATGTACAAGCCAGACAGCTTTCACCCAGGATTCCTACACAAACTTCACTGCTTTATTAACTGTAGTGAGAAAGCTATCACTCAAATGAACCTAAGTATCAAAGGAAAAGGTAAAAAATGAGAGCCATAATATTTAACAAGTTAGACTTTAACAACAGAAGAACAGTTACACAGAGTCTTTCAGAGCTGAACAAATTGATTAAAAATAGAGTTAGTAGACACAAATAAATCCAACCTACTGGGGAAGGAGCAACATTTATTTGCATAATTCATGCCTTGCAATAAATTTTTTGAGAAGTGAATGACAACATCGATGAGGATTTGCCAACCTACAGAGTGCCAAAAAGTCTTTGACAAGATCCCTTGTCCATCCAGAGAGTTACAAGAGCTCTCCTGATGCCTAAGAGCCTGTTACGCTGCAGGTACTTACATACATGAGCCAATAAATTTCCAAGCAACAGCTCTCCACCCCAGTGAAGTTACCAGGGATTTTTCTAATAGTTAGCTAAAGTACTTACAGCAAAGAGTACCAGAATGGTGGGAAATACTGAGGAAAGGGAAGAGAACCATCAGGAGTGTCTTAAGGAGCAGCATGTAAAACAAAATTAATTGAACTGAAAGGTCCTGGTAATAACCCTCTGTTTAGTCTAGCCATCAAATCAGCCCACTTACTTACACTGGCTCGCTTTCTGTTTTGCCAGGGGACTCCATTGGCAGTTACAGGGCACGGGGCCAAACCCACAGGGCTTGACTGCTACCAGTAGGAACATGAAGAAGTTGTTTTTCTGCCTTCAAGTTGTTTCCCCTCACTGCCCTCTAAGGAAGCCACAGTTGGACTGCCAAGTAATTCCAGCATATCCATACAGGGACTCTGTTGAGGTTGGTCTCTGAGTGGGAAACAGGATTCCCACGGTTCTGTATTTAGCTGTGCCAGCCCAGGCTGTGCACTGCTGAGCAGAGGTTAATGGATGAGAAAGGGTGTATAAGAAGTTTCGGAGCCTGCCTGAGGTTCTGGTTTCTCAATCAGTTTCAGCTGGCCTGACTGTCTGTCTGCCTCACCCCTGATCTCCTCTCTTGTATATTCCTGCCCCATAAGCAGGGGACCAGGGGCTTAGCTGGAACTGAGCTGATTGTGAATCCACATGCTGGTAGGCATGCAGAGGAGAAGCTGCAGGAATAGTTAATTCAATGATAGTTATGTGCTGGGGTGCAGTAAGCTGGTGCAGGAATGCAGAGGCTTTTGGGAAGACAGAGATGCAGGAACATTTAGTCTCCCAAAGTATTACTGTACTCAAGCCCTGAACTTCATTAGCAGCTTCTCCATAGATAAGATTCACAACCTTGGAACCTATGGTGGGCTGACCTTGGCTGGACACCAGATGCCCACCAAAGCCACTCTATCACTCCCCTCAGCTGGACAGGAGAGAGAAAATACAACAAAAGGCTCGTGGGTCAAGATAACGACAGGGAGATCACTCACCAACTACAGTCACAGGCAAAATAGGCTCGACTTGGGGAAATTAGTTTACTTTATTACCAAATTGGAGTAGGATAACGAGAACTAGAACACCTTTCCCCCTCCCCTTCCTCCTTCCCAGGCTTAACTTGACTCCTGTTTTTCTCTACCTCCTCCCCACCAACCGCACAGGGGCACGAGGTATGGGGGTTGTGGTCAGTTCATCACATGTCTCTGTCGCTCCTTCCTTCTCAGGGGAGGGCTCCTCACACTCTGCCCCTGCTCCAGCATGGGGTCTCTCCCACAGCAGACACTCCTCCATGAACTTCTCCAACGTCCTTCCCATGGGCTGCAGTTCTTCACAAACCGCTCCAGCATGGATCCCTCCAGCGAGGTGTAGCCCTTCAGGAACAGACTGCTCCAGCATGGAGGGGTCACAAGCCCTGCCAGCAAACCTGCTCCAGCGTGGCCTCCTCTCTCCATGGGGCCACAGGTCCCCCCTTCTTCACTGACCATGGTGTCTGTAGAGCTTTTTCTCTCACACATTCTCACTCCTTTCTCTGTGTGGAGTTGCCAAGTTATTTTTCCCCTTCTTGAATACGTTATCCCAGAGACACTATCACCGTTGTTGATGGGCTTGGCCTTGGCCAGCAGCAGGTCCGTCTTGGAGCCGGCTGGCATTGGCTCTATTGGACGCAAGGGAAGCTTCCAACAGCTTCTCACAGAAGCCACCCCTGTAGCCCTCCCATGTGCAAAACGTTGCCACGCAAACCCAGTACAGAGATTTTTAGTTTTTGAAACTACCTGCATCCAGCTGGCAGAAGATGACCCGTGTCATTGCTGATTCTTCGTTGCTGAAACAAGTGACCCTTGGAACATCACTCTAGTGAATTTTAAAAATCTTAACAAAAACAAAACCAGCCCTAAAGATGATATATCCTTTGTTCAGCTGAAGAAATTTCTGGAACCATAACTATTTACCCAGTTGAGCCAACTGATTTCTATACACAAAGCACTGTGAGAACGACTCCCATAACTCTACCATCTTCTGCTCTGAGTCCAAAAGGAGCCAAACTGCCTCATAAGTGACTGTAGATAAAGACTAGCCTCCTAACTGACACGGACCAAAACTGGAAGATCAAAAGTTAGGGTATATGAATCCACCTAGTCAGGCTGCTGGCGCACCTGAAAATCCAGCTGAGATTCCCGTCTCCCAACCGATTCTCAAATCACCCATGCAAATGTCAACAAAACCCTGTATGCAGAAGACACTCACTTTCAAACCTAACCCATTTTGTGAGCCAATTCTCATGTTATTGTTTACCAACACAACACAGGTCACTCATTTGGCAGCCTCCATGTCTCACTGGCACATCAATAATGCCTAAAAGCTTTCTCGTCAGCTGTAGAAAACAGCAATGGGGATGACTAAGACACTCCAAAGTCGGAAGATTTCCAGACCCGCATGTGTGATAGCTGTATTTTGAAATATTTGATCTCCAGACCTAACCTCAGTGATACATAGCTTAAATCAAAGAGCATGTCTACTGTGCTCAATACATACAGAAGTCTCTAACCCATGCTCACTACTAGGTTAAAATAGTGAGTGTAAATGTTCAGAAAAGTGCAATCTCAGCACACAGACAAAATTTTTCAGAACTTACTATTCTGAAAATATCACCATCTCTTTTAATAGATGTAAGATCATGCTCCAGGAAAGGAACGTTACAGTAATACAAAACCCCAGACTTATTCAGAACATACATATTCGTATTTTAGAAATCCATGAGATTTTACAAGGAAAGCACTCACTAATATAAAAGGACGCCCCAACTCTCACAAATCTATGTTCAAGCTTGAACAAAACAACTACTGCTAAACCAGCAGCAATATTAGCACATCTTCTTGAAAACCATTTCTGAAAAACAAAGACCCTATACACTAGTTCATGCAGAAAACAAAATGTCATCTGCTGCTTTCTTTTCATTCAACAGTGCTCATTTTCCAAAGCCGCCTGATAATAACAGACAGCACAAAAGGGGTCATTCTCATCCGCTCTGGGCAAGGAATGCCAAATAGAAATTCTAAGCCCGTCAGCTCAACACAGCCTGACTGCTAAGCATTAAGCGACCGTGACAAGTGCTGGCCGCAGGGATATTTTACCTCACACAGTAATCTTTTTCTTGTGGACATCACAGTAGCTTACAGTGTTTTTAATGGCCCTGGCATATCCCAAAATAAGATAATGCATAATAGATGGAATAAATGTCCTATTAGAAATCACTTGGATGAAGAGCATTCACTTGCAGGCAAAGTTTCTCCTGCTGCAGCCCCCAGATTAGGCCAGCCCTGGGCTATTGTTCCAGAAGAGCAACAGATGGGAAGAAAGCCTGAAGGAACAGTTTCTCAGACCCATCTAGGGACCTGGTGGTGTGGAGAGATTTTTCTGGAGGGCTCAGCACTCAGGAGTACCTGTTCTCCCTAAAAGAAGGCAAGCTGTTTTTAAGATCTTTCCTTAAGCTTTCTCATTATATCCTTTTTCAATATAATTTCAAAACAGATGACAAGACCACAGATGGACAACTTTTGTTTAGAATACAGCTCACTAGCAATAATCATAATACAGAAACATTTCCTAAAAAGTTTTCAACTAAATAACTACTAAAGCACACAGGCATTCATATGCTTGGGAAGGGAACAAGGGTTACAGAGTAGATTGCAAAGAAAGAAAAATATCATAAAGGAAATTTCTTTATCATTTTCCTTTGGTTTTCTAGGCTAAACCCGAACGTGAGACTTGTGAAACAAGTTAAGGACAACAAAAGACAAGTTTCAGTGTGACCTGGACAGGCTGGAGAGTTGGGCAGAGAGGAACCTGATGAAGTTCAACAAGGGCAAGTGTAGGGTCCTGCACCTGGGGAGGAACAACCCCATGTGCCAGTACAGGCTGGGGGTTGACCTGCTGGAGAGCAGCTCTGCAGAGAAGGACCTGGGAGTGCTGGTGGACGACAGGCTCACCATGAGCCAGCAGTGTGCCCTTGCGGCCAGGAAGGCCAATGGCATCCTGGGGTGCATTAAGAAGAGTGTGGCCAGCAGGTCGAGGGAGGTGAACCTGCCCCTCTGCTCTGCCCTGGTGAGGCCGCATCTGGAGTACTGTGTCCAGTTCTGGGCTCCCCAGTTCAAGAGAGACAGGGAACTACTGGAGAGAGTCCAGCAGAGGGCAACGAAGATGATGAGGGGACTGGAACATCTCTCCTATGCGGAAAGGCTGAGAGCCCTGTGTCTGTTCAGCCTGGAGAACAGAAGACTGAGAGGGGATCTCAACAATGCTTATCAATATCTAAAGGGTGGGTGTCAGGAGGATGGGGCCAGGCTCTTTTCAGCGGTGCCCACTGACAGCACAAAGGGCAATGGGCACAAACTGGAGCACGGGCAATTCCACCTGAACACGAGGAAGAACTTCTTTACTGTGGGGGTGCCAGAGCCCTGGCACAGGCTGCCCAGGGAGGCTGTGGAGTCTCCTTCTCTGGAGAGATTCAAAATCCCCCTGGACACGTTCCTGTGCACCCTGCTCTGGGGGCACCTGCTTTAGCAGGGGGGTTGGACTGGATGATCTCCAGAGGACCCTTCCAACCCCTACCATTCTGTAATTCAAAATATAAACATGACTAAATTAAACCGCAGCAAAAGCACTGGTCCAGAACAAGACAGGCATAATAAAGTTGACAATAATAATGTGAGAAAGCCAAAATACTCACTAGTATTTTGGGTTTCACATGCAAGGCAGCAGAATGGTACTTTCAGTGTTTCTGACAACAGGGAAATAGTTCTTACCCTATTACTCATGTTAATGATGCACATTTTCAAATATGCAATACCAGGTAACACACACTAACATGTTTCGGAAAAAATTGGCCATGCACCTTTCCGCACCCTGGATATAACACTCAACACATTTTAGAACTTCAGGGAGGTTACAGAGAGCTAAAAACAAAGCTATTTTATAAATTAGAAAAGTACAACACAAAGAAGCATGAGCTGGTGAGCATTGCCTTGATGCTTGGGAAAGTTAAAGAAAGACAGGTAATCAGATATAATCAGCAAGTAATTAAAAGAGCATTCGCTACTGAAGTCTTGCCAGAGTCATGCCACTGTTTTCTTTTTACAAGCCTACAGGCTTGGTTAATAATGGTATCTCATCCAAGGACTGACGTAACAGTCCTGAGACTTCCCACCATTTTCTTCCAAAGCAGGACCAGGACAACGGAAGCTCCTGTCCTCCAGCTCCTGTGGACAGGGATCTCACTGCAGCATTGCATGGATCATCAGCTTCTCTGTAGAGAGAAAGCCTGAGCTATCTCTGCATTAACTTAGGCACTCAGACACCTCACACACGGATGGATGAAAGCAGAAATCTCTTTTTGGTTCTTCTCCAAGGCTTTGGTGGGACAAGGAGGAGAGAAAAGTTTGTTTTGCTGTTCAGTCTATAAATTAGTAAAAGAGCTACAAGGCAAGCATGATGATGGCAGTATCACAGCTTGGTGTATACCAGTTTTTATTATGCCCCTAATTCTCCTTCTCTATTTGTATGTTTGGTAGGACTTGATTTCAAACTGATAAAAGGAGAGAAACAGATGTTTGCTCTCCTTCCCTCTTCTGGAGCACCTTCTATTTTCCCTCTGCCTAGTCCTTGCAATTTCTTCCCAGTATCATCCTATTTCCCCTTTTCATCCCTCCTCAATCCATTTCTGGCCAGTATCAGACACTTTCTTGCTCCACCTCCAGAATCTGCAGAGATTATCCTCTAGAGGAAAATTAGGCCTCCTTGTCATCTTCAGCCCTCTTCTCCCTCCATCCACATCATGTACCTCTCACCCTCCAGACCTCTATTCTGGATTCTTTTTCTGCTTTAACTCTAAAGATTACTATATGCTTTTGAAAAGGACCACAGACTGAACTGAAGGAGAAAGAAGAAGCTGCAATGGGACAGTGGAAAAATGCAGGAGGGAGGGTAAGGGAAAAAAGGATGCTATTAAGCAGAGGTAACAGTAGGCAAGTTAGAAAAGCAAGAGAAAGGGAAGAGGTTGAAGCTGATGACAAATGATAATCAGCTGTAACTACTGACCACCAAAAATAAACAAGGATGTTTACCGGTCAGTTTTCAATAAAAGATAAAATTCATGTTAAATCTTAAATAAACATAAAATCTTTCTGGAGAAAGAAAGCTTTATCAGGAAAAAATTATGATTAACAGTTTCGATTTAACAAACTCTGCCAGACATTATTCCTTAATTTATTTCCTTTAAAGTCACTACCCAAGCTAACAGAGTTACTTTCAGGAACAGACCCTAGCTTTATGTTTTGACCCTACAAAAATTACACTCTAAGAAAAAAATAAATTCTCTTACACTAATTAATAATTGGTACAGGTCTGTAACACAAATTCTTGGGCAAGTACTGCATTGCATGCCTGCAAAGTGATGTCTACATGCAGTGTAACTCAGCAATAAAACATGTGACATGACAAGAACATAAATATGACAACTGTAGTGAAATCAACCTGACAATATTGTCCCTTTACGAGACATTCTTCACAAAATGTCCTGAGCAACTTCACAATAAAAGTTAAACAAGCTGAAACAAACAAGGTCTGAAAAATCTAGCTAGTGAGCATGTTATCTGCCACATGCTCAACAGATTCAGGAGCACACACAAAAAAAGGCAGCCTCACAAACAGGGAACTGATGGTACTGGAAGTATCCAATGTTATGGTAAGAATTACAGCTTACTACTATCAAGTAAAAGTGACAAATACAAACAGCAACCATTCTGGAGAAATGATTGGTTTCTTCAACACTGAAATGGTGAAAAAAGCCAAACACGCACCTGAATATACCACCGTAGCTTCTTGTTAGAGACCTATTTTAATAATTTCTGATAAAGCACTGAACACGTTGAATAGTTGATGCCTCATTTCCAGAAGTGTTGGGCGCTCACACCTCTAAATCACAGAACCATAGAGTCACAGAATGGTTTGGTTTGCAAGGGACCTTAAAGATCATCCCGTTCCAATCCCCCCTGCCATGGGCAGGCAGGGACACCTTCCGCCAGACCAGGTTGCTCAAAGCCCCATCCAGCCTGGCCTTGAACACTTCCAGGGAGTGGACATCCATCACTCCTCTGGGCAACACGTTCCAGTGTCTCACCACTCTTGCTGTAAAAAATTTCTTCCTCGTGTCCAATCTAAGCCTACCCTCTTCCAGTCTAAAACTGAAAGTTTCAAAGTTGTCCTGTCACTACAGGCCTTCATAAAATCAAATTAGCAGGACCTGCAACTGCTTGGTGTCTCCTTCCAAGGACAAGCAGCAATGTGTGACTGTTGCACATCTACTTTATAAAGGTTTAATTTTGTGTTGCCTAATCTTTACCTTCTCTCAAACAGAATGCCATCATATGCAGCAACATCTCCTGCCACCTATGTTTGACAGCCTCCCGTCGTGCTCCTCAGGAGGAGACCATTTCCTCTGTAATGCTGCCTCACATGAACTCTCTCCTCACTGCATCCAAAAGCAGAATGGGTTCAAGAACTCAGAATGCATGCGCAACTCTAGTTTTTATCTGCCTGGAACAGAAAAGCCTCAAACAGATAATGTAACAAGAGAAGATGTTTGCAGAAAAAAACCTCTGGCCTCTAATCCCAAAGGCTTCATGTAAAACTCTGCCTGAAGGGCGCTCTTTTTTTTGCCTGCTACCTGTACAGAGCCACCCCCAACCTACAGAAAACCTCTAGCAAACTGCAAATGACTTTCCAGTGTAAAATTGTGCCTGAAATACCTGTCACACCACATCTAGAGCGCTTATAAAAAGCCAGAAAAGGGTGGATTACCAAGGCAGTGAGCAGATTCCAGCGGTAGCCAAGCAGGATTTGCACTCAGAGGCAGGCTGCTTCAAAAGCCCAGGGTCTCCACTGCTCCATGACACAGCTGAGCACGGAAGTGGGGGCTGAGCCTCGTTCCCCACTGCCTTCCCTCCCCCACATCCTGGTGTTCACAGAGGTCACTTTTTTCTCTTGGCTGCGCCGTGGGTAAAACAAACCTCTCACCGCAACACAGAGATGGCTCCACAGGAAATAAAATAGAGAAGGACACAGTGAGACATTGTCAGAGCTAAAGGACACCGCTGTTGCAGACACAGCCCTGTGCTCCAGCTGCTGCCTCTCCTGCTGATCACGAGATCAAAACCTCTTCCATAAAAAGAAAATGCAGCTTTCCTGCATAGAAGTTTCTTGTATTATTTTTTTTCCTGTAACAAGAGGTAAGATAAAATTGTTCTGGGTGAAATATCCCCCAGGCCATGGATATGCCTATTGCACAAAGCAATTCCACTTCTGATGTTGCAGATGTTGCTGGAGGTCAGACTGTAGAACAGTCACACCAGGGAGAACCGGAGACACAAAACTCCCTCCGAAGCAAGGCACTGAGGGTCTGCAGTGGCAGCTGCCGAGGGGCATCTTTCCACTGCAAGCAGAAAAATAGCTGACATACTTCTGCATTTTTTAAATTGGATTCTTATTTAAGTTTTTATCACTAACTGGCCTGACTTCTCAGCACATAAGCTTTTGCAACATAAGTAATTTCAGGGCTGGGTGCTGAGCTCAGTGCACACAACAGCTGGCTATCATGCCGAATGGACAGGTTCAGCTGGGGAAGCACTGCGTGCCCTTTGTGGAACACAACGAGGTCAGGCATTGAATCGCAGAAACCTGATAAATGCAAGCAATCCATGAACACATGACTAAAAGAAGAAGAAATAAGTAGTCCTTAACATGTGTTCTGGCTCAGGCTTGAGATCCAGCTCAGCGCTGGATTCACAGCCATGATAATATTCTAAAATCATAACCAAAATCATTCCCCTCCGACTGGCAAAAAATCTCTGAGCTCAGCTCACCCAGAGCAACACTGGCTATTCCCACAGCACTCTTCAGAGATGGCAGATGGATGATCTCAGCAAGGCCTCCAACTAGCATCTCATATCCCAGAGAATTATGACCTGACGCAAGCAACACGAGTCTGCAGATCCATCCAACTGATTCACTGCAGACACTGCTCCTTGCTCCTACTTAGCTACCTGATGATATGCTACTGCCAGCCATCCCCCTTGGGGCTGGCTGGATTAGAAATGCTGAAGATTCATGTGCCGCAAGGGATGCAGCTGGGAAAATGGATCAGGGAACAGAGACTGTGGGTAGAAATGCGGGTAAACATCTCTGGCTCTCAGATCCCAGACAACGTGAGACTTCAGGCCCCTGCAGGGACAGAAAGTGGCAAGCGGATAGTGCCCAAGGAGGAGTCTTTTTAGGATGAGCTGCTGTTGACTCATGGTGCGAGCTTGGGCAAGTAACTTGATCCTTTGGGCCACTTTGCTGACTCACAAATCCTAAGTGGACTCAAAGTACATTAAAGTTATGCCATATTACATCAGTGGAGAATCTTGTGCAACTAAGTCACCTAGTAAGTTGGAGAGATGTGAGAAATTAACTGAGGTTTAGTACGAGGGATCTTTTGTTGAATATACAGGGGGAGCAGAAATTATATCACTAATCTATGTCAGTAGGAGGGGCTAGTGGAAAAGTGACAAAATGATGCCGATAACAGCAGGGGAGTAGCAATTACAAATGACACAATGTTTTAAGTTTCTACTCCCTGGTGTTAACAGTGGCAGTGGTAATGCTGGAAGAAAGGACGATGATTTCAGACAGAAAACGCACACCCAAGACATTTCAAGATCTCGATCCACAAGAAGAAATGCTACAGCAGACCTTTCCCATGCCACATGTCTAGGATAGAGAACCAACACCACAGTATCACTGTGGCTGTAAACAACAGTAGTACATCAAACATGGTCAAAATGCCAGGTGCTGATTCATGGAGCTGCCTTGTGACCCTGACCCGAGCCCCACGCTGCCCACCCAGCTCCTATCTGCAGCTCCTAGCCTCACTCCTGTCTCTGTTCATCTTCCTTTGCACCCCCAAGGGAGGACACTGGTACCTGCCTGTGGTCTGTCCAAGGAAGGGAAGGGTTTTGAGGCTGCTCACCCTCCCATGGCTGGCAGAACCCACAGCAGAGGTGCCACAAGTGCAGGAGGCAACACACATGCACGTACTCTGCTGAACAAGAGGGCTGGGGCAGGACTGTATCCATACTATACAACACTTGGCCTTGGTCTTCCCTTGCTCTGTGTACTGTCCTGGAATTATTTATTCTGCATCCAATTTTCAGTTCAAAGTGCTTGAAATAACATGACAGTTGTGCTACAGCTCTGCAAAGTCATAGGTTGACACAGAGGATGCTTACAACATGCCTTGGGCACAAAAAGAAGACATGTGGTGGTGTTTGAAAGAGCAAAGCTTGATGAGATACTGCCAGAGGACTGTGTATGGAGACAAACTTGCTGCCATCTTCTCCATGTTGCCTTTTGGAAACAGTCCCTGCAAGGGGTCTTGGGTACCAGCCCCTCCCAGGAAGAACAGATAAGCAGAGAGCAGAAGGGAGACTGTCCTCCGCTGTGCTGTCCATTTGTAGGGTTTAAAGATACCTTGGCATCCTTCATAATATCCATCAGCAGCATCTGTCTTGTAGCACACAACAGCACTACAATGGCTCCTCTCCCGTAAGCAATGGTGCTGTGCTGCCAAAAGCTGGCAAACAACTGGCAAACCAAGCAAGCTCCTCCACAAGAGTAAGAGACATGACAGGCTGGGTTACATCTCCCACCACCTCCCAAGGGCAACTAAAACAGTGCTTATTGCCAACAGACTGCAACGTTTGGACACCCTCCGAACGCCTCACCACCCTTCAGAATTCACTCTCTCTGCACCTCGACATGGCAGGGCATGCCAGCACCCTTCTTTTACAGATCAGGAATGAAACATGGTCCTGCAAACCAGAAAGCAAGCTGTCTGCAGCCTAAACAGGATGTCTTTGAAATGAAGAATTGAAATCAATTCCCCCGAGACCTTGGCCAGCAGCTCTGGACCACACGCTTCTCCTTCCTGTTTCAGCATCCTGCATTGTGTGGCACTGCCCTTGTCTCTTGGCAGCACCACTGAACAAATAAAAACAACTCCAATGAGGTCAGGGCTTGCTGTAACAGCCCCTGAGGGAGGAAGAAGGGGTTGGCCCTCAGGAGCCTCTTAAGAACACATTTGCTTTTTTTCTTATTACAGGAACAGTTGGGGCCATGGCTCTGTCACTCATAGCGAAGATGAGAAAGACAGATGACTTGGGAACAAGTTTCCAGGACAAGACTGTTAGATACAGCAACAGCCTCTGCTGACAGATAACCCATCACACAGATGAAAAATGAGACATCTTTAGCAAATGGGTCTAGATAATGTTGTAAGGTGGTTTTGAGGGCATGACACTGTGTTTTGTGTTTAATGATGCCTTCAAGAACGCCACAGATGCTATTACAGACAAAAAGCAATAAAGCAAGGCAGAGAGAAGCTTGGAAATCTTCCACCCAAGCCACTCTGACCAGTTTGTGTATCATGCCAAATAAGTAGCAGTTATTACAGAAAACTGTGGTTCAGAGAGCAGACCTCAAAAAATAGCCTATACTAGCAAAAACCCAAGTCAAGACCTTTTCCTAGCCAGCTGACACGCAATGGCTTGCACGCACATGGCTGAACTCTGTTATACTCCAAAACAGGCTGGCTGCTCCCACGCAGTCCTGGCTAGTTCCTGAGCTGTGTCCACCATCACCCAAAAGAATGCTAGCTGATAGGAGCCACAGCAGGCAGCCATGTACTTGCTGCAAAGCGCCCTTGGTGTTTTATGCTCACAGAGCATCCTTAAGTGCTAGACATACATGCAGCGCCGTCTCCACCACGAAAAGCCTTGTTACAGGGCCTCAACAGCTCCAATCTTGACTTCTAAACATGCAGAGTCTTCAGGCTGTCCTCTTGACAATGAAAAGTCAAAAATCTATACTAGTAAAGAAACCTGGTCAGGGCTTGAGCTGAGGTAACAGCACACCTTGTCTGACTTGCGAGTTTTTAGCATGTTCCCCGGCATGGGTTTGGCCCAGGCTCATTATTGCTTTCCCAAGTGACACCAGAAATCAGTACAAGCTCAGGGCTCTTCCCGTTTTGGATGTGTCCAGCTTGGTCTGGGGAGTGAAAGGATTTAGCTGTTGGACAGGAGCTACCTCATCCTGGTTGGCACAGAGAAAGACTGCAGTTCCTGCCCGCTTTTATTTACTAGTTTAGCCACGGTCAAATCACCTACTGCAGCTGCGTATTTCACTGTAATGATAAATGTTACTACCCCTTATGATCCAGGCATGACTGGGCATCTCAGGCAATATGGAAAAAAGGTTTTGAGTCTTATCCAAAATGTATGAAAGATAACAGAAAGCATTTCTTTCAGTTTAAGGTCAATTGCCACTAACAACAGCCTGAATGCCACATTTCTGTGCAAAGGAAAACTTTTCCCCCAGGCAGACCTATGAAATCAATTCTATTCCTTTTACCCAAAGGGATAATGGTGAGATCTAATTTTTAAGTACTGTACCCAAGATGAGACCTGAGAAATTCAAGAGCAGAATGAAGAACTGCTGAGCCCCAGATGTGTGTCGGTCCTTAAGGACACTCTCCTTTCGCTGGCACTTCAGATGATTCCAGAACTGGCCAACTGCTGCAAGGGGTAGCAGCAAGATTATGTGATCCCCAGGTGTGTTAATTGGTACCAACTCCTCGTTACAATGGCTAATTCATGCCTTTTTGGCAAGGTTTTAGAGATGGGCTTCCAAAAATGGTTTTCCAAAAGCCAGTTCTTTGATCCTTTGAAACAAAGACAGAAACTTCTGCAGCAGGTCCATGGGGAAAGTGAACAATGGTTTTATTAAGTCTGCTGAGTTAGGAACTTGACAGCACCAGATAAAAGGCAAAGCAAGTCTCCCACCTCAACTTTAACTGAACACACATTCACCCCACAGATAGCTGCTTCTAGAGCAAACAATTCTGTTATACTCAGTGAATGGAAAAACAACAGGACAGCTCTGAATCCATCCCTCATTAGCAGTCTGTCTCATCTACAAGCAGCTCCCCCAATCTGCTGATTAAAGATTTCCCCGTGCCTTGGTGAAAGGAGTAGGCCAATCGATGAGGTAATGCTTTCTTATTCTAATTAAGGACTTGAGTCATCCTATTATCGTAAAGTCCATGAAACAAAACATGTTTAAATCTGCCCAATTACATCATGTTCAATCCTCTTCCAAAGCAGAAGTTAAAAAAAAAAAGACACTTTTGATTCTGTGTAGTAAATTTATCCTGTAGCCCTTCTAAAGGATCTCCTGCCTCCTACGAATCTGTCTCAGTTAAGTAAGGACTTACTTAATACGCCTGCAGAATGGCTCACAGCAGCTTCTGCACGCCTTCACGGCTATTTAGTTCTGCACTGCTACAAATGACCGCACATTGCTGTTAAACACGATGGGAAAATAAAGAGCTGAGAGTTCACTCAAAGGACTATGGGAATTATTTGAAAGCTGGTGCCAGCTAGCGGCAATGGTATTTCATTCCAGTTCCCTGACATTACTTGGCTCTACAATTCTTCTATATACAGAAAACTGTGTGGTAAGTTTTATTGCTTTAATACATTGTAAACAATGAACCAGGTCCATTAAAAATCCTGTGACAACTTTCTTAAAAGCACACATACCTACTTCAGTGAGCTGGTCAAATTCCGAGCTGGGTATTTACATTTACATCTGTGCAATTCTCCCTGCGCTTCCAGTTGAATTACGTGTTCTTCACTTACTGTCTGATACTGCAATGAGGTACTGCACTAAGCTATTAAGTCCTTGCTGCATTTTACCACAAGTGTAGTTACATTTGTGTTCTGCTTGAAAACACTGCTGGATGGCATACACAGCTGTAATGCTCAGAGACTATAGAGCTATTTGCAGTCCTTTGGGTTTAGGATGATGGCATAAACACAAATTTACTATTTATAAAACCCATTAAAGTATATTCAGTGTTCTAATCAGAAAGAAAATGAAGCACATTAAAATAATTACTTAAACTCCCTCCCAAAGGATCCTCATGTTCCAGCTGTGTATGTACCGGAATCACTCAAGCCAGCTATGACAGAACTCATCACTGAATTTTACCAAGGCAATTGCTTCAACATGCAACATAAAACCCAACGAAATAATGACCGCATAATCTTATGGGACTAAAAATCCAACACTAGACCAGGAAATAGGAATGCAGATAAGGACAATGCTGGCACAGGGCAATTGACCTTAAACTTAAACTCTCAGAAGTTTTCCTTAGGTCAGGGAAGTGACTATTTCCAGAACAGAATAAAACACAGAGCAGCCAGCTTTAGATTTTTAAGTTAGGCATCTACTCCTCTCCAAACCTGACAGTCTGAGTGCCCTAGCTCTGGTCCCAACGTACAGTTCTTTCTGATTGCCAGAAGTGGACACAGCAGGAGGGCTTTTGCACTCACCCGTCAAATAAGCTCTCCTGAAGGACTGTTTATGGATATAACATATGCCAGCTACAAGCCCAGGAGTACCAGAAAACTTCAGTCTTCCTAAGCGCACTTACAGTCAGTTAGCACTACCACAGAGCAGCAATGAGAGAAGAGGGACAAGTCCTTCATTCATCTAACCCAATTCCTTTGGTTGGAAAGTACAGCTAGAAAAGGTTCTCAGTTTCACCGCTTTGAGTCATCCAGGCCTCTGGCAGAGTTCTCCCAAGGAAAACATCTTCCAAGAGCAATCACTCAGAAGACAACACAGAACGAATATGGATGATTCTGTGAGATTCAATAACTAAATATGGTTTCATTTTCCATTGTTTTCTTTCAGTTACCCTCAGCCTTCCATCTGTGGGGAGACAGCAAGATTTGCAGTAAAGAAACATGTGGGAAGCTGTGCTCAAGGGATAGGATTGGAGGCAGAAGAGAAAGGAAAGTCCATTGCATGGGAAAACATCTCTCACAAAGCATCTACAAACGTAAAAAAAGTTCAGGACAGACAAACTGGGGACTGAATTCCTGCAAGGAGAGTGTCCTGGTTTGAGCTAGGGCAGGACCAATTTTCTTCTAGCAATTTTACTTTTTAGTTAAGTCTCCTCTGAGAAGCTGCACTCTCCAAAGTTAACTACATGTTTTCCAGACAGTGTCTGCTTATAGCAGCGATAAGGCTCGGAGTTTACAGTTAGTGCTGGAACCTCAGTAGGAATCGCATGCAGAAAGGCTCTTGCTTGTAGTTATTCCTATGGAGACCAAGGTCAATGCTTGCTTCTGCTAACTTTCTTACATGATGGAAATGAAAGAGTGGAAAAGGGGTCACACCTGCAACCCTCCGGTGGGGAGAAGCAGGTCAGACAGGTGACCCAAAACTGACCAAACAGAGTATTCCATCCCATATGCATCATACACAGTATAAAGCTGAGGGATCACGCGGGTCACGCTGTCTCTCTTTTTCTATGGCCAGCATCCAAGGAGGACTCTGTCTGATTCTTCTGCCTTTAATCCCAATCTGTGCATTCCTGAATCCAGCTCCTGTCTGCTGCTGAGCATAGCCCAGGACTTTTCTGGGGTGTGTCCCACAGCATCCAGGTGATGTGATCATCACCAGGGAGAGCTCGATATTGGTTTTGTATATATTTGCACATTTCATTTTTTTCCCTATTATTATTATACCTTATTATTATAGTTAGATTAAAGTTGTTTTAACTTTTCCAATCCGTAAGCCTCTTTCCCTTTTCTCCTTCTCTCCCCCTTTTGGGAAGGGAGGGGGTTAACACAAAGAGCATCTGTCTTTAATAGCCAGCCCAGCTTTAAACAGTGACAGAGAGCATCCCTGCCATCCTGCATTACTCCCTAGCTACTCGGTTAAAACATCTCCAAGGACAGGCTTGTAAGATTGAGCCTAAAAAGTGTTGAGAGCAGATGATTTACGAAAGGCTTCTCCTTTAACTGGATGGGTAATACACACTTTTTGCTGCCTTTTCTTCTTTTTCATCTCTTTCACGAGGAAGAGCACTACACCAGACAATGCCCTTGGTTTTCAGAAAAATTTCAACTGTCAGAAATGTTTCAGAAGACCGGGGGGTTGTTTACTGGGATTTTGCAAGTCGCCAATCTGACAGCAGCTGGACTGGAATTGTGACAAATACTTGTGTCACTTGGCAAAGTGACGGTCGAGCATGCCTTGCAACCTAAGCTTGTGACTCAACAACTGACAGAAAATAAAGATCTGCCTGTTTACATCTCTGAAGGCTTCACAGCTGTGAGCACGGATACACTGCTAGGAAAACAAGGCTCGCTCTTTTCTTGTTCATTGTTTTCACTATCTGAATTTCATTAAAGAAAAAAAAAACTTGTATCTTCGCTCTTCTTTGATGTTTTGACACCTTCACTCTGTCTCAGCTGATCAAGACAGATAGACAAGTGTTTCTACTGCTGTGTATGAATCCTACTGGATTCAGAGGGGAAGTCATGCACATACCTGGCTAGACCTAAAGGCAGTTGTGAATTCATGAGTGGCTGAGAAGCAGGATGATGCCTGAGGAGTAGCATCCTGACGAGTGGCAGGAGTACAACCCTGCCAACCAAGGACCAGAAGGCGCAGCAGCTGAACACACATTTTGAAAAGTTTGTTCCAGACCATCTGTCCAGCAGACAGCAGCTGTGCCGTGACACTGCTCCAGCCTGCAGAAATTCTCTTCCTTGGAGGCGAGAATTCACCAGTAAGCATACAGCCCTCACTTACTACAGCTCTGGGCACTCCACTGATAAAACCACTTGCAAAGATGCTAAATGCAGGACTCTCCTTAAGCCAGTTTCTGCCTCTTTGTCAGCCATTCTCAGCAGCACAAGGCTTCTTGCAGAGGAAGTAAGATCAAAAGTTGCCACTCATTTCTCCCCCAAGGACAAAAGGCTGAGGCCATCACAGGCTCTTCTGCCACACCAGGGGGGAAAAAAAAAGAAAGGAAAGGGAGCACAGGGATGAACAGCTCAGGAGTCGAACTCTAGCCTGGCTGCCATTAGGGGGCTGGGAGACATGAAGGCATAGGACACAACCCAGAAACAACTACTGGCTTGTGTGCCAACCTATCTCCTCCTGCAGCCAGCCTGGCTCTGCAGGGCTCTGGCAAGGCCAGGGCTGGCTGCCTGACTGCTCCTTCCCTGCCAATCTGCTGCGGAAAGCCATTGCCCATTTCATCTGCAGCCAGAAAAGGCCCCGAGTCCTTTAGTAATCTCCTTACCAACTAAACCCAGCAACAGCAAACCTCTGGCACCAGGGGTGGTTGAACCTCACCCCAGCAGTGACTAGCTCCAAGGCTTTTAATAACTTTTGGCAGAAGGCCCCCAAAAGGTCAGCCCTCATCAGCCCCATCCCTTCCTAACTATTGTCAGGAGTTAGCTGCATCTGTGTTTAAACACAACAGATGCAAAGCTCCCACCTAGCCACGTGACTTTATTCCTCTGGGAAGACAGAAATCTGGATGAGGAGAAGCCATGAGGGGAAATCCGCTGAAACAATAGCAAAGGTAGAGAGTGGAGACAGAAACTCTCTCCGGGACTCACGAGGAGACAGAAGAGCTCTTGCCTGGGGAATACCCACCTCTGGGGTCTGTGCAGTTTGCCAGGAAAAACCTAGGGCTGAGGGAAGATATGCTGTCACTGAAAGATTTAGGGAGGTAAAGGAAAAAGGACGGAAGGGAGGGGACCACATGCAGAGAGGCTCCTGTGAGGGCTGCAGAGAGCTGATGGAGGCAGGAAAGGAAAGCATAGGAAAAGGTGGGTTCTCCCAAGCTGGTGAGTGACTATTACCTCAGCAGTTAATTGCAGCTGAAGAAACACATGCACAGGGCTGCTGCATGCTTTAACCCACAAAACAGTCATGCTCCTTTCACTAAATTGTTGCTGCTTTGTTCAAGGGAGCTGGTTCTGAGTCATTTTAATCAGCTGCTGACTCAGGTTTATTGGAGTAAACTGATTACAAGTACTAAATTCAGTTGTTTTAACTACGAAGTGAGAGGAGAGAGACGCTAAAGCACTTGGCTTCAACTGACAAACAATAATATCACATAGTTCACCACAGACGGAGAAGACAAAACCCAATTCAGTTACTGTGATGTGTTTTTTAAATTGTTTTAAGATAGAGAGCTAGAAATGCCTAACTTGATCCTGTTTGGATCAAGTGAAAAAACCCTACAACCAGCTGCCCAAATTCCCTACAGAAAGCAAAACCCTAAGCAGCCCTTCAGGGCTGACTTGGAGCAAACACAGCAGCAGGCAGAAAGCTAACCCCTGTGGACAGAGGAGCTCAGGACCATACTATTTGCGGCTTTTTAGCAACTCCTTCGCACTCTGGGCCTGAGCACAGGAGCTGAGTTTAGCAATTCAACTGTTAGGATGTCCCTGGTGCTCCTCTGGCATAGGACAACTTGCCTTCTCTAAACCATCCTAATCGCTGCCCAGGAGGCCAGCAGCCATTTCCAGTGGTCATTCTGGATGTAGCAAACGTAATCTGGAGGACAGAGAAATGTAACCATATAGACACGGTCATGTACTGCCCAGTCAGCCTCAGCCAATGTGCCCTGCCACGCCTGACTTAACTAATATTGATGCTGCTGAGCATTCCTGCTTCACACATCTTTCTTCACTCCATGCAAGTCGGTTCTCAAGCCATTGGCAAATTACACATTTTTCCACTGCAGAATTTTCAGCAATATCATCAAGAATATCCTAGCTGCAGGTGAGGAGTTCTTCCATCTTGTGGCTATCTTCCATGCCTTTCCCTTCAGAGGATTACCCTCTTTTGGATCTAGTGGTCTTGCTTCTTTCATTCCTGAAGGCATTCTAGTTGGAGAAACCTGTGCAATTGTGATGAGCGACACAGTAATATTTTGTAATTTACCAGGAAAATCCTTTAAAAGACAGCAGTGTTAAAAGATATTGCACCTCTAAAACCCAATCTATATTGTCAAAGCACCATGGCAGCCTGCTGAGCACTGAAATATATGTTTCTGCAAATGTTCAGATAGATGGATTTAGAAAAGGGTGATAAAGAGCAGTATTGTGCTCACTTTAAGGAGAGCAACAAAGACAAAGATAACTCGATGTACCTGATGTTGTCCCTACAGTGTGGGGTAAAATGCTGTCTGATTTCCTACTTATGAAGGAATTAAAACATTTTAACAAAAGGGATATTCTAATGATCGTGGCTTACCAGAAAAAAGATACTGACTTTAAAAAAAAATAATTTGGCTATGAGAGCCTTGGGACTTACAAGCCACTGTACTCTTACGCTGCCAAGAAAAATGAAATAGAGCTAGAAATGGGCCACTACTACGAAAATGAGTAAGCTATATTCATTCTCTGCTACACAGCTGATACCAAAGGACCACCTTAGTATTAGGAGTACTTGTTCTTATAGGACCTGTATATTCTGTCCATAGCTGAAAAGATTTCTACAAATATCCAGGAAAACTCACAGACTAACTGGTGACAATACACTCAAATAATAATACTCCAAACTATATGTCACAGTTTAAAGCTGGGCTGGCTATTAAATGGACAGTAAGTGTTCTTTATTAACCCTCTCCCTCCTCAAAAGGGGGAAAGAGAAAAGGGAAAGAGACCTACAGGCTGGAAAAGTTAAAACAGCTTTATTCTAACTACAATAATAACAGTAACAGAAAGAATAATAATGAAATATATACAAATATATACAAAACCAATATCGAGTTCCCCCCTCCCCAATGATGAATACGTCACCCAGACGCTGCGAGGAATGCCCCCGGAAAGTCCCAGACTGTACTCAGCAGTAGGCAGGAGCTGGATTCAGGAATGCACAGATTAGGGTCAAATTGGGCAGGGCAGAGTCCTCCTCCAATGCTTGAGCAAGGAGCTGGGCAGAGCTGCAGAGCAGTATCTTGCAACACCACTAGGACCTCACTGACAGCCCCATGATGGGCTGAAATAGGCTCCTGGGCCATGGGGGTGGACAGAAGCACCAGGTGAAGCTGCTTAGGATCCTTAAAGTCCACAAGTGCCCTCAGGCCCCTGGCCATAAAAGGAGAGGGAGTGAGCCTTGCGATCCCTCAGCTTTCTACTGAGTATGACATGTATGGGATGGAACGCTGCACCTGGTCAAACCAGCACACTATATCAAGAATAGCAGTGGGAAAAGAGAAGATAAAACCCTCAAAAAGGGTTTCAACAAGGCACCCAACAAATGTAACCTAATTTTGAGCACCTCTTATTCTAAGAAGAACAAGGCCTAGGGAAAAAAAAAAAAGGAGAAAACTTCATCAGAAATATGTATCATGGTTTTTGAAATGTCCCTGATTTGAACAAGAAAAACCCAGTCTTTCTGTTGTCAAGAATCCCAGACATGCCCCAAGATAACACAGAAAGAAAGGTTTGGGGCATGAGAATCATATAGCAGAGAAACACACAAGTTTGTAGACCATCATTATACCCACAAAAGCTGAAGAGCAGAATTGGCAAGTAGGTTGCCCACCAGACATGAAAGAGCCTTGAACTCAAAGAAAAGAATCAGCACACTGGGATGTCCCCTCGAGGCAAAAGGAACCAGACCATTATGAGCTTCCAACTGGATGATCACCAGCAATACAAAACAAGAAAAAAGACCCTAGTTTAGCATTCTACCCCTAAGGCCAGTACATTTAACTGGATATCCGGTGGTTCAGCAGCACAGCAGCAGTGCTGGGCCAAATCCAAGTCACAGCTTTCTGGCCCAGGAGGAAAAGTTGTTACCAAATGAAGCGTGCTGACAACATATGGAGGCCTGTGCTACTGGAGCAGTTTCATCCTCATTCAGAAAGAAAAAAACCTGTAAGATTATGCCAAACACACGATTCAATTTAGGTCAGAGCTCGGCTGCTCAAAGCACCCTGGCCACCGATACTGCTTGGAATGGACTGGCTTGCTTCAGTGCCAACTTCACATCTTTTCAAAGGTTTTCCACAGGGGAAAGAATGGTGGATATTTATTTTTTTAACCTGAATTAATTATGCATTAGGGAGCAGTTTACTACTAAACATACTTATCCAGTCTGCATCTCCTCCTTTTTTCATTCATTCCTATCCCAAAGTAACTTCAAGTACATCCGAAGCACTAACGCTGTGAGGCCTGCAAGCTCCCTCTTTAAAGCATCTGAGCACCTAACATTTTCATGGGCATAGAAGGTACCCTAAAATGGTCACCCAAGAAATGCTGATCCACTGACAGCTAAACTCCCGCCTTTGGTCTCTTACCTAGAGAGCTGTTACTAGATGGCATAAAGCTGGGATACGATGCTTACGTCTGATCTGATCTCCATTGATGTGAATTGAAAATATCTTCCATGGAAGCAGTGTGAGTTACAGGAGAATAGAGACAATGTAAAATCAGGTTCAGGATTCTCGTTTCCACTTACACGTTTCTGCCTTAACACTGTACATGTGAGATTTCTAGAAATAATAAATACATATGGAGACTTTTTTTTTAAAAGCTGACCACTCGTTTAGAGTGAAAAACATCTGACTGCATAATGCCATGCTGCAGCTCTGTACCAGTAAAGACCATACTTCTTATACAAATGAAGTTGTTCTGATTCAATAAGCATTCTGTCCTCAAAAGGAATGGAAGCAATAAACTAAATGAGGATTAAATACCAGATCTTGTAATCCTTCAATGCATTAAAAGACCAAAATAATCAAGACTTTCAAATTCTATGTCAAATTGTGCAGAGCAGAAAAGCAAACTTCTTGCTTGTTTTGGCACAGCAAGTTCTTTACAACTTATACTTGTTGTAAGTTGGAAAATACAACATTGCATTCGCTAACCCAATAGATCATTTTCCTATCCAAAAAAGGACAGCTTCTTTTGTAAACTTACCAACTAAGGACCATTTTGTGGGAAGTACTCCTTGATCTAACTTTGCACTGTAAATAGTTATTTAACTTATTTAAACTCTTCTTCAACAAAAGAATAATTTTGATGCTGAGTAAATAAGAACATGCTTTGTCAAAAGAATAATATTTAAAGTTTTCTGGTGATATGTAAAGGATTAAATACTTCCAGTAAAAAGGATGATATCTGGAGATCAACAATTACATATTATTGTAATAGCAGGAGTAAAGTCCAAATGGCACTTCCAGTATCAGTCATTGTAGTTGACCTGACTTAGTGTGGGAGACTCCAGCTTAGAGCCTGGCATTGAATGATCCCCTTGGACATGATTCAAGGTAATTGGGAAACACCAAGAGAGGGCTCTGCCTTGTTGCTATCAGTTACTGCCTATTGCTGTGAAGAAGCATTTTGAAAACTTTGTCTGGATCCAAGACAAAGAACAGTCAGTAGTGGCTGGTGACTGTGGGTAGCTGAAACAATTCAGTTGAGTCAGCCAGTGCTTACTGAAGATCAAGAACAGCTAAGCCTTTTCTACTTGGGCATCTAAAGCCGGAGACACCCTAAAAAAAGTAGTAATTCCTAATGATCTCAGCCACTGAGAAACTAAATTTGCTTCCAGGCTTCAGCAGTTAGAAATGTTTTTGGGAATTAAGTGAGAAACTCCATCTTGAAGTGAAGAAAATAACTGAAAACTATTGGACAGGTAAGCAAACCCAGATACTAACATCAGCAAGCTTTGATTGAATTGTTTCTCAAGCTGTTACTGCTTATACCTTAGCAGCATTTAGCATGTGACATCTTCAGATAAGGGAAGAAGGGAAGAAAAGCCTATTTGTGAACATCCTGATTGAAATGTTGGCTCTCTCAGTCTACATGCTGCTATAACTTTACCTCCTTGTAGACCCAAGTGAGCTCAGAAGCAGTACCAGACTCTGAAAACACCAGTGCACTCCAGAGCAGCACATCCAATATACCCTGGTGGCTTTATGTTTCATGGTGGAACCCTGCAGTGTCTGGTAAAGTGCCTACTGTAGCTGAGACTGTTATCAAGGCATTCACAATGTCCCTCTGACACTTGGATTTCCTGAGGAATGCACTAAAGAGGCACCACAAAGTCTCTTCACTCTGCCAAGGCACCTCCTTTATCAACTGCAGAGGCCTCCCCTCCTCTGTGAAATTCAGCTGAAAGTGGTCGATGTTATAAAACGTTGGGATGAGAGGACAGTGACATAGAACAGCCTTACTTATTTAGAAAGCTAGGCTAAAACCTAAATAACAAAGGCACTACCAGCCATACCTGATTATACCAAGAGGGTCTAAATCTTCTTCCTCCTCTTCCTCTTCTTTTTTATCCCACTTTTTGGCATTTTCCACTATTGAAAGCTGTGAGATTAAGTCAGGTGTCTTCTCCTCTTTGAAAAAATCCAATGCCTCATTTTCTTTGTTTTCTTTCTCCTTGTCATCAGGAATGTTTTTACTCTTGAAGTCAATGGCACTAGGAGATTTTGTTCCTGCAAAATACAGTAACAAATGCAAAACTGAGTACACAGGGTAACAACTATGTTTTATTTAATACCCTGCACCTGTTCCTGATGGTTTTGTTTGGGGAATGAATGAAGGACATCATCAGCTTTTGTGAAACTCTTTCAACATTCCTGACTGTCCCTTCTAACCACTGACGTGTCATTATGCGTCTGATCTGTTTACTGATTTAAAGTAGTTAAGTAGAGGAAGACAGAGGAAACGAACTTTATCTGAGACATAGCAGCTCATGTCTAATCTCCTTATTTATGTTCCTTCTATAGTCAATAGAAACAATAGAATTTCCACGTGGTGATTCATCCCATCCAAACAAAGTTGTCTGAGGAGCCTCCCTCTGAAGTGCCTATTTCTCTCCACTGGCTACAGAGAGGCCATAAATACTCTGCTTAGATGTAGGTAGCTAAGTTTTACATAGCTAGTTCAGCTAAAGTCCACCTTTTTGTTACTAATTTAATTAATTTGGGCTAAAATTAGAGCACGGGACAGCATGAAAAAGTTTCCAGAGCAGCCCTTTAATTGACACTCAAAAATGAAGCTTGAAGTTCTAACACCCTTCCTTATGCAAGATCGGTCCAACCAAGCAAATTTTGCAAACTGAAACATGGGCTTTTACCAAGCCTTCTCACCATACTTGTTAGTATGCAAAGCCCAGGAGAACAAGGAGAGAACTATTCCTTGCTGTGGAGTCTCTGGACATTCAGGAAAGCAATTTAAAATAATGAGACTAGCTAAAAATAGGCTAATGAAAACCATGAAGGATAAAATTCACAGTTTCATCCTTTCGACTGCTAAAGTAACATGGCATGGCAGACTCATCTCACCCAGTTTTTCATGCTTGCATCTGCCAAATCACCCAGGGCAGACTTCATCACCTGAAAGTGGGTGTCTACACTGAGTAAGTGGTCTTATACTCCCCTTATAACCAAGAGAGTGCTGGTCAGGGTAGGCAGTGGATGTTAGGATGCTGCTTATCTTACCCCCAGAGTAATACGTGTTTTACCATGTTGATTCTCCCTAAACATCCCTGAATATATCAACTATGTCTCCAGCATCTGTAAGGAAAGTGTACACAACTCACTTGAAGATCCGCAGTGTATGTACTGAATTGCACCTGGTTTGGCAGGATGAGGCTTTTATTATTCTAAGGCAGATTTTGATGAACGTCACATTAATTGCACCCAATCTGTCCACAGTATAACAACAGCCCAGACTAATTCAGCTGTAGAGATGTGCACCACGGTTAGGTTAACCAGCACGCAACAACTGATCAACATGAATTCTGAATTGTCTGTGCAAGGGGTCTACTTTCAAGAGAACAACTGCCAGGGAAAAAAGAAAAAAAAATCCAAAACATTATTAGCAAAAGAATTTTGCCAAGTATCATGCAATTTGCCTCCTTTGACTTTAGGAAGCTGCCAGTCTCTCAGAACTTCTAATTTGGCCACACTTGACACTTTTGCAAAATCAGCTGTTCACACGTGGTGACTTGCTAGCACCTTGCAACTTCACTTCCTTAAAACTAATGTTACACTGAGAATCCTGCACAGTACCAGGCTGGAGTATTCCCTGCTCAGCAGCTTTCTGCTGAATTAAGAGCAGAGAGCCCATCTGTTCCATTCATTCTATGACTCCCTGCTATGCCCAAGGAACATAAGAAAGGAACTATATGAATCTCTGCAAGAGGCAACAAGAACTGGACATGAGGCTAAGGAAAATTTAAACAAAAAAAAAAGAGGCCAGATAATAGGTTTAATAATAAAAAATCTGCCTTTTATTCAAATCTTTCTCAGGGTCAATAATTTGCTTTAGGACTCTCTTCAGCAAGGCCTAGCAATTTTATTAGGAATGAAAAACAGACAAAACATGGAATAGTTGCTCACTAAGGAAGACCGTGCACTGTCCCTTTAGCCTCCACCTCTCCACTAACAATATATGATTATTTAGTCTTCTAAACTTACGTGTTCTGAACCACAGCTTAGGCGTATGGCTAAGGGAAATCAGAGATGGTGGGATAGATACCTTCAAAGCAAGCACTGTGGTATCGATGGTTCTGAATGAGTCATGTGTCCACTGAGAAGAGGAGAAAACACTAGCAAACATGCCTGTGCAGCACTGTGGATGCACAAGAGGATATTTTCATTGAATGCTTTTATTCTGGCATTCTCCAGTTTCTGACTACCTGAGTCAAGAACTTAAAGCTTTTGTCAAGCACATGAATGGGAGAGGGGACACTCACATCTTTTCGTTACCTAAAAATTCCAGTAACTCAGGACTTGTTGCAAGATCTTCATCTTTTGAGATGAACTTCATGATATCATTGAACATAGCTCTTCGTTCACAGATGTCAGATTCCCCCACGAAGAGAACTTTTCTAGGCAAGAGTGGAAGGGAAGCCTGTGGATATCGTGCTGCCAGTCTCTGGTAGAGCTCTTCTATCTCGCTGTACTTCTTGGAAACCTGCAGTGAAACATGCTGCCTGGGTAAGTTTCTTTACAAGTGAGACATGAGCAGCAAAGTAGCAGTTTAAGTGTGGTGAAACATTAACCCTGGAAACTGAAGTGGAAAAACATGTATTACCAAGGAGCTTTACATATAGCCTAGTAAAAGCCTGTTATCTATACAATCAATCTCCAGGCATTGTTGCTGGTCTTCTAATTCTGTTACTAAAATCTGCTCCCTAATGGAATTGAAGTTCATTGCCAGATACCCAGCGTCCATTTGTCTGACTCATCAACTAATGAAGTACTGGGAAGGTCACTGCTCCAGATATTTTTCTCTGACAGCAAAAAATCATGCTTCACCAAAAATGAGCCATACGATGCCCAGCCCTGAGATGGGAGGGAAGAGAAGCTCAGCCGGGTAGGTATCAGATGGAGAAAGCAGCCTGAATCACCATTGAGCGGGAAGATGCATTTCTTAGCCCTGGTGGGCTTCGGCGCCCTTCTGGCTGTTAAGGCCTAAAAATCTGTCATGTTTGCTGCCCCGCAGAGCACCCAATACAGAAACCAAAGGGCAAAGACCTCAGCTGACCCCCGACCACTCAGTTTATCTATGAGGAAATAAAAACTAACAACTTGGCCACGGCCTGCAGGTTCTCATACAGGGAGAAGATGCCAACAGTGAATTAAGTAATTCCTTCTGCAGACAAAGTCAGGAAGCCTGAGTAGAAATAAGGCCCAAGATATTAAAAGGAAAGCAATAACCATGGGAATGGTGGTTAGAAATGGTGTGGCTTCTATGCCACATTAAGTTTTGAATTCAGTACCTTAAAAAAAAACAATACACAAAGCCCCCACGCAAACAAAATGCTGTCTCTAAGTGACGTTATGGGTGCAATGGAGAGTGACTGTCAGGCTCTGACTGTGGCATAATAGAGACAATATATTCTTCATGGCCCTCCATGGCTCCATAATCTATGAATGTGTTTCAATGAATACAGAGTTAGATAAAAATAAATCCAAAAAACTAGTGCTAGCGGAATGTGTATAGACCAGACCCTCTACTAGGGTCCAGCTCTCATCCTCCTGTAACACACTGGTGAACTCTAGCGGAGTGAATCCTAATTAATACTGCAACATAAAAGATGAAGAGACTTACGCACCACATCCTGGGATGGAAGAAGGCAGAGTTCTTCCACCAAGATACAGATAAAAGAAAGTCAACCCAACAAAAAGTGCAGAAGTGAAACGGAAACAAGTTGTGTCCATCTATATGCATCTATACTAGTAAACTAAACAGTACCAGGGCATACTCCCAGTCACTGGAACCTGAGAGCATCTATTAGGAACTTTATAGTGTCTCCTGGAACCTGACATCATACCACACAGTTCTGACTCTGGGCAGCTAGCACTCTCCCAGGTAATTTTTCAGACCAAGATTTGGCCTGGTGCAGAGACCACGCAGTAGTCAGTTTGGGTACCAATGCCCATTGCAGATGGTAAGAAAGTTTCATACAATGGATGCACCCAAACTGCTAGCTGCCCTCTAGGCCAGAGAACAGGCCCAGACATTAACAGACACACCTTGACCAGTTTACTAAATTAGATATAAAGAGCAATAACCACCTAAGCTTTCATGCTCCCCTGACTTTTGCAGTAATTATCAACCAAGCTAGTTGATTTGAAAAATATTTGCATTTCAGCTGTACAATGTTCACTACAGGTTCAGCGTCCAGTCACAAAAGGCAAGCAGCTCTGTAAGAAAGATCTGAAGCACAAAACCACACCTGAGTTCACAGGGGAATGAAAACCAAGAATTTTAGACTTGTCTCCTGTAAGCAACACAGGTAAGTGTGAGCAGCACTGTGCTCCGTATGCAGGATCTGACATGCAATCCAGCAGCCAAGCACTAAAGTGATGGCAATAAAGAGATGTTCCCAGAATAAGCCAATCCTCCCTTTGAAAGATACCCCGACAGCAATTCTGCAATTTCTGAATTGCTGTACATTTCTAGTTTGCTAGGTCCCAGTAGCACTCTGAACAGGGTATGACACCAGATCCCCTCCCAAAAATACTGTGTAAGGACAACTGTAAGGGCAGTGAGGAGTTCACTGGTATGTTTTCAAAAGAATAAACAATATTACACTCCACCCAGGAAAAAAAAATCAAATCTGATTTGTGAAAAATGTTGATCGTGTAATTAGTTTCAACAATAAATAACAAATTAATGTCTGAAAGCATTACAAGACAGCAGGCAATCAACAACACTATGCCAAACCAGCTTTAAAATACTTAAAAAGTAACACTGAACTCAGACACAGAAATGTATTTCTTTCCCCACCTAATTTTCATTCCTCCTCTATCAAACTGTAAATTATTCATAAGTCTCAATTTATGTCTAATTACACCATTGAACCTAAAGTAAATGCACACCCTCGCATCCTATGGCTAATTGAGCCTTTGTGAATCTGCGTGGGCTTTGAACACCACCACCAACCATAACATGCGACACAGCATACAAAGTGTGACAACACTATATCCAAAGCATACTAATACAGTACCCAAAAGCCTGCAGCACACCACGCGAGCTCATTTCCAATAGTGTGGGGATGCCCTCTGCTGGGATAACGTACCACACAGGCAAGGTGTTGAACCTCCAGCCCAAACCTTTCCTCACTTACCTAAGACCAAAGCTGACCCCAGAAAGTCCCTGTCGGCTGGGGCTCCTCACCTCCTGTGCCTCGGCCTCAAACCCTGGCTGCTGCTGGCTCCCCTTTGTCTTTGTTCGTCTTTACCTTGGTTTTGGTGCTGGAAATGCAGCAATAAGATGGCTGAATCCAACAACCTCAGACTGATGCATTTAGAATCATAGAATGGTTTGGGTTGGAAGGGACTTTTGAAGATATCTACTCCAAGTCCCCTGCCATGGGCAGGGACATCTTTCACCAGACCAGGTTGCTCAGAGCCCAGTCCAACCTGACCTTGAACACTTCCAGGCAGGGGGCATCACAACTTCTCTGGGCAACCTGTGCCAGTGTCTCACCACCCTCATCGTAAAAACTTTCTTCTTTATGTCTTATCTAAATTTACCTTCTTTCAGTTTAAATTCATTGCCCCTTGTCCTGTCACAACAGGCCCTGGTAAAAAGTCTTTCTCCATCTTTCTTATAAGCCCCCTTTACATATTGACAATTTTCCAGGACAAAGACACACCAGGACGTAACAAAATGAAATCTTGCTTTTCCTGGTTACCACTCACAACCCTTTGAAAAGAGTCAATGGATCCTATGGCCAAAACGTCAGGATAAAAAAATAAATGCTGCCCTAAAAAACATTTTATCATTCTTATTAAGTAAACAAAGTATCATTTGATTAATATTCAAATATTTTCCTTCCGCTGTCTGTTAATTCCTCTAGGTCTCGATCCTGCAATTATCCTCTCCTCCTCCATGCCTCTAACTGAACTCCATGAATACTGTGGAGCTAAACCCCCACCACCTGTAAGTCGGACTGAGTGCACGCACTTCAAGGAGTTCTGTCAAGTCACAATATCAAAGGCTCAATCTACTTCACTTCAAAAGAGTTAATCATGCAAATACAGCAAAGCATGTGCATATTTGCCAGGTCAAGACCCTATTTGCCTGTAACAATTAACACCCAACACAGAACTGAGAGAGAGACAGGGATGGGTTTGAGTATTTTTTGCACCAGGAACAAATAAGTAAGTTGAATATGATCAAATACAGCTAGAAGGTTAAGAAAACCACTGGGAAGTTCAAAGTGAAAGCCTGAAGTTTGCTGCTAATCCCTCAAATCCCATGCATGTGCCTTTCCCCCTTCTTCAGGAGAACCTCATGCATGAAAGTACACACACCAGAATGCCTGCCGGATACGAGCCCGGGACTGTTAGATGTGCGTACGAGAATTTGATCCCACTCAGTATTAATGGGATTTCATGCCTCCTTTCCCTAGGCTCCTTTTCATGCCCCGTTTCTGACCTCTAACTTGTCTTCATATGCTTTATATTAACTGCAGGGATTTCAACGAAATGGAGATGTCAGATAGAGATAACTGAAGCCCTTTGGCCAGCCGATGCACACTAGTGAAGAGCACTCTTGATTTTGTAGTATTATATGAAATACTTATGGCTACCATGACCTTCTTTTCACAAAGCCCACTTCTTAACAACGTCACAAAATGGAGGTACAGCAGCATTGTCCCTTACACAACCACCAGCTTTGGATTCTGGAACCAAAAGCATCTTTTCTCATAGAGAGCACAAACCAAGCTTTCACTTGTAGACTCCCAATTCAAGCCATTCCAGAACTAATGTTGCTTGGTGACCTGGTGGATATGCATTATGGTAGGTTTTAATTACATGACCACATGCTGTTCTCCCCACCTGTTTTTCCCAGCAGAAGAGCAAGCATTCTAATATTCCTTTTTAATCAACACAAATTCTTAACAGCTCCTGAACCTATTGCTACAGTGAGCAGGGACTTCCCCCCCCCTCCTCACATCACACATGTGAAGGAATTTATCTTCGTAACACACCTGCATGGTCAGGAAAAAGCAACTCCAATGCACAAATTCTGAGGCTCACAGAAAGGCCAACATATACAAACAGGCAATGATGAAAACATAGCTGAATACACACCCACGTACTTAACACTCCCTCATTTGATGAGAGGAAGACAGTTTTACAGCAAATTCCTCCCAAAAATGTGCTGTGCCTGTCAAACACCAGTAGTCATTTGTTCAGCTTTGAAAAAGAACGAACCTGACTAACAAAAGTAACTTGTAAGAAAGAAGCAATTAAACTGGGCACAGACAGAAAGAGAAGGCACTATAGGCTGGGTGGATTTTTAATAAGGTTGGGAAGAGAGAAGTTAATTGCTAAACAGGTAAGGTGTGACTAGAAGAAATGCATTTAAGATAAAGCCTTTTCTTCTCACAGAAAACGGTAGATCTACAGGCAATATTTAAATATCACTTTTGCAGCAGTACCTCTGATGCAGTACTAATTTCTCTCTTTCAATAGGGCAAGAGTATTCTGACCTTTGAAAGAAAAACGCAGCTGAGTTTTCCTTCAACTACCAAATATAACCTCAAGGTTAAGCAGTTCTACAATCCATTTGCCCTATTTTATGAACAGTTTTTAATCAAAAAATCCCTCCAGTTTCTAAGAATTTAGATCCGAAAGTCATCACAGAAGCAAATTCCTTCTTCTGTTAATGCTTCAGAAACATTTCAATTAGAAGTGCTATATATATATATAAATATATATAAATATA